>CM062395.1:10317577-10723422 GCA_031304145.1 Cardiospermum halicacabum
ATGGTATTAGTTAGAAAAGTACCCAAGTTAGCATGAGGTTGTTGTTAGTGTTGTTTATGGTAGAAACTTGTAAAAAAATGAATGCTAAACTCTTGTTTTTGTGATTAGTAGAACCAAAAAAGGACCCTAAGGAGCAAGACCAAGTGTAGGAGAAGGCTCTCAAATAAGGTTTGTACCCTAAGCCCTAAAGGTTTTATTGTTGGTTTCATGTTTGATATGATTTGCATGCTAAAATGGTTTTTATGGTGATGTATATAATTGTTTGTTGGTTTAAAAAATTTTGATCAATATTTTTGGAAGCACGGACATATGCTATAAAGTTAGTAGAGACTTATTTGAAGTATTTAGCTCTAATAAATAATAGATTTGTGATGGTTGATGTTTGTTTGAATAAAATGATATGGTTTTGAAAACAATTCCAGCCTACTCCAGAAAATACTGAAACTGTCCTCTAATTTGGTTGAATTTTTAGAAAACGTTAGAAATATAATTAGACCAAGACCTATGAGAATAAAATGTTCCTTTATAAGTTTAGTGTGAACGAGTAAAATTTGGTGCTGAGATAATTCCATTTAATACCCTAATTGATGTCAAGAAGGCCATACATGCAGACTGTCCTGAAACAGGGCATGTCTAAGACTTGATACAAACGTGAAAAATAGCTAGAGGCCTATTTAGCAAAAGTTGTGTAAGTGACAAATGTTGGTTTACATGTGTATTAGTAGACTGGAAAATTTGAAAGTGAAATAAGTTCATTTGATAAGCCTTTTAATGATAAGAGTCCAATACATACAAACTGTCCCTAACAGGGCAGTTTGGTAACCTAATTTTGTTGCATACCAAAACCTAATCTAAAAGACTCAAAATGTACTGAAATTTAAACAGTAGAAAGTTAAGACCTCAAATAAGAGTCACACCAAAAATCATGATAATTGAAATTGATTTGATAAGGTTTTAAGTAAAGTGAAATCAGCCCTGTAACACTGTCCCAGAGTCCAGTGAATCTGGAATGGTGAAAATGAGATGATTAAAAATATTTTGACCTTGAATTAATGACAAGTGAAGCCATCATAACATATAAGGATGAGTTATGAAAATAATAGAAGTGGTTTGAAGTTAATTAAATACCTATAGAATAAATAATGCCAAATCGAATTCGAACTACTCAGTTTGTTTGAAAACTGGAATTGTTACCACTAGATAATAAACTTTTATAACAACACTTTTACTTGATTTTTAGCATAGCATACTCGTATAATGTGAGATAATTTATACATAAATGTAAAGATGACATAAATAGAGATCTTGTAAAAGAATATTTGAAAGAAATATTTAATTTACGGATGATATTGGATGCTTATGCATCCTATTGGAAATAGAAGTAATGTGATTATTAGCATCGAATCGAATGATGATGGTATCGTTAGTACTTAATTAAAGAATGATTTAATAGTATAAACATATGAAAGATGAATTGAAGCGATAGTCTTTGTAGAATACCGTTAGAGGATGAAAGGCATGCCTTAGGAACTAGAAGTGCACTTCACCCTGAAAGTTGAATGAAATGAGACGATGATGATGATGATTCGGCCTTCGGGTCTATTGGCGGCTCTCGGGCCAAAACAGTTCTGTTTCCTCCATAGGTTATTCTAAGAGGGCTATCAATAATAAGAAAATGAATAACTAACATAAGTTGTGTTTAAATCTCAAATGATTAAAAGTATAAGGCTAAATGAAATCTTATTGAATAATAGAATATATGGAAATAATTGGATTCCTATATGACTTACTAACCACATGTAAGTTAAACTAACATGAAAATTTACATTATTTGGATTCTTGGAAACTTTAATGAATTTGCCTTTGTAATGATGTTTGGAAACATTTTATGGATTGATTGATCTTGGGTGTACTTGTTTGAATTATTGATTTGTATTGAAAATAAAGATAAGCATTTGTGTTGCATGCCCCGGGCACGGGGTACAAACCAGGCATTGTTGCCTGACGTTTTATTTTCTATGTTTTCTTTTTCCTTTATTTAATAACAATCCAGGAAAGGCAATCGGGGGAAAACATCAAGGACCATTCTATGTATGAAGATATGGTTTCAGGAAAAGACTAGGGCAGGTTACCATGTGAAGCAAATGAAATTGTTAAGAGAAGGAATGATGATAAGTAAAATGCATGGTGTTATGTACAGTTATATGTATAATCTGAATGCGTACTTGTATAATAAAGAAAAGTTTGATGAACTGATGAAGAATTGGCCTACGGGCTAAAGTGTAACTTATTATATGGATACTTGATATGTAAATTAAATACTTGTATTGTATAAAGAATGTTACTAGCATGTACATATAATTAATATTTTGATGTATGATTCGAATAACAGATTATTAATATATGACATTAGTAAATGGATAATTAATTGGTAAATATAATTTGATGAGGTGACGTTGGTCTCTTATCGGGTTAATAATCGGGTAAGGGTCCGACGTCACATACTGTAACACCCCATATTGAGACAATGTTAAAATGAATTGAATTGTTACCTATATTACTAATATGCATATTATTTTTCGGGAGTCCAGAACTTGAGAACTCCAAAGTTAAACGTGTTTGGCTTGGAACAATCTTAGGATGGGTGACCTTTCCGGAAGTTTTTCTGAAAAGCATGCGAGTGAGGACAAACCATGGTAGAAAGTGTAATGGTGGTCTGTAGGCCTAGTGGTCAGCCTTAAGACCGATTGTGAATGATGTGGCGCCCTGCCACCGCACCTCGCGTTCATCCGAAGGTGAGAGCAGGACGTTATAAATAGTATCAGAGCAACCCTGTGACCGCAAGTGCGCCTGTGGACGGAAGAGCGTAAGGCATTCGTCTAACGGGGGTAAAAGATTCCGGAAATGATGTGGGCCTACTACAACGAGGACGTTGTGCCCTAAGGGGGGTGGATTATAACACCCCATGTTGAGACAAGGTTAAAATGAATTGAATTGCTACCCATATCACCAATGTGCACATTGTTTTTCGGGAGCCCAGAACTTGAGAACTCCAAAGTTAAGCATGCTTGGCTTGGAACAATCTTGGGATGAGTGACCTTCCCGGAAGTTTTTTCCGAAAAGTATGCAAGTGAGGGCAAAGCATGCTGAAAAGCGTAATGGTGTTCTGTAGGGTTAGTGGTCAGTCTTAAGGCCGATTGTGAATGGCGTGGCGCCCTACCACGGCGCCTCGGGTTCATCCGGAGGCGGGGCCGGACGTTACACCTACAGGACAACATCTCCATTAAATTAAAGTGGCAGAGATGAGAATGTTAAGATGGATATGGTGGAGATGAGAAAGTTAAGTTGGATGTGTGGACATATAAGATTTGACAAAATTAAAAATGAGCATATTAGACAAAAGTCCACGTGACGGAGGTTAGTGAAAAAATAAAGGAAGGTAGACGCATTTGGATTGGGCATGTTTGAAGGAGACTCCTCAGGTTATAATGCTTAAATGTGAATATTTGTTGGTCAGACGGGTCAAGAAGGGTTGAGGAAGGCCTAAAGCTATTTGGAAGAAGCTAGTTGTTAGGGATTTATTTACCTTACTCAGGTTGATTTAGTACATAAAAGACTTAAATGGAAACGTAAATTCCACGTCGACGGAATTTTTAAAGTTTGTACTAACTACTTCCTTATGTTTTATTGAAATTTATGATTAGAAGATTCATATACAGCTACCCAGCTAATTCGGGATTAAGACTTTATTAATTTTGATGTTGATACATGTTGAGAGACTAATAAAATTATTTTTATTTTCTTAATGATAAAGTGGATTAAAAAAATTTAGTAAGATATCAATACCTATAATTAATTAATACTTTATTATAACTAGTTGAATTTGTAAAAGGGAAGTATCTTCATCTTCATTTTACTTTTCTACCCACTTATGTCCATAGTATAAAATTGTATGCTCTCTTGAATTTGATGTATCATATTATTTAAAATATTATAACAACCTATAGAAAAATGGGTTTAGAATTCTCAAGAGAGTAGCAAATCTAAGATTTAATATTAGCAAATATGATATTTATATTCTTTCGTCATTTTTCTTAATCTACCTTCATCTTTTACCTTTTCTATTAAGTAAAATATCTTTATTTATTCATTTACTTTGTCATTTAGTCTCTCTGTCAGTTCATTACAAGGCTATATATATTCATATCATACAAAACAAATCCTTATATTATAATATAATATAATAATATAAAAGTACGAATAAGCAGGTACCTCTACATTCTAGCACTGTTTTCTTCCCATTTTATCCTCGTTACAATATAATTTCTACAAACTATATCCCATTTAACTTTAGTAATAAAATGTTTTTGGAAGGATAGTTACATATTTTGATGCCTTCCAACTTTACTGGGTTTTACTAATAATTTTCTTCTAGGATAGTCATCATCCTCGACAAGGGAGTTTGAACCAACAATTGAGGACATCATCATCCCTTCATCCCCACTCTGCACGTGATACTTCGTCTAATCTAATTAGAATCACACAAAAATCATTATCAAACACACATTAATAAATAAATCAATTTGAAATAAATACATGGATAAGAACACCAATTTTATACAATCCATATGTACCAAATGATGAATTATACTTGACAATTGAACAAACTAATAGATATAGAAGATAATCATGAAGCTCTAATCAATCCTTATTATAATATAATCAAACCCTACCAAATAACTTCAAATACCGAAGTTTAGGAAGGAGATGGCCAGCAGCCTTCCAATAGTGTGAGAAAATTCAAAGACAGAAAAAAGAAACTATGCTTCTGATCTCAGAATAAGTGGGTTAAAGTGTTTTAATAACATATGATCAGTATTTAGTCTTTAATAGGTTGATTTCTAAAAGTGAGGATGGCCAACGTGGACTTGTTGTGTTTATTTTTGTAATAGGAGTGTTTCTTTTGTGAGAGAAAAATATTCTGAGTTTGTGGATCTGATTCACTAGGAGATTTATTGTTACCCGTGTTTAATATTGTATTGGGCTTTTATTTATGAATCAGTCGACGACCCAATATCAGGAAACTTATTATTTTATTTTAATATATTATTTCAGATAAAAATAAGAGAAAAAAAATATATTAAAGAGGACTGCTTACATTTATATTAATTCAAATTTTAAATAATTTTATTTTTATAATAATTAAGTTTTGCATTTATAATGATTTAATAATAATATTTTATTTATAATTAAATTATTTAATAAAATGATAAGATTACCAGATTATTTTTTAAATATATGTAAAAATACTTTTGGCAATTAAAAATAAGAGTAAAGATAAAATTATAATTTAATAAAAAAATCAATTTAAATATATAAATTTGAAAATAAATAAAAATAATTTGAAATATTATAATAATAAAATGATATTTATATAGCAATATAAAAATATATATTTAAATAATAATAATATATATTTAATTGTTTATTTATTTAGATTAAAAATATAATTAATTTACTTTTAAAGTTAATTATTAAAAAATAATAACAATAATTGAGAGTACCAGCATACCAGGTGCTATAGGCCTTAGTTGTTAAAACCCCCTCCTCCTTCCTCCTTCCTCTCTCCTCTTTCTCTTCCTCTTCCTCTTTCTTATTTTTAATTTTTCTTTTTTTTTTCTTTCTAAAATATATATTTAGACAATTTTTATACATGTAGCATAAAAAGTCTATTTAGTTTAGTCAACCTTATCTATTAGTTTAACTTTTTACATCTGTAGTGGGCTCAAAATCCAAGCCCAGTTCGAAATCAAAACCCATGCCCAGGCTCGGTAATTCCGAGGCTGCGCGTTCTTTCCGAGGCCCATCAACTGGGTAAGCTGCCTGTTGATGAGATCCCGAATTCTGCGAAGATCGTTCCACGTGAATCTCGCTAAGATCAAACAACAACCTCCCAAGCCTCTATAAATAGAGGGCTAAAACCTCACAAAAGGGACACTGAATTACTTACCGAAACTCTGCTGAAATCACTACTCGAGCTACTACTATCTCTGATTGCATTCCGGTGAATATTTGGTGATTCAGGTCACTTTACCGATCACAATCAACTAAGCCCAGAGCTTACTCAGGTGCCTGTCGACTACCTTCCGAGGCTATTCTTCTGAGAGGAACAATTGGTAACAGGGAGTTAATCATCCACTTTGTCTATTTAGTTTCTTATCAGTTTACAGTCCAGAACTGACTTGAGCGTCAGAGTGCATACGGCAGACACCACAGCGGTGTCCCCAAGTCTGCTCGGACGTTGCTTATTCTTTTGCACGATACCTTGACACTTGGAGTCGGTCCACATTTTGCCCTGAACCATCCGGTCCAATCAGTCCGGATCAACTGTAGTTCCGAACCACTACATTATGGCGCCCACCGTGGGGCCGACGATAAGTTTACTGCAAAACTAATCTCTTTTATCTTCTTCTATCGTTTCAAAATTTGTTACTCTTCTCATGGCTAACGATTCGACTGTTGAGCAACAGCTTAGAGCAATAATGGAACGCATACGCCAGCTAGAAGAAGAGAATGCCAGAACCAAGGCACCGAACTAGGAGCTCACGCAGCGGATGAACAATATGTCTAATAATAGCACTACCACAAACGTGAACGGCGACAATGTAGTCAATCTTGAAGCCAATAGGCTCCTCCTATCAGAGATCCAGGAGATCAAAAGAGGCATGGTAAAAGAGGCTGCAAACTTCCAGGTCGTCATCAGAACCATTCCTGGCATTCCGGCACCATTTGAACGCTCTGCTACGGACACCCACATCCTCTCTCCATTTGTGGATAGGATCGCGACGGTGGAGATGCCGAAGAGGAGTATCCTCCCAACCTTCCACAAGTTGCGAGGTGATTCGGATCCGGCAGAGCACGTGGCCGAGTATCGCCAGGAGATGTTTATGGTGAACCTTCCGAGCGACACTCGCGAAGCCATAACTTGCAAGACGTTTGGTAGTAGTTTGGGCGGTCCAGCCCTAACCTGGTTCCTTAATCTTTCAAACAACTCTATTCATTCCTTTTCTCAACTTGTGGATGATTTTGTTGTCAAGTTTTCCAGTCGCAGGCGTTTTAGGTTAACCACGGATCACTTATTTTCCGTTGCCAAGAAAGAAGGTGAAAGCCTCCGGGAGTATGTTTCTCGCTTCACCAGCGAATACATCAAAATCCCCAACGTTGTGAAATCAACCGCTGCGACTGCATTCCGGAAGGGTCTACCCCCATTCTCTCGTCTGTACAAAACGATTGGGGGTAGACCCTTAGCAATTGTGACTCGGCAAATTAAATTGGAAGAAAATCCTGCGAGGGCCGCCATGGCTAAGAGCAAAGCAAATGGTAAGTCCGAGCAGCGGAACAACAAGCCTCACAGGGGGAGGTTCGAGCCATACAAAAGGCATGACCCTTACCCCAATTCAGGTCCGTCCAAAAACACAGGTAGGAACAGTGAAAACAAACCAAAATGACCGGTTCCGGCCTATGACCTAACTATAGAGCCGAAAGCCCTAGTCGCTGTAATCAAAGACATGGGATCCTCTGTTACTTGGCCAGAACAAATACGGACTCTCACACGCCAAAGAGATAAAAACAAATTTTGCCAATTTCATAACGACCACGGCCATAGAACAGAGGATTGCGTGGCATTACGGTTTGAAGTAACCTCACTGTTGAAGAAAGGACGCCTGCGTGAGTTTTTATCCGAAAAGGGAAAGCAAACTCTTGAAAAGTCCTAGGAGAAACGTCATGAATTTAAAGCGATTAAAATGCCTGACGAAGCTCCAGAAGTCGAACGGATAATTGGAGTTATTCACGGTGGCTCAGTGGTGAGCGGAATAACCCAAAGTTCCGCGAAAAGACATGCTCGAGAGCTAATCAGCGTCAACGAAGCTTCCGTCCAGCCAGGTAAAACCCCTCTTACCTATGAACTGTCGTTTTCTTACCAAGACATGCAGGGACTTGCAGACCCGCACCACGATGCGCTGGTCATAACTTTGCAAATAGCCAACTGCAAGTTGAAGAGGGTCCTTGTTGACAACGGAAGCTCGGCGAACATCATGTTCCTTCCGGCTCTCAAGGAAATGCATCTGGATGAGTCACTCATCATCCGAAGCACGACAACACTCACCGGATTCAGTGGAGAATCGAAGCAGACTATAGGTGAGGTTGTTTTGCCTGTTTTTGCAGGTGGCATTAATCTCGTGACCAGGTTTCTCCTAGTAGATGCACAATCATCTTACAATTTAATTACGGGGAGACCTTGGATCCACGAGATGACGACTGTCCCTTCGAGCTATCACCAAACTCTTCGATTCCCTACCAAATGGGGGATCAAAGAAATCAAAGGAGATCACAAAGCGTCAAGGGAATGCTATCACACCTGCTTCAAGAAAGCTCCAACAACATAGCAATTACAGAATGGGGCTCCCGCGCACGGCCGAATGGAAGTTCCGGTGCCAGAACCCTTAGAGGAAGTCCAAATCGATCCAGAATATTTCGACAGGAAGATCTAGATTGGCTCAGCTCTTGGTCCGGATTTTAGAGGTAAACTCCTAACCTTGATTTCGGTTAACCTTGATTGCTTCGCTTGGTCCCACGCGAACATGTTAGGAATCGACATAGGCAGTATCGCCCACAAATTAGGAGTTGATCTCAAGGCTAAGCCCATCAAGCAAAAGAGGAGAAAATTCGCCTCGAAAAGGAACCAAATCGTCAACGAAGAAGTCTAGAACCTTCTGAAGAATGGTATGGTTCGAGAGGTGAATTATCCCGACTAGTTAGCCAACGTCGTCGTCGTCAGGAAGAAAAATGGCAAGTGGCGGGTATGTGTAGACTATTTCGACCTAAATAAGTCATGTCCGAAAGACCTGTTCCCTCTCCCTCACATCGATACAATGGTGGACGCGACTGCAGAACATGAACTCTTAAGCTTCATGGATGCCTTCTCGGGGTATAATCAAATCAAGATGGACCCAGCAGATCAAGAAAAAACGGCATTCATAACCGAAAGAGGTATTTACTGTTACAATGTGATGCCCTTCGGATTGAAAAATGCTGGAGCAACGTATCAACGTCTAGTCAACCGAATGTTCTCCGAACAAATCGGAAAAACCATGGAAGTTTATGTAGACGATATGCTTGTGAAATAACTAAAAGCCGAACAACATATCGAACATCTACAAGAAGCCTTCCAAATCTTGAGACGATATAATATGAAGTTGAATCCGGCAAAATGTTCATTTGGAGTTGGTTCCGGCCAATTCCTCGGATTCATGGTAACAAAAAGGGGGATAGAAGCAAATCCGAGCCAACTGGAAGGTGTTGTAAAAATTCTGATTTCGGAAAACAAGAAAGACATCCAGCGTCTGACCAGAAGAATCGCAACACTCAATCAATTTCTTCCGAGATCTTCCGAATACCTCAAGCCCTTTTTCTAGTTACTTCAGAAGGGCACAAACTTCGATTGGTCAAGATCATGTGAAGAAGCCCTGCGAAAAGTTCAACTCCACCTTGCAAAGGCACCAGTTTTGGCCAAACCAAAATCTGAGGAAGTGTTATACGTCTATCTGGCAGTTTCCGAAGCTGCTGTTAGCGCCGTCTTGGTCCGAGAGGAAGGAAAAACTCAGCAACCAATCTACTACGCTAGTAAGTCTCTCGCAAATGCAGAAATAAGGTACAGTAGTATTGAGAAGCTCGCCCTGACCCTAGTGTCAGCCTCTCGGAAACTAAGACCCTATTTCCAAGCCCATCCAATAACTGTCATTTCATCCTACTCAATCAGGGCGATTTTGCACAAACCTGAAGTATTCGGGCGGATGATGAAGTGGGCTGTGGAGCTGAGTCAATTTGACATCAACTACAAACCTCGTACGACCATAAAATCACAAGTACTAGCCGATTTTGTGGTAGACTTCGCAGTCCCTCCTCAGAATGTCAGCACTACAGAAGATAAGTCCAACACATGGATTCTAGAAGTTGATGGAGCTAGCAACTCACAAGGAGGCGGTGTGGGGATTGTGTTGATAAATCCAAATGGACAGCTACTAGAACATTCCTTGCACTGCGACATCCCAGTCACCAACAACAAAGCAGAGTATGAAGCATTGATCGCCGGTTTAAAACTAGCCCAAAGCCTACACATCAAGAATTTGCTGGTCAAATGCGACTCTCAGCTAGTCGTAAATTAGGTCACCGGAGCTTATCAGGCGAAGGACGACAGGATGAGGGCCTACCTTGAATTAGTTCAAACCTTCCAACAATCATTTTTGACATTATCATTTGAACAAATTCCAAGGGGGGAAAACAGCTGTGCGGACGCTCTTGCCTCTTACTAATCAGCGGTCAAAGATCCAGGCACCAGGTAAGTTCTACACGGACACATCGAAAAATCTTCCATTAAGACGGAACTACTCGAATCTGAAATCTTTCCGGTCAGCAATCCACAAGAAAGTTGGATCAAACCGATTCTCGAGTACATCCAATCCGGTTTGTTGCCCCAAGATAAAGCTTCAGCTCGGAAGTTACGAACATCCGTAGCCAAATTCGTACTGATCGAAGGGGTACTCTACAGAAGATCCCTTAGTGGTCCTTACCGGCTATGCCTAGATGAGAGTAACACAAAATGAGTTCTGCAAGAACTTCACAATGGTCAAGCTTGAAATCATTCCGGGGGAAGAAGCCTAGCGTTCAGATGCTTCCGAGCCGGGTATTATTGGCCTACCATGAAAGCAGATGCAAAAGAACTAGCCAAAAAATGTGAGAGCTTCCAAAAGTACGGTAATTATATCCATGCTCTAGCCGAACTTCTGCACGGAATTTCATCCCCATGGCCTTTCTCTAAATGCGGAATGGACATACTCGGACCACTCCCACCTGCTCATGGGAAAGGTGAAAGGTTTATCCTCCTTGTCACTGATTACTACACCAAATGGGTAGAAGCCGAAGCATTTACCAATGTCACAGATTTGGCCTTCGAGAATTTCGTGTGGAAACACGTTCTCTGCCGATTTGGAGTTCCGAATGAAATAGTCACAGATAATGGCTCCCAATTCATATCCAAGGTATTTAAAGACTTCTGAATCGCTTGGAATATCAAAGTGAACTTCTCTACCCCTAGATACCCAAAAGCGAACAGTCAGGCTGAGGCAACAAACAAAACCCTTATGGCCATTCTCAAGAAAAGACTGGGGCAGCACAAGGGTGCATGGATCCAAAAGTTTCCTGGCATTCTATGGTCTTACAGAACAACCCCAAGGGTTCCGACAGGTCAGACTCTTTTCTCTCTAGTTTTTGGAGTCGAAGCAAGACTTCCTTCCGACGTAGGATTCGGACAATATCCTCTTCACGATCAGAACCAAGTTATATTGGACTTTGATCTCGCCACGATCGACGAACTGCGAGAAAGTTCCGAGATAAAAATGGAAAAATACAAAAGAACCATTGAAAAAGCTTACAACAAATCTGTCCGAGCAAGAACTTTCTCCGTGGGGGATTGGGTACTTCGAAAAAACTTCACTGCAAACAAATTGGACGAGTCCTGGGAAGGCCCGTACCAGATTATAGAAATAATAGGCAAAGGAGCATATCAACTTTAGGATGAAGCCGGCAAAGCGGTCCGAAACACGTGGAATGCAGCTCACTTGAAGAAATTCTAGTTCTAACACGAACGTAACCCCATGACCTCCAGGGACCAGGTTCCGACCTCAAACTATAAATTATTTTCATTCAATGCTTTTTAATTTTGGTTTGCCTTCAGAATCAATTACCGACTTAAGCATCGGAGGGTCCTCAATAAGTTAAGGACCATCCCATCCCTCTTGTCGCTTTATAGTCAGAAGCCAACGTCCGTCCGGACCATCAATCCCATACGAGGGGAAATCAGGTTTTTCTAAGAAACCCTTTCGATATTTACATCCTCAATTTCGATTTTCCTTCCGAATCGATTACTGACTTAAGCATCGGAGGGTCCTCAATACGTTGAGGACCTCCCTCACCCTGTGTTGAAATATCAGGTAGTACGGAACCTAAGACAAGACAACACACGTACCCCGGAAGATGAATAACAACTCAAGCTAAGTCCCGGATCCAAGGCATGTAAATCCGTACTACAAAGATTCCGAATCATGCTCTAACCCAAAAGTTCGTTTTTTGCGAGGTGTCTGCACCAAAACTTCAAATAAGAGCATGGGAAACCCTTCAAGACGAAGAATAAAACGAAGAACTGAACTCAAAGTAAAATTGTCTTGAAAATTCCGCTCGGGCATAAAATAAGACCCCACGCAGCGCTTCTATTTTCCGAATTAACACTTGTAAAATGTTGATCACTAATCATATTGTATACACAAATCCGAAAGGACAATAAAATTGAAAAGTCTGACAGGACTATTGTTAATTATCGTCTGAAACGACCAAAGCTGTTGTATCCAAAAGGACAATTCTGATTCAATTAATGGGAGCCGAGCAACGACTCGGATTATTTGTTATTTGAAATTCATCACTTACTGCTGAATGCCTTGTTCGTTAATTAAGTTCCGAACATCTTTATTCCGTTTCAATACTTAGAAATATTCATAGAAAAATTATTGGAAGAAAAAGCTGAAATTTCATTTAAATCAAAAAAGGAGGTACAAGCCACAAAAGAAGACAAAGAGTACAAAGAGTACAAAGAGGGGAACCACGGAGACGTCCAAGGTTAATTCATCCTCGGCCCTATGGCTCTCCTCCGCCCTGTGATCTTCCAAGCCAGCCACGATGACGAGGGGAACCACGGAGATCGGATCCACTTCCACAGGACTAGAAGCAGCGTCCTCAGCTCCTTTCTCCGGAAGGGACGAGTTGCCCTCCTTCTTCTCATTTTCTTCCTCCTCCTGCTCGAGGTCTTTTTCGGAGTCACTGTCCTCTGAGGGGCTCAGAAGAGAAGTGCCAGTAGCTTCCACAAGCTGCTGCCAATAGCCGAACCTCCTCTCGGCAACTTCCTTGGAAAGGGTACCTGCTAGGAACTTCTGATAGACCTTACCCTTGGCTTCGACCTCAGCTCGGGCCTTTGTCTGATAGCCTTCTCCTTGGCCTCGGCCAGACCCTTCTCCATCTCGGCCATCTGAGAAGACAAGGACTTCACGGTCCCCTTTAGCACGGAGGACTCCTCCATAGCCCTATTTGTTTTCTCCCTCTCGGAAGCAAGTTCCTTCTCCTCATCCTGAGCAATTACCTTTAGGTTATTTAGTTCCGAGAGGGCAGCATCGAGTTTGTGCTGGACCTCATCCTTGTCCTTCTTGCAAGCCCCGCGGTCAGCTCGGGCCTTCTTGACGGCGGAGACATGGCGGTTCCACTGTTGGTCAAAAGCGTGACCCATTTGAACCAGCTGCACAAGAGACAAAAACATCACATTCCGTTCGGAATATCAGATAAAAGGACACGCTCAGATATTACCTTGTGACTAGCCAGCAATAGCTCGTCGACCAGTTGGGAGCGATTGTCGTAAAGGAACTTCTGGTCCTCATCCAGGGCAATCCCCCTGAAAACTTCGAGAGCCGCTCAAGACTCCTTGAAAAAAACGTGTCAGTTGGCCCAAATAAAGTCCGAGTGATAATCTCGGACTCCCCCAAGGTTTGGACCTCCGGGGGCGAGTTCTGCTTCTTGGGGTCCGAAATTTCCGACCCACCTTCTTCGCGGGGTCGCACTACCGTAACCCCCTTGTCCTTGCTCTGCTTCCGAGCGGGGATCCTTGGGGCCTTATCTTTTTCCGTCTCCTTCCTCACTCCGGAAGGTTCACTGATCACCACGCCCTTGTTCGGACGTTGCTTTAATAAGTAGTTCAGGGCCTCTGCAGCTTTGGAAGACCCCATATTCTTCTTCTTCCTCTGATATTTCCCGTCTATTTTGGGAGCTTGACCCTTCTTGGTTGGATCGGGAAGAAGTGGGACCAACTTCTGAAGATCACGGATCTCCGGATCAAAAGACAAAATGCGATCAATAACAGCTTCGTTGTTCAAACCGCACGGACAACTAGATTTTCCAATTTCCACTACAAAATAAAAACGAGAGCGTGAGAATCAGAAATTGGTAGAGAAGAAAATGGTTCAGAGCTAAAAGTTGCCCTCATACTTGGCTCGGAATTCCACCAGTACGGAATATCTCCATCGACTTCTTCTCTCCATCGACCCGAGACAAAGAAGTACCGTTGTTTCCACGCCTTGTCACATGAGGTGGGGTTCAGGAATACTCTCGTTTGATCCGAGTGACAATGAAGGTACACTCGACCCGAATCACCATTAACTCTTTGCACGGAATAAGCTGCGTAAACGTCTGTGACTTAGCAGTGTATCCTTTTTTCTTGGCCATTTCGTCGAACGACCGCAAAAGTCTCATGGCGTTCGGATTCACCTGGCTCGGTGCAATCTGTAGCTTCTTGCAGAATTTTCGGAGCATGCCTCCGATCGGAAACTTAAGACCCATACTTAGCAAGAGAGTGTACATGGGGGTCCATTCCTCAATGACCCAATCAGCCTGTTCTTCGGCCTCTGGTGCACAGATCAACACATCTTCCGGGATGTTGTAGGCCCTGCGAATATCATCCATCTGATCCGGACAGATGATAGATGGGCAATCCTTTGTCTGGATCCCTTGAGGTCCGAAAGTCGAAGGGTGCACTACCAGGCGGCCCGTAGTTTCATCCACCACCTCTATTATAATTTCGGCCGGAATCCCTATGGGGTCACTATCGCCTCTAAGTTCTGCTCGAACCTTTGCTAGGGTCCTCGGACTCAAGTCCAGATCATTAGACCCTCCAACTGATCCAAATGTGGAGGGACTATCATTATTTCCGGACGGATCGTCTCCAAACATCCTCTGTATCTCGGATTCAGTAGCTTCGCTTGGCATACCTATTCAGAAACGGCAACAGTCAGATCAAGAGTTTTTTCGGTTAATCGGAAAACACAGTTTTGGTCCAAAATTTCCAGATAAAGCTCGAAATGGCCGGAAAATCTAGCTAAGGGCTTCTTATCGGTCCAATAAGCATTTTCATTCTCTCAAAACCAGTAACCCGACACCCCCATCCTCGTCGGGTTACCAGAATCGTTCGTCTTCCCGGACGAACACAAAAGGCAAATACCCACAAAGCAACCAGCAAACATCAGCAAAAGTAATGAAAGGGTTATAAAGTGGTTACCTTAAAATGTGTAAAAAGGGGCTGAGGAAAGTTCCACGAGTTCTCGTTTGCTAAAGATTGCGAGGGTTTAAGGGAGAAAAGATCAGAGAGAGAGAGAGAGTGAAAATGTAAAAAATGGGAGGCTCTGACCTATATATAGGCGCGGGAGGTAGGTGAAAAGGCAAAAGCTTCTCAAAGAAGCTCCCACACGTGTCACTCTCCCAATGGAGAGTTTCTCCTGACGTGACATCTTTGACAGCTGGAAGGGACTAGCGGGTTTCCAACCGTTTCGTATTCATCCATCCGCTAGGAACAATCCATACGGATGGATGGGGGAATCTGTAGTGGGCTGAAAATCCAAGTCCGGTTCGGAATCAAAGCCCAGGCCCAGGCCTAGGCCTGCTGATTCTGAGAGACTCAGGCCTAGTAATTCCGAGGCTGCCCGTTCCTTCTGAGGCCCATCAACTGGGTAAGCGGGCTGTTGATGAGATTCCGGATTCTGCGGAGATCGTTCCGCGTGAATCTCACTAAGATCAAACAACAACCTCCCAAGCCTCTATAAATAGAGGGCTAAAACCTCACAAAAGGGACACTGAATTACTTACCGAAACTCTGCTGAAATCACTATTCGAGCTACTACTATCTCCAATTACATTCTGGTGAACATTTGGTGATTCAGGTCACTTTACCGATCACAATCAACTAAGCCCAGAGCTTAGTCAAGTGCCTGTCGACTACATTCCGAGGCTATTCTTCCGAGAGGAACAATCGGTTACAGGGAGTGAATCATCCACTTTGTCTATTTAGTTTCTTATCAGTTTACAGTCCAGAACTGACTTGAGCGTCGAAGTGCCTACGGCAGACACCACAGCGGTGTCCCCAGGTCCACTCGGACGTTGCTTATTCTTTTGCAGGATACCTTGACAGTTATAGTCGGTCCACATTTTGCTCTGAATCATCCGATCCAATCAGTTCGGATCAACTGTAGTTCCGAACCACTACAACATCTTTATCTATTATTTTAATAAAGATAATTACTATCTTATTCTCTTTATGTCATATTTGTATATGCTGCATTTTATCAAGCATTATTCTCATTTAATTTAACAAAGGAAAACATTACCATAATATCATAAATTAATCCATTATTTGATTTATTTTAATTCTTTTTAAATTAATCAGATTTTTTTATTTAAAAAAAGTAAAATTTGTTCAAAAAATTATTAATTAAATTACTTGTGGTATAGACCTATGATTTTCTTTTTAATAATAATATAAGGTTTTAATTACATTATAAATACATTATTTAGTTTTTTAGGATAATTAAAATATTTAAATAAAATATGTGATTTATTGAAATGATAGATATAATTTAAAATATATTAAAATTAATTTTATTTTTAATTAAAATAAGATTCATGATGAAAATAAATTTATTAGTAAATACAAGAAATTATTTTATTGATGGAAAGTAACTAAATTTTTAATGGTTAAAATACAAAAAAATAATAATTTTCCATGGAAATTTAGGATGGGAGAAATCGAGAGAGGGAATTGGATTTTAATGGAAGGGTAAAATTGTTAAATAACTATTTTTGAGGAGATTTATGTAAATTCATGTAAAGTGGAGAGATTTGACTTTTTATTTAAGACTTTTTAAATTAACAAATAGACAAAATGAGGAAAATCAAATGGTTTCAAATGTCTAAAATTTAGACGTCTTTTTTACGGAAAAAAATAAACGGCATCTAAATTTATTATTATTATTTACACTTGTACTATTCATACAATAATTAAAATTCGTATAATTAGAAGAATTTATAATTTAAATAAATAGATAACATATTTATTTAACAAAATTTATAAATATGTGTATATATAATAATAAAATTATACTTTAAGAAATATTTACTTTTTATTCAAAATATATTAATATTTGGTAAAAAAATCTAAACATATATTGATATCAAATAATATTTTAAAAAAAACATTTATTAATTCAAAGGATTCTGTTTTTTTTTAAGTCAAATAGACATGCAAACTAGTACATATATTTTTAAATTTTAATTAATTTTTTTATATATTTCATTAAATTATAAAAAATAATATTTACCATTTAATTAATAAATAAATTTATTTCTACACAATTTTATTGATGTATATGTATAATTAATCTTATAAAAAATTTTAAAATATATTTTAAATAATATTTAATTAATTATAAAAAATAATGTATTTTTTAAAATTTATTCTTTAATAATAAATTAATTATCTCATATTCAAAATAATATTTTTTAAAATTTAATAATAACTAAGCGTAGATTAAAATATTATAATTATTGTCCCATAAAATGAATAAATATAGAAAAATAGGCTGAGAATTCTCAATCAGGAAGCTGGAGTAGCAAATCTGAGATTTAATATTAACAAATATGACACTTTCCCAATTTTTTTCTTAGTCAACCTTCATCTTATCTTTTGCCTTTCCTATTTAGTGAAACATCTTATTTTTTTTATTTATTTATTTTGTCATTTAGTCTCTCTTCATTACAAGGCTATATATATGGTGAACTAAAAACCATAGTATTAGAAAACATGGTATTTAAATACTTTCATATTTATTCTCTCATCCTCTTTGTACTTTTATCTTTTTTTAATAATTTGAGCTTTGCAAACACCGAATACGAATTCTCATTAGAATTCCTAAAACGTATAGAAGGATGTGAGAAATGGGATAACATCTAAGACATCAGAGAGCTAAAGGGATACCTACAATATTTTGGTTACTTGAATTCTCAGGACTTAATTCAAGAAGACAATGACTATTTTGATGAACTGCTAGAGTCAGCTCTCAAAACTTATCAGCTCAATTTTCATGTAAAATCTAGTGGAGTTCTAGATTGGCCAACCATATCCAAAATGAAAATGCCTAGGTGTGGAGCTCCTGATATTATTAATGGCACCAACATGATGATATCTAGAAACTTTAATTCTAGCCTTTGGTCGCTCACTACAGCTATTATGGTAGAAACATAAGATGGCCACCTTTTAAATATAATCTAACGTTTGCATTTCTTAAAGGTAATAATCTCAATGAAAATTCTCTTTTTACCCTTAATTTTTAAAATTATTTTTCAAAAACCATCAATTTTGAAACTATTACATTAATTACCCCCACTTTATAATTTGGTTTCAAAATGACTTTGTAGTAATGGAAATGTTAACATCAACATTATCTACTATGGAAAAATGAGAAAACGTTACTTGTTAAAAGAGCTAATGTTTTTCTTAAAAATTTTATGTAAAGTCTAAATAGTAAATATGAGAAATATATTCAAAATTGAAATTTTTTAGCGAATAGTCTAAAAAGGAGAAAACTTTTGGAAAATAGTCTTAAATATGGAAATTTTTTTGTACTACTCCTTAATGACGATGTGTGTTGTATTTTAATTTTTTAGCTCAACCAAGAGATGTAGTGACTGTTGTGTCCAATGCATTCCTTACCTGGGAACTCAACTCACAATTCAAATTCAAAATGATACAAGATTCTAATATAGCAAACTTAAAAATTGGGTTTTTCTATGGTGATCATGGAGATGGATAGCCATTTCACGGAAGAGGTGGATTTCTAGCTCACTCATTTCTACTCCAGGATGGAAGGCTCCATTTTGATACAGCCGAATCATGGTCTCATGGACCAGTCCCTAAATCTTTTGATTTGGAAACTATTGCATTACATGAAATTGGTCATATACTCCGTCTCGGACATAGCGAAATTAAAGAAGCAATTATGTATCCATTGTTTGATGAGGCAGCGGTTAAGGGTCTCAATAAAGATGACATAAATGGTTTAAAGGATTTGTACAACTTTTAGAAGGAGAAATTACCATGCAGGTAACAAGTTAAAATGTTTAGGATTGGAATGAGACCATGTGTATTCACAGTATTAATAATAAATCAAACTTTCTGAATTTCATTTGATTTTTTTGCAAATTATCTTTAATTGATTACGAAAATAAAAATAAAATATAAAAATTTATATGTTAAATAATACATATCTCGCTTTTCTATTTATAGATTGATAAATGCTTAGTAATATGATAGATGTATAGATATAAAAATTGATTGAGTAGATACATTTACATGAAGATAAATATATAATGAATTAGAGTTAAATCAATATTGAACTATTTAGAAGACCCTTATCTAACATGTTTAATAGACGAGTGAGTTGGATTTGGGTGAATAGATCTAATAAAACCAACCCATCACAGAATGGTCTAATAGAGCCATTTCCTACCTTCTTTTACATGTTGTTATTTATATATAAAGAAAAATATAGTCAAGTGAGATCTTATTTTATTCGTCTTAACGTCTATTTTCTAAATATAAATTTATTATAATTTTTAGTTGCGTATAATTAAAAATATTTACCGTTAAAATTACGTATAAAAGTGTGTGTAAACATAAAGCGTATGAGTTAAAAAAAACATAAGGAATATTAAATAATTAAAAAAAATTATTTTTATCAGAAGAATTAGTTTTACATGATATTAGAGCATCTCCAGTGGTATGTCTATTTACTATTTGTCCACGGTCACGTCAACTTAAACAATATTTTAAAAAGTGGGGCTCCAAAGGTACTATCTATTTTGAATGTCTACCTGACGTGTCAAATTTTAAAATAGACATTGTCCATCAGACCTTCTATTTTAGACGGTCAAATAGACATGCTGACTCAACTTTTTTATATTATTTAATTAGATTTTTAATGTGTTTCAATTTTTTTTTTGTTATAATAAAAGAGTTTAAATTTAGTTAAATTTCTATTAAAAATTAAAAAGGAAGAGTGATAGACGGTGGCCATTGTATGACTATTTTTAAACTATACTGTCTATCAATAAAAATTTTGCAATATTAGCATTCACGACTTCTATTTTACACGGCCACATCATTTGACACCCACGTTACATTGGAGATGTTCTTATAATAGATATTTTAGTTGAATAAATACTTATTCTAAAATTTCTATTTCATTTATATGGTTGATATAATTGGGAAAAAAAAGCGAAAGAATATCAATTTTCATTTCTTCATAGGATTCTTAATAAAATATTAAACTATATTTTATTAATTTTCAGTTCTTCTCCATCAAATTTTCGGTGATAAATTTTTCATATTTTTAAGTGAAAAAATAAAATATTTACTAAGATCATTATTTACAAGATACTCATTTTTTTCCCGATTCATTTCCTGCAAGCTCAATGATAAAGTGGATTAAAAGACTAAAAAATAAAAAATAAAAATAAAACCATTTCGACACTACAAATTATACCAATTGTTCAGTTGAACCTTTGAAATTTGCGAGGCATTAGATAGACCATCTAGCTTGCAACAAACAAGTCACTTGAATCTTTCATAGAGATTAAATAAATGCGGTATGTAGCATATTTTCCACGTTCTAGTCCACGTCAAGATTGAGTCTTCAAATGACTCATTTTTGACAAGTTGAAGGGTCCAAATAAAATTTCAGAAACTTTGAAAGTTCAAGTGAAAAATCGCCAACTGAAAAGGTTCAAGGTCATTATCCCTATCTTTTTCTTTTTTTTCTTTTTTTTAAAAAAAATCTATTTTGCAATATTTAATTTTTTGTTACACTCTATTTATGATGTTTATCTCAATTATAATGAATTTTTACTATTACATTATCGGAGAGATAATGATCTAATCTTTAGAGATATTGAGTTAGTGTGATGGTATTGAATGAAATAAAAAAGAAAAATCAGGTTGGCTAACCTTTTAATAAGATATGGCAACCACTTCAAATGATTTTTTTTTACATATCATAATATCTTATACACACTATTGAGGTGTCAAACCCAATACCACATCGGTAATATAAGAGGATAGTAACTTGTATATAAAGTATTCAGAGAACTCTATTAGTATGAGACCTTTTTGGGTGGTGGTACCGAAGAAAAAATCTATGCGGGCTCAGCCCTGGCCCAAAGCGGACAATATCAAATTAATATGGGAATTGAGGAGTGGCTACGGAGAGTCCAATAAGTGGTATCAAAGCCAGAGTCAGAGATGGAGCCCTTGATTAGATCCATTGTGTGCCTTGTATCGTAAGTCTCATGATATTATGATGGTCAGGCAGTGGGTCCCTATAATGGCAAACCCCCACCCTGGTAAAACCATGATTAGGAGTCTGACTCCACACAACAAGTGCAGAAAACATAACAGTTGAATAATCCAAAATCCCAGAGTTTATTCCAAAATCTTCAATAACCCATAAAACAATCATAGAGTCCAAAAATCCCAAGAAAAAAATAAAGCCAATGTCCAGCAAGTGTAAAAACAAACCAATAGTACAGTCCCAAAATAGTCCAGTAAAAATGTCTAGAGATAAAATAACAAAACTATATGAACGTGTTGATGATGTATGTCGTGATCCAAATAAGAGAAAGCGCCTAAAGAATTAGGGTACCTGCACTCAACCTGGGATTTTATTCCCAGATTACAGAATAGAAAGAAATAAAGGAGACGATAGACTATGAATTAGTCTAAGTTAGCGCTCACGTTTCAACACACAATACAGAGTGACCTAAACTCGGCTCTAATCATGGGAGCACACAATGCAAGGCTCTACAGACTCCCTAGAGTCCACTATATCAGTCAACACACCAACCATCCTATCAATCAACAGTTTATTGATTATCTTCCTTTAGTCAGAACTCAATAATCCGTTATCTATATGTTCCTACATGTTCAATTATTAAAACTAAAATAGGCTCATAGTTTAAGGTTCTATTAATTTATGAACCAAATTCTTATTAATGATTTCTGTAGAGGTTTTGTTACTAAAATTCTGTTTCTAGCAGTTTAAGTCTGATTATTTAGCTTTTAGAATTATAGTTACAAATGACAGAAAAATCAACCAGCTTGTGATCACTTAATTAAGTCCGGTTCAAACATCAATCACAGTTATTTACCATCCGTTAACAGTCCAGTAATACAGTCCAACAACTAGAAATAGAATTTTCATTAGTTAATAGTTTAGCCAGTTATTTACCAGAATTATGCCCAAAGCAGCTAACAGCGGAAAACAGGATTACAGTAGCACTAAACAGTATGGCCGAAGCCCAGTAAATAGTATCAGTAGAGTAGTTTCAACTACAATCAATATACACACTTCAAGCCAATTATTTCAGTAGTGAAGATCCTCTATCCCTAAGCATGCCATATATTCTACTAGTAGACTAACTAAGGGAAAAACTTAGAGTTCTATTTGTTTACTGTTTTAACCAGATTATTTTAATATCGAGATACCAGTTTCAGTGTATGAGCATTACAAATTCAGAGGACAATTAAAGTCTTATTTTGTCCGTTCATTATTATTAATAGGCAATTATTGTATTTAATTATCACCATTAAATAGGGCAGTTTGGGAAACAGTTTCATAATACATAAACGCACGACATATGTATAAACAAACAACATACATTAAACATCGTATTGGACCAAAAACGAACTACTAACCAACGGCAATACGAACAACAGACAACTACTCCTTAGCCCGAGCAGTTCCTCCCTCCTGACCCTCTGCAGAACGATACCAAAAGTGTTATTCACGGAATACAGAATTCCAACTGAAACTGAACCTAACAGAATTAAACCCTAACTGAACCGGACAGCCACTTAAAAATGTACAAATCGATTCTATAGAGTGACGAAACTCACCAAACAACTCGAACCTCAAAATCACCGTAATCCGTGATGCCTATCAAACAGAACCCCGACAGAAACCCAACTGACAGAATTAGGGTTACTGACGCAGAACGGAAGCGAAAAATAAAAATAAAGACTATTTAGACTCGGTCACGAGTTTTGATAGACTGATTATACTCGGTCACGAGTGTTAAGTGACCGATTTCGTTTGGCCGGGATGATGAAACTCCCTAATCCAAGGGAAGATAAACCGTAATCCAAGGGAAAAATCTATTTCAGAGAAATAAGATATTGAAAAGTTGAAAGATGAAAAGATATTTAATTTATGAAAGGAAGCCCCTTATATAGGGGTGACAACCTAGACAAATAGAAATCCTTTTAAGAAGGAATTTCCCTAATATTTTAGAAAACCTAAAAAGAAAACTGACGTGTGTCGAATTCGTCAAAGATAAAATAGAATAATCCTGCTAAATACTAAGACAATAGTAAACAGGGTGGAACCACAGAGAACGGTTTAATCAATTCAAATTTTGTGAATAACCTGAGAAGTAATTAAGGTTTTGAATTTGATAGGAAAAATAAACTAAATTAAAATTGTAGAGAAGTAAATCGATAAAAGAATCAATCCAGCAAAGTCTATAGTCAATTATCGTGTTGATCATCGAATCTAAGTGTAATTATTTCAATTCAGTAACCATAGTTATAGCAGTTGACGTCGCGTCTAACCGCCTGATCTTCCCTTAGCTATTAGACTAACCGGACAAGCACCTTCTAATTAGTCCCTAACCTAATCAGTAACCCCGACAAGAGCCTGACAGGTTCAACTGTAGATTGCTTTAAGAAATAGAAAGACCTATGGTCATAGCTAACAAATCAACAAAGCGCGTTCATTAACCTATGATCGCAACCTCACACAGCACGACGTATCACACTGTTTGCTACCTCTGTTAACTTAATTAAATGATTACGTATTTAATCTCGTTAACTAGCGATGTATTAACCTAATTGATCAATTAACTGGCCAAATTAACTAATCAAATAAATAAACACATTCAACCAAAACCATTAACAACAGTGAAACGATGAATACTGCAGAAATAAATATTAAAGCACAAATCTCACAACACGAATAATTAAACTAATAAACTTTACTGGATGCAATAACTTAGCTAGCTATGGTCATAGCTAGCATCATCGTTATTAATTCAACGTTCAAACCTAAAATGGAAAAACTAAATAAACTTCAGAACTCAGAAAGTAAAACTGAGCTCCCTTACATCGTATTGGAAACTCTTATTTAAACGTAAAACTAGAAAAATCAGGAAAGATCAAATTCTTTCCTGTAAAATCTAACTTGAAGTTTAAAACTCAAAACTTAAACTTAACAAATCATTTGATAAGAAAAACAGATTCTTCAGCTGACTTTGACTTGTGGACTTTGAATTGACAAATTATCTCAACAGCAATCATAAACCTTCAAATTTATAATTTGATCCACAAATTGCACAAAAATATCAAATAAAACAATTAAGTACCATAATCATCAATTTAGTCCAACAATCATGGGAGAAATTAACTATAAATATTGCATATTTTGTGCCCTGTCAAAAACAAATAAATCTAATAAGGAAAATAAATCCTAAATCCTATTAGGAAATAAACTTTAAAATAATAAATCCTAAAATAATTACGGCTTCTTTCTAATCTTGACCCGGTCTAAGTCTTCCATAAAATTTAAGGTTAACTGATCCGCATCAGTTACGATATCAACGACCGAGATCACTATAATAAATTCACAATACGAGAGTATAGCGGAATGGACTTACCAAAATTAGAGACTTTAAACGAAACCCAATCGGAACCCTAACGGAACTCTAATCGAAATATAAAATCATAGAACAGAACCTACACATAGATGCAGAGTACCTAACGTTAGAACCCGAACTAGAATACAATAAAGGAACATGATCAAAAGAGACTTACCAGAACCAAACTGCGGCGAAGACTCTAACGAACGATTGCTCTGACTCTCACAGTTCTCTCAGTTCTAAAATGTGAAAAGAGGTAGGAATGAATTTTTAGGGGTTATAATAGTTTTATAGGGTGTCTAATATTAAACTCTCCCCTAGACACAGGAAAAATTGCAAATTATATCAGAACTCTTAACAAATATCAATAAAACCCCTAACTTGTGACACAAGCTACTAAGCCTGAAAACGGTCCATTACAGTCCAATTGAGTAGAAATGGCGGTAGAAGATGATTTCACAGATCGGTAAACTATCTAAAGGGGAGGCCGGTGGATTATCTCGAGGGGAGATTGACGTATGATTCTTGGTTTGGAGGATCAGTGGACTAACTTGTGGGAGGCGATGTGGCCCTTGGTTTGAAGGGGAGTATTTTTGGGATGTCAAACCCAATACCACATTGGTAATAAAAGAGGATAGTCACCTGTATATAAAGTGTCAAGAGAACTTTATTAGTATAAGACCTTTTTGGGTGGTGGTATCAAGAATAAATCCGTGTGGGCTCGATCCTGACTCAAAACAAAAAATATCATAATAATGTGGGAGTTGAAGAGCGGCTCAGGAAGGTCCAAACACGCTCTTACTCATGAGTATGTTATTAATTGCTGGTGTCCAAATGAATAGGTTTTGCCAACTTGGAGGGTCTACATGAAATCTTACCCAATTTAATGGTCCAAATGTAATGTCATGTCAAGTTCAAAGGTTTAAATGAAATGTCATGCAAAGTTCGATGATCTATCCCTTTAGCCTTATTTGTGAAAGAAAAAAATTTGATTCACATGTTCTTCTTTATTTGTGATTCACGCACTGGTCCATGTTAGCACGGAGGATTTCAAAGACTCATTTTTTTGCAAGTTAGAATGTCTATCTGAAACTGCACAAACTTAAAGGGTCTTGTTATAACTTGAAGTGTCTAAATAGTCATTATTCATAAAAAAAAAAAAAAAATCGTTACCAAGATTTGATAAAATCTTAGTCATAAAACATTATTATTGATATCTTGAAAGGAGTTAAATAATTTCTTTTTTTATTTATTTTTAATTTATTCATCCCGTAAGAAAATAATATATAATTATATCCATTACATCCTAATTTTAATCCTAAAGTATAAGATTCACATTTTGGTAGGTAGGTAAATTTTGAATGAAGGAGATATGATTAAGATTTTACTCTCATGCATAGTATACTGTAGAAGATATAATATTTAAACATTAGGCAAGGCTTGATAAGAAATAGAGAAAACATTCATATAGTCTTGGTATACCACAATTATTTACATGAACAACAATAACATATTTTTATTTTTATTTTATAAATATATTTAACTTTTTTAAAATAAATTCATGAATATAATAAGTTAAATGTATGGGTGATGTGATAGTCTGGTAGCATGTAAGTGATACCCATTTAAAGGGTTTGATATTATCTCAATCAAGATTGTTTTCCTTTTCAAGATTAAATATTAAAAATACTTTCTAATGTTTTTCTTTGAAGAATTAATACTTTATTATATCTAGTTTAATTTGAAAGAGAAACATGAGTGATGGAGGATTTATACTCTCCACGCATTTTGCTTTTCTACACCCTCTATTAACTTTCTTTACTTAGTAATTCAATTTTATGGCCATTAAATTTCATACATCATATCATTTAAAGGATAAAATTCTCTATTTATCTATATCCAAAATTTTTAATATTATAAAAATTATTGGTTTGAAATTTTTAAGGCCGTGAATTTAGATTTAATTCCAGTTGCTAGTGTAGAAAATTTGAGTAGAGGATTTTAATTCCAATTTAAAATATTATAACCATAATAACATATATAGGTCGATAGAAAGAATGGATAGAAAATTCTCACTCATGAAATCAAAGGAGTAGCAAATGTGAGATTTAACGCAAACATGATATTCCCATATTTTGGTCACTTTTTCATGATCTACCTTTTTCCTCTGCTTTTTCCATTATGATACTTTTATATATATATATATATATATATATATATATATATATATATATATATATATATATATCTTATTTATTTTGATATTCCCATATATATATATATATTAATAGATATTATAAACTACAAAATCATCATGATGTTAACAAACATGGACTCGAAACATTTTCCTTTCCATTCTCTACGGGTGGAAAAAAATCCCGATCAGGCCGAAAATGACAGGTCCAAACAGTTCTAGTCTAGTTCAAGGGAACGGTTAAGTAATCGGTTTAAGTCCAGTCCCGAATCTCTAGAGACTGGGATCGATAAAATAAAAAAGTAAATAAAATTTTATTAGAATAATGAAGTCCAGCGAAGAAGTCCACCCTCCAAACTTAACAATATTAAAATTCAATAGTCCATTTCATTCTATAAATTAGATATTAAAATAAAAAACACTTAATTTCTAAAGATTTTTTTCGTTCACGACTCTAGTTGAGCTATATAATTTTTTTGGTTGTGTTTTTTTTTTTTCATTTTTTCGAGTTTTGTTCAAAATGTGGCACAATATGCTTCTATCTCTATTTTCAATGTCATTGTTTAGTGTTTTTTGTTTTGTTTTATTTTATTTTTAATAATATGTTTGTTTATTATTAATTGAATATATTATCTTTTGTTGTAGTTAATTTTGAATATTATATGTGAATGTATTTTTTTTAGTGTATAATGTCATGAGGTGAGCTTGTTTGTTCTCTTATTGAATGTTATACCAAACAACTTGTTTTGATTTAAGGTTTTGTGTAGGAAAAATTGAGAATTTTTGGTAAGAGGATTTGAAGTATACAAGGTAATTTGCCATCATGTAAGTGATTTTCTATTTGCTACTGTGATTTTTGAAAATGAAGACGGTTATTGTTTTTTTTAATGGTTTATTATTGTACTTTTTAATACTTCATCCTTTTTTGTTAATTGCTGCACTTTGTTATGCGCGCGCTTTTCAATACTTAACTTTAACGGTAAATATCTCTAATTATGTATAATTAAAAATTATGATAATTTTATATTTGAAATATAGACGTTAAGACGAACAAAATAATATCTTACTTGAATATATTTTTTCTTATGCACAATGATATGTAGAACAAAATGATCGATGAATATTGTTTGAATAGTAAATGTAGCAATTAAAAAAAATGGAGGAAATGGTTTGATTGGCTACTCTATAATTAATTATATATATATAATATATAATTTAATCTAATAAAATCACGCAAACCCATAAGAAAGAAAAGTTAAATTTTCTTTTAAAAATACATTTACATTTTTAAAGTATCAACAAACAAGGGTCAAACAAGTATTTAACATTTTATTTTCAAGTATATTATTTAATAAATTTAGGGAAAATTATGTAAAATAAACCAAATAAAATTTAAAAATTCAAAACTAAACCAATAGAAGTTTATTTCTATTTTTGAGTCACTCAAACTTTAATTTTCAAAAATAGACCATCACATATGTGAAGGTCCTCTTCACAGACCACCTTCACACCTTCACAAATCAGTGTAAAAGATCTTCACAGAAGGATAAAATGGTCAATTTGGTTCATTTTTAAAAAGTGAAAGTTTGAAAGATTATTTTTGTAAAATTTTTAAAGTTGGGCTATATGATGTAAATAAAAGTTATAAAATAACAAAAATAAAAATAACCCATAAATTTAATAGTTTTAAATACCTACTAATATAAATAGTTAATAATAATTATTAAATTTTGTTTTATCATGTCAAGAGGAGAGATTAAGAAATAATTAAAAATAAAATATATGAATATAAAAGGAAATGGAGAATTATTGATTAATTATTTTAATAAAAAAATAAATAAAGGTGCGTAATCTAATACATAACATGTGATGTGAAAAGATTTTTCGAATAATCGAGCACTTTGAAGTCAACTCTCAACCATGTCTTTTTGCTATTATTTAAATTTTATTGATGTATTAAGTAATTCAACAACAAATGTGAAGTTAACTCCAGCAATGTTTTTTTGTTATTTTGTTATTGTTATTTAAATTACTGTAACAAATATCTCATAAAGTTTTATTGATGTAGAATTGTAATTGATTTCAATTGATGTAGGCATAACAACACTTAAAGAATAGTAACTCATTAGATATCAGTTCAAGTGAAAATAATGTATACTTTTGAGAACTTATAATAATTTGTATTAGATGATTATTTTATTTATTATTAACTTGTTTCGTTTAAATACATGTAAGATTTATTATTTAATATTAATCTTATGTGATTTACATATATTGGGCGATTATAAATTGGTGGTTGAGTTATTATATTTATATTAGTGTTCTATGATTTATATATATTGGGTGACAATTAATTGGTCGAATGATTTTAATTTTAGATATAAATTCATTGAATATAGATGGTTATTGTTGTAGCTTTATGTTTATGGTAATTATTCAATTATTTTGTTATTGAATTTTATTTTTATTTGTGGTTTAAAGATATATGGATCTTACTGTTGATAATGATTATTGTAGTAGTTATGATTCTTCGAAAAGTAATAGTGACGGGGTTGGTGATAAGGATTCAAAAGTTATGAAAGAGTCACAAAGTTTAAGTCTTAATGGGAATTGTGTCACAACCTTAATGAAGGTGTCACAACCTTAGCTTTCTTATTAAATCCATGTAAACTTGCAATATCTTAATGAAATTCGCAACCTATTAATCATTCTAACACAATCTTAAGTTTTGATTAAATCTATGTAAACTCGCAACCTATACGCGAGTTTCACAACCTGTTAGCATCTGTGTCGGAATCTTAAATTTTTATTAAATCCATGTAAAATCGCAACCTCGATGTGAGATTTGCAACCTATCAACGACTTGGTTGCAACCTTAATTTTGGATTAAAGCCACATAAAATCACAATTTCTACGTGATATTTTCAACCTGTATAAATAGTGTCGCAACCTTAGTTTTTCCATTTAATCTATGTTAAATTGAAATATATGTGAGAGATAACGAAGGTGTCGCAAACTTTATTTTTACTAAATCCATGTAAAAATGCAACCTCTATATGAGATTTACAACCTAATAACGACTCTAACACAACCTTAAAATTTGATTAAATCCATTTAAAATCGCAACATCTACGTGAGATTCACAACCTTTTAACGATGGTATCATGATAAGTCTCTGACTTATATGAATTTCCCCTGTTAATTCTTAAGCTTTTGTGATGAATCCAGAGTATTATCTGGTTATTTGATGATTTTGTTAAGATATTTCAGGTGATTGAGTTGAACAGGGAAAAGAGCGATAATAAAGATTATATGGTCGGAAAGTTGAAGTTCTGAGAAACGAGGTCGATCAAAGACAGAAGCGGGAGAGCACTACACTGAAGTGTCTGGCGATATGGCCTTTATGTCGCCAACAAACGAATCAACAACCTGAGAAATTCAACATTGTGGTTGCTGGCGATAATGACCTTATGTCGCCAGCCTTGTCGCCAGTGAACGTATTCAGCAACTTCAAAGTGCAAGGTGCGGTGCTGTTTGGCGACAAGAGCCCTATGTCGCCAAAGACCGACTAGGGCGAAATCCACCTGTTGTTTAAGGGCGTTTTGGTCATTTCTCAGAGAAGTCTATAAGTATGAAGTTTTGAGATGTTGAAAGAACTTTTAGGGCTGGATTCAGAACAAGAGACTACTGCAAGAAGCAACACGGAAGTTCAAGATCAACATCCGGAAGGCAAGATCAAGAGCGGAAAATCTGTGAACTCTTTCTCACTTTTAGGAATGATTATGTTAGGAAGAGTAAACATTATTGCCATGTGTAACTAAACTCCCAGTCTCGGGCTACGAAGTAGCCGAACCATGTAACCCTAATTTTATTATTACTTTTATAAATGAGACAATTTTTATTCTTTCTCTTGACTGTACTTAATGCTTGCTTTGCCTGATCACCAATTGCATGATTTAGTGATTTAATTAATGCTTGGAAGGAGATTTATTGAATTTGATTAGGGCAAGAGAATGTGTTTGTTTATGTTGCTAGGAATAGAACATCATATTCATTATTCAATGATAAGTATTTCTTAATGCATCTATCTAGACTATTCACATAGGAATATGGAATTAGGATAGGTAGATAGTCTCATGTGTGTTTGGAAGAAACCTTGGAAATAGTAAAACCTTGAGAAAAAGAATAAAAGCTTGTTGACATATTAGGCATGATGAGTTACTGGTGAGGTTAATTCGTAGACCTAGAGCTTAAGCTCTATATTGAATCATTACCTTAAGAAATTAATTTTGTTTGATTTTTCATAATATTTGCTCTCATAAATTTTACACTAAGATATAGGGAATTTTATAGAATTTATATTAGATTAGCTTTAGTCCCTGTGGGTTCGACAACTTGAATTTAATTCACTTTACTACTTGATCACGTGCACTTGCGTGTACAAAATCTTAGTAATTGCATCACTTTATATTATTAGGATTTTTGACATCAAGTTTTTATCGCCGTTGCCGGGGACTACGGCTATTTTCTTAGTATTAATTCTTTAAATCTCTATACTTTAGGCTTTTAAATTATTTTATTTTTGTATTTGCAGAGTTGTCGTCTATGCGTAGAACTCGGAGTTCAAACATTGACCTCATCGATCCTTTTCCGGAACAAGAGAGAATTCTACGTGATAGACTACGACAACAACGAATGGCGGAATAAGGTAGAGAGGAAGCTCAGCAGCGCCTCACCTTGAGGGAATTTATAGCACCATCTCTGAATGGGATTCATCAGAGCATTATTCCTCCGCCAGTGGAAGCGGCTTCCTTTGAAATCAAGACTTCCACTATCAGCCTGCTCCAGCATTCCTGTCAATTCCATGAGCTCTCGAATGAAGACCCTCATTCCAATATTGCAATTCTTACTTCAAGCTGCTCCACACGTGGATCTACCATACCCCTTGAACTGCCTGTGGGCGTAGCTTGAGATCCCTTAACTTTTTCTCCAATTGGACCTACATGAATCAAACACCTCATCCCTTCCTTGGAAATATCAAGAATTTTCATAGAATTTAATTTATCCATATCCAAAGCAATAATTAGGCAGCTAACAGTAAGACTAGAAAAAGTAATTGAACTCAAATTTTTACCAAGCAAAGTGACAAAAGATCCTAAGATAAGAGGTCTACTATTGCATAAAAAAACTGAGTTAAATTGACGAGCCAACCAATAACCAAAATTCACTTTACAGCCCTTAACCATACCCCATAAAAAAATAATTCAGCTTTTGTCACAACATTTGTACCATTTAGATGAATTGAATATGAGGAGGCTAAACACCTATGAATATATCGCAAATGATCAGCAATGATGTTATTAGCTTTAGAATACCTCGGTTTAAAACGCAATGCACTATCACCAGTCAACTCAAAATAAAATAGCAAAGGGTCAAATTCAGCGGGAAAATCACAAAAAGCATCCACATAAGAAGGTGAATCAACATCAGCAGCATCTAAAAAACTCAAAGCAACATTAAATGGAGTGATAGACAAAGAATGGGATTGTCCCAACAACTGAAAACTAATAACCCCAGGAGCATTAATATCACCAGCCACAGATTCCATGAACTCAAAACTTGACAAAAATCTAAACACCAAAAAAATAAGCAGCATAAATCAACCAAACAAGACCCCCAAAAAAAAATCTGTCAAAACATCATCATAGACACCCAACTCAATCATAGTAGGAACATGCAGAGACTTAATTGGAGTTAAAGGGGTACCTTTTATCTCATCAAACCTTGTTTAATAGGCTGGATTGGCGAACTAGAGGGTCAGGTTTGGAGGCGGTGGTCGCAAGGCTTTGTTCTTCTTTTTGTTCATTCTACTCTGTTGTGTGGACTGTACTAGAGCATCAATTTCAGTCTCCGAATTAGCTTTTGAAGATGGTGCTTGCCCGGATTCAGAAATGGAAGAGACTTCTAGATGGCGAGGGAAATTTGGACACCAGAATTTCGACATTAGAGCCAGTTGTATCACAGCGTTGACGGATACGACTTGCAATTGATGCTATAGTAGCAGTAGAGACTGATTTTGGTTTAGAAACAGCAGTAACAGGACTCTTGTTAGGCTGCTCGGAACTTAGTCGCGGTTTCAATTTGATCTTTAACTTGGCAGCAATAGGTGTGGGTGGTGATTTAGAATTAGACTTACGAGATGAGGGACGACCGAAAGCAGTTCTCACCATCGCTCTTGTGGAAGTTTGGAGTGAAGGTAGCTCTGATATGGTGCCGAAGCCGCTTATGGATGTCGTAGTCTGTTGGATAAAGCCGCACGGTGATTAGAAGCGAGAAGAGAAGAGAAGTGACGCTGGAGTAAGGTTATTAGGCGAGGTTTTGATTTTGGTGTGATTGTGGAGATGGTGGAGTCCGGTTCGTGCACTGATGGTGACCGTCGACGGAGCTGTGCACTGATGGTGGCCGTCAGTGGAGTTGTGCACTGACGATGATGGTCGGTGAGGCTGCACAAAATCAAAATCAAAAGGAGATTAGGTTTTGACTTGCTATATTTGTTTTTATTATTTATTTAATTATTATTATTTTTTTTTAATTCATCACGTGTAGGACTTTACACATGGTTATCATATTAAATTGTTTTTCCTTCTCATTTGAGAAGTTTGTTTTATTTTTTTTAATTTTTTAATTTTTTATTTTTAACTAAAAATTTATTTTTGTATAAAACTAAGAAAAAGTGGAGTAAAAGTAAATTAAAATAAAACACTTTTTTTTTTAATTTTATTAAAAAAACTAATAAAAATGGACTAAAAAGAAAAATCAATAAAATAAGAAATAAAGAAAAGAAAATAAAATAAATAGAATAAAAATAAAAATCAATGAATAAAATAAACATATATATAATAAAATAAAATAAAAGAAAGTTTTCTGGGTTGCCTCCCAGTAGCGCCTGTTTTAGCGTCTACGGCTAGACGTGCACCAATTTTCACTCAGTCGCAGCCTTTAGGGTCTAACTGGATTCCATCACATTGTCCCGCTTGGAACCCCTCGAAATATAGTTTCAATCTGTGACCATTCAGCTTGAAAACTTTTCCAGTTTCTAAACTTTTGACTTCCACTGCACCATGAGGAAACATGTTAATAGTAACAAATGGACCAATCCACCTAGACTTTAACTTACCAAGAAATAATTTCAATTTAGAATAATAAAGAACTTTTTGTCCAATTGAAAATGACTTCCTGGATACATTCAGATCATGACTTCTTTTGAAAGTATCCTTGTAATGTTGTGCCCGCAAGTAAGAATCATTGCGTATCTCTTCAAGTTCCTGAATTTGAAGCTTCCGTTGCTGTCCAGCTCTATCAAGTCTCATATTGCATTCCTTGATTGCCCAGAAGGCTTTATGCTCTAGCTCCACTGGTAAGTGACAGGCTTTACAGTACACCATCCGAAAATGAGACATTCCAATTGGAGTCTTGTAGGCTCTATGTACGGTATGCCCACAGTGCATCGTCTAGACGAAGGTGCCAGTCTTTACTTGAAGGATTAACTGTCTTCTCCAAGTTTGATTTAATCTCCCTGTTTGAGACCTTAGCTTGGCCATTAGACTGGGATGATAGGCCATGGAGGTTCGATGTGTCACCCCATATTTCCTCAATAGAGCATCAATAGTTCTGTTGCAAAAATGTGTCCCACGGTCACTGATAATGGCTCTTGGCGTGCCATACCTACAGAAAATATTAGACTTGACAAAATCTGCAACAGCTTTAGAGTGATCAGTTCGGGTGGCTTTAGCTTCCACCCACTTCGAAACATAGTCAACAGCAAGCAAAATATAATGGAAACCAAAAGAAGGTGGAAAGGGACCCATGAAATCAATGCCCCTAACGTCAAAAATTTCTACTACAAGAACTGGGGTCATAGGCATCTGGTCACGGCGGCCAAGACTCCCCGTTCTTTGACAATTATCACATGATTTACAGAAAACATAAGAATCATAAAATAAACTGGGCCAGAAAAAACCACAATCCAGTACCTTATTTGCTGTTCTTCGAGGTCTTAAGTGACCCCGCAAGATTCTGCATGACATGACCTCAAAATCGGTTTAGACTCCTCCTTAGAAATACAATGTCTTATCATTTTATCTGAACAATGTTTACACAAGAAAGAATCATCCCAAACATAGTTTCTTGAATCTCTTTTCACCTTTTCCTTCTCACCCCTACTCAACTCATATGGCACTTTCCCTGTTACGAGATAATTAACAATGTCTGCGTACCAGGGGTGAGCTATGTTCACAGCTAGGAGATGTTCATCAGGAAATACATCGCTCAATGGCTGTGCCAGTTCAGCTGTGACCAATCGGCTCAAGTGATCAGCCACCAGATTCTCTGATCCTTTCTTATCCTTGATTTCAATGTCGAACTGTTGAAGGAGAAGAATCCACCGGATTAGCCTCGGCTTCGTGTCCTTCTTTGTCATGAGATATTTCAAAGCTGCATGATCAGAATACACTATGACCTTAGTACATAACAGATATTAGCGAAATTTTTCTAATGCAAAAACAACATCTAAAAGTTCTTTTTCCGTTGTTGAATAATTGCATTGTGCGTTATCAAAGGTCCTCGAGGCATAGTAGATCACATGCGGCTCTTTACCAATCCTCTGACCCAACACTGTGCCCACAGCCTTGTCACTAGCATCGCACATAATTTCGAACGGTATATCCCAGCTGGGACCCTTAACTATGGGCGCAGCTACCAGCTTCTCCTTTAGTACGTCAAAAGTTGCTTTACAGTCCTCGTCAAAGTTGAATGGTACGTCTTTCTTTAGCAATTGACAGAGAGGTTGGGTTATCTTTGAGAAGTCTTTTATAAACCTCCTGTAAAATCCTGCATGGCCAAGAAAAGAACGTACATCCCGTATATTTACGGGGTAAGGTAAAGACTGTATAACATTAATTTGTGCTTTGTCTACCTCAATTCCACGTGCAGAAACAATATGACGTAATATTAAGCCGTGATCTACCATAAAATGACACTTCTCATAGCTAAATACCAGGTTAAGTTCAATGCACCGCTATAAAACTTTTCCAAGATTAAGTAGACAAGCATCAAAGGAATCACCATAAACAGTGAAATCATCCATGAAAAACTCAATTATATTCTCCACATAATCAGAAAAAATACTCACCATACACCTCTGAAATATAGCTGGTGCATTGCACAAACCGAATGGCATCCTTCGGTAAGCAAAAGTTCCGAACGGACAAGTGAAGGTAGTTTTTTCTTGATCCTCGGGTGCAACGGGTATCTGATAAAAACCTGAAAGACCATCAAGACAACAATAATGAGATTTTCCTGCTAATCTTTCTAACACTTGATCAATGAATGGCGGAGGAAAATGATCTTTCTTAGTAGAAGCGTTGAGCTTTCTATAATCAATACAAACCCTCCACCCGTTTTGAACACGAGTGGGTACCAATTCACCATTTTCGCTTTCAACTACAGTAATACTTGTCTTCTTTGGAACAACTTGATCCGGACTTACCCACTTGCTGTCCGAGATTGGATAGATCATACCGGCATCTAGAAGTTTCTGAACCTCCTTCTTGACCACTTCCATCAGTGGAGGATTTAGTCTCCTCCGAGCTTGCCTAATTGGTTTGCTATCCTCTTCAAGAAGAATCTTGTGCATACATGTTGACGGACTGATGCCTTTGATATCATTGATAGTCCATCCGATAGCTTCTTTGTATTCCTTGAGCAATTGAATGAGCTGATTTTCCTGTCCAAGTGTCAACTTATTGGAGATAATCATAGGCACTGTCTCTTCCTTGTCCAAAAAGACATACTTCAAATGATTAGGCAGTGGCTTCAATTCAAAAATCGGTGCCTGCAAAATTGAAGGTAAAAGAGCCTTAGTTGCGGTCATAGCTATTTTGGTTTGCTACTAACCTGGGGTTTCAACGTCTCCAATTCATATAGTATTTCAGTTAGTCATTTACTGAGTGAAAAATCCAACTCTTCATCTCCTGCCTTTAGATTGTTGCAAAACACAACATCAAATTCATTTCCTCTGCTTAGTTCAAAACACTGTTGGACAAAAGAATCTACCAAATCCATTCTGCAAACACTAGAAATATCATCAGGATGTTTCATGGCATCAAAAACATTAAATTTAGTGATCTCACCATCAAACTCCATAGTTAAAATACCCTCATGTACATTGATCTTAGTCTTTGCAGTACTGAGAAAAGGTCTTCCTAGCAACAGATCAGATGGAGTTGTAGAAATATCCTTACTACCCATATCCAACACATAAAAATCAGCAGGAAATATCAAACCCTGAACTTTAACAAGAACATCCTTTATAACACCTTTAGGATAAACTAATGACCTATCAGCTAACTGAATTACCACTCCTGTTTCTTTCAAATCACCCATTCTTAAGCATGAATATAGAGAATAAGGCATAACATTTAGTGAAGCTCCTAAGTCACACATAGCTCTCCTTATCTTTACACTACCAATAGTACAGGGAATAGCAAACAAACCTGGGTCCTCCCGTTTTGGAGGAAGCTTTTTATGTAAGACTGCAGAAACATTCTATCCCATTAAAACCTTCTCATACCCAACCTGCCTTTTCTTGTTTACACAAAGTTCTTTGAGAAATTTGGCATATTTAGGTATCTGTTTAATAGCATCAAGTAAGGGAATATTTACCTCAACCTTGCCGAAGGTTTCGAAAATCTCTTTTTCCTCCTTGGCTCTCTTGGATTCTTGAAGTCTCCCGGGAAATGGAGGTCTGGTTTCTAGAACTCTAGGTGTCTGTTGAACGGGTTTCTCAATTTCTTTTTCCTCCGGTGACCATTGCCTGTGAGCAGAGCTTTCTTCTCAAGTTAGGGTTTCATTTCTTAAGTTGGTTTTCTCTCCCCGTGACCCATGGCTATGCTCACAGTCCTTTTTCGAAGTTAGGGTTTCTTCCTGTGACTCCTGATTGTGATCATAACTCTTCTCAAAAATCGGCTCTGGCAACTGTTTTCCACTCCTAAGCGTGATTGCAGACATATTCTTTGGATTTGTCTCCGTCAGTGAAGGAAGCTTTCGCTGTGACTCCACTCTACCCACTGTAGTTGCAAGCTGACTCATCTGCTTCTCTAAATTCTGGATGCTAGCTTTGGTGTCCTGTTGAAATTGTTGGGTGTTAGTTACCAACTGTTTAACAATATCAGCTAAAGAATTACCTGAATGTAGTTGATTCTGGCTTTGAAAATTCTGTGGCCTTTGCTGATAATTTGTCTGGCCATATCTTAGATTAGGATGATCCCTCAACCCTGGATTGTAGGTGTTGGAGTAGGGATGATATCTCCTTTGACCTCCATGGGATGCTGCATTAACTTGCTCAGTTGAATCATCTTGCAGTGTTGGACAAGCATCAGTGGGATGTTGTAACGAGGCACATATCCCACATGACCTTACCTGTGAGCACGGCTGGGTCACTGCCTTTCCTGCTAATTGGTGAGCCAGAACCGTTAGCTCTTTAATTTGATTCAACAAGGCAGAAGAGCTTACCTCATTGGCAGTTCTTAAGGGTTCCGGGCGAGCCTTATGGTTGCTTGCAGCTGCTGCCATGGTGTCGATCAAGTCTCTAGCTTGTTGAGGAGTCTTACTTTCCATGGATCCACCATTGGCTGCATCAATCATGTGTCTTTCCATGGGAAGTAAACCATCATAAAAATACATAATTAGTGACTCCTCAGGCAGTCCATGTTGTGGGCATTTAGTGCAAGTCCTCTTGAATCTCTCCCTATAGTCATGAAGAGACTCCGAAATCTTTTTGTTTGCTGTTACAAATTTCCCTCCTAAGTGTTGCGGCTCGCAAGGCAAGGAAGAATCTGTCTAAAAATGTCCGAGCCATCTGATCCTAGGATGTGATTGATCCAGATGGCAAGTAGAACAACCATTCTCTAGCAGCATCCTCTAAGGAAAAGGGGAATGCTCTCAGCTTAATCTGCTCTTCAGTTACCCCTTCTGGCTTCATAGTTGAACAGGCCATGTGAAAAGATTTAAGATGCTTATGGGGGTCTTCATTATCCAACCCATGGAAACTAGGCAATAATTGAATCAAGCCAGACTTTAGCTCGAAGTCCCTTCTATTGCCGGATAGGTGATACAAAGTGGAGTTTGGTTGACTTGTTGTCGTCCCAACTCTCTGAACGTATGTTCATGTCCATTCGCTGCCATTATCTTAGTTGTGAGCACAGTTAAGGTACTAGTATCACAAAATTCGTCACCAAGCGTGTTGTGAGTGGTACCTGTGAGCACAGGTAAGGTTTCACTTCCTTCAAAGTCAACAGAATACGTTGTCTGCTTGCTGAGAATCTGCTTTCTTGCTCTTGTTTCCTTTCATAGTCTCCTTGCAGTTCTCTCAATTTCTGGATCGTATAGAAGTTCTCTTATGTGATCAGACCTGGTCATACACAAAAAAGAAAATCAATTAGTACCATTCCCCCGGCAACGGTGCCAAAATTTGAAGTGTGTCGATTTCGTCAAAGATAATTAAATTCCTGCGATAAACTGTAGATAGTAATAGCAGGTTCAATCCACTAAGAACGGTTTAATTAACTTCAATTTTGTTAATGACTTATAAAATAAAATTGGTGGTTTGAGTGGTAGATTTAAGAACTAAATTACTAAAATATTTGAGATAAAATATCAATTGAGGAAGGCGATCCAGCAAAGTCCGATTAGCATATTAATGTGCCGATCATTGAAACTAAAGATAAATATATCAAAACAGTAACCACAGTTATAGTAGTTGACGTCGAGCCTAACAACCTAATATTCCCTTAATGTTTAGACTAACAGGAAAAGCTCCTTTAAATTAGCCCCTAACCTATCGATAACCCCGACAAGCGCCTGACAAGTTCAACCATAGATTGCATAAAGTATGAGGAAGACCTATGTTCATAACAAGCAAATCAATAAGCATGTTTACTAACCTATGATCAGGACACCACACAATCCGACGTATGAAACTGTTTGCTACCTAGGTTAAATCAATTAAACAATTACGGATTTAATTTCTTTAACTAGCATGATATTAACTTAATCAATCAACTAACGGACCAAATCAATTAATCAATCAAGGAAATATATTCAACCCTAAAACCAAGTAATCACAGTGGTGTAATAAATACTCCAAGTATAAACAATGAAAATCAATTCTCACAGCACACAAATAAACTAAAAGACTTTACTGGATCATAATAATTTAGCTAGCTGTGGTAACAGCTAGCATCATTATCATAAAGTTGTACGTACAAAACCTAAAAACCCCAAGAGAGGAATGCAGAAAAACAAATCCTTAATAAAAACTCCACACCAACAAAACGTACCCTCTTTCCTATTCATAGTCCCCAATATACCATCCAAAGTCTAATGCTAAAAGTATGGAAATGAGAAACAAAAATGATCCCCAAATGGTTCTAATTCAAATATTCATAAATCAAAATACACAAGACTCGGTCTTCAACTGATTCTTCACTCTTTCACTTGGAAAATTCTTCAAGCAACCCTTTAAATCCTTCAAAGTCACCAATTTAGCTTGAACTGTTCAGAAATTACAAAACAAGCAAAATTAGGGACAAATATTCAAATAAACCCAAAACTTACTAAGAAAATCCATGCACAAATATGCATAATCTTTGCTCTGTCAAGGAGCAACATCGAAAATGGGTCGAAGATAGGAGGAGGGCTGTTGAGAACTCCTAAATTGTTGAAGAAAAGGGCATTGATGAGGACCTCCTACAGCAATTGGGATGGAGAGATATTCTTGTTCAGAGGGGTTGGTTACAGTTGGCTGCTGCACGACCACCATCCAACCTTGTAGTGGTAAAGGAACTTTACATTCATACGGATGGTTTGAGCCTTAGTAGGACTGGGGTAGCGCGAGTCAGAGGACTCTTAGCCAGTTTCACCGAGAGAGCTATAAATGATTACTATGGGATTCCTCGGGCTGAGTGTCCCAACTATACTTTTGGGTGGTTGGATGAAATTCCAAGAATGCTTGAAAGGATGCTGCTACAGGACCTTTATGGTCCAGAACACATAACCGATGCCCGCCACACAGGGACTGAGGATCTTTGCTACGAAGCTCAAATCTGGAACATTTTCTGCTCATATTCCATCACTCCAGTGGGCAGACATGGTCTGACTCTCGACTAGGTCCGTGTGTTATATTGTTTGAAGAATGGCTATGTTATTAATTTGGGGCGTTTGATTCGACTCCAGCTTTCTTAGCAGCTAGAAGGTAAACTTGGTCATCAGTCTATCATTTTTCCTTCCCTTATCACCGGTCTCTACAGAGAAGAAGGATTAGATGTTGATTGTACCGGCGATCACATGATCACTCATTCCATGAGCTCTTTCAAGACTGTCAACTATGTTCGAAGTAAGAGAGCCATGCCTCCTCTTCTGAATGCGAGAGAGCGAGCTCGTCAGGAAAAGAGATCTCGCGGATCCAGTTCTTCCTTTGTATCCTCTAGCCAGCCAGGTTCTACCAGTTCTCCTCACACTTCTGCTCCTACACCTTTAGAGACTCTTCTTCAGCAGACTGTAGCTACTCAGCAGGAGTTGGTTTGCTCTTAAGCTGCGATGCTGGAGACTATGGCAAAGAACCGTGAGGAAGACAAGGAAGAAATTGCTTAGTTCAAGGCGAGACAGACAGCCTTTGAAGCTAATATTGAGGAGTTGCAGGCACAGATCAATGCTCGATTTGCTGATTGAGTGCAATTGACTATCTCTTTTATAAATGCTTTTCATCTTGTGTTGTTTTTTTCTGACTAGGTAGGTTCCTTATGGTTGGCTGGCACTAGTTGTTTTGGATGTTATTTGCTCACAGATTCGGTATTTTCTCTATATCTATCTCATTCTATGTGTTTTGTGGTACATCAGGGACGATGTACAGTTTTAGTTGGGGGTGAGATATTATGTTATATAGAGCAGCATTATATTGAGCATTATGTATTACTTGATTCAGGTACTGGAGCAGTTTGGATATTTAATTATTTTTTAGGTTTTATATTGAGTACGTTGAGCTGAACAATGAATAGTTATTTGGAATAGCTTCGTTCTTTATTCACCTGAAACCAATAATGCACCAGTTTTAGGAATTTTAATGATCTATTTGAGTAGGCAATTGGGAACATGTAGTGGAGATACCCTAGTGAGATTTTGGACCTTGATACGTTTATTTTTGAGAGAATTCATTTTATTCTTCACTTCACATACACTCTTCTACTAATTTTTGTGCATTAGAATCCCTCGATAGGGTTGTTGGTTTTGGCAGGTGTTCCTCAATTGCATGGGGCATTGATTGGGTAAGCTGGACAACAAGGCAAAATGTGGGGAATGATGTGGGCATCGTGAGTAAGAGCGAGCCACGAAACAGTCGGGCCTAAAGCATATCCTACAATCATGTCCGAGTGAAATCCTAAGCCAAGTTGAAGCCAAACACTCTGAAGCTATTTCTTGGTCCTTATCCAGTCCAAGCCAAGAATTCGAGGCAGAAATTCGGAGAAATTTGAAGCCGAAACTCGAGTTCTAAACACTTACCTACCTGGGAATTCGTGAAAGGCACTCAAGGAAATTTCTGAAAGATTAGAGAATTATTTTCCGGAAGGTTAGAAAATTATTGAAGAATTATGCACTTTCTGTTATTCTTTGTAAAAAAAAAAAATAGAAGTGCATAGTATGTTTGCTGCTTAAAGAAAAGTGATGGAAAATTTTGAACGAGAAAGCTTTTGTGATCAGAAGATGAAAGAGTTCAAGTTGGGGGTGAAGCCATTCACGAGTTCAATTTTGTATCCCTTCAATAATCCATTCTTTTTCACAGCCGAGCCTATCCTCGCAGAACCTTGAAAGACCCACTGACTCACATGGAGCCAAGCTAGTCTAGCACCTTGAGATCTCTAAGTGCCATGCAGCATCTTGTCAATTCTATTAGTCACGAGGGTAAAGTTCACTATTCTTTGTCTCCTCACACTAAATTTGAATCTAAGTAGTTCACGGCGTTATGTCAACATTCATACTACTTAGTATTGTTGAGAGTCCCTAGGATCAGAGAGAAAATATTTGAGTGAAATCTGAGAAGAGTAGATCAAAGCGAACTAGACTCCTAGGCTTGCTCGAATAGAGAGTTAGACTTTCCGAAAAGCTGGTTTGAAAAAAATAAATTAATAAATATCATAGTAGGGTGAATAAGGTTTGAAGCTGGTGCTGATTGTGTTCTATTGTTCTTTTCATACAGAAATTATAAATCTAATGATTTGGTTATGCTCTGGTCCTGAATTATTGTGATGCAATATGTTTGTGGGTGTCGTACTAGGTAAACCCTCAGGAGACTATAACTCCTCCTTTAGGGCCACTTAGAGGTTTAAAGGCTTGTGGCATATGCTAAATACCATCGTGTGTCCTACGAAAGTGGCTAGATTATTTTAGGTTTAATACTGGGATTTTTTTCTATCTGTTTAAAGATTGTTCTGTCTTAATTAATTTCGGCTTGTACTTTATTGCATGCTCGAGGACGAGCAAGGGTTTAAGTTGGGGGTTGTGATAAGTCTCTAACTTATATTAATTTCCCCTGTTAATTCTTAAGCTTTTGTGATGAATCCAGAGTATTATCTGGTTATTTGATGATTCTGTTAATATATTTCAGGTGATTGAGTTGAATAGGTAAAAGAGCGATAATAAAGATTATATGGTCGGAAAGCCGAAGTTCTGAGAAACGAGGCCGATCGAAGACAGAAGAGGGAGAGCACTAAACTGAAGTGTCTGGCGATATGGCCTTTATGTCGCCAGACTTGTCGCCAACAAACGAATCAACAACCTGAGAAATTCAACATTGCGGTTTCTGGTGACAAGGACCTTATGTCGTCAGCCTTGTCGCCAGTGAACGTATTCAGCAACTCCAAAGTGCAAGGTGCGGTGCTATTTGGCGACAAGAGCCCTATGTCGCCAAAGACCGACTAGGGCGAATTCCACCTGCTGTTCAAGGGCGTTCTGGTCATTTCTTAGAGAAGTCTATAAGTGTGAAGTTTTGAGATGTTGAAAGGACTTTTGGGGCTGGATTTAGAACAAGAGACTACTGCAAGAAGCAACACGGAAGTTCAACATCAACATGCGGAAGGCGAGATCGAGAGCGGAAAATTGGTGAACTCTTTCTCACTTTTCAGGAATTATTATGTTAGGAAGAGTAAACATGATTGCCATGTGTAACTAAACTCCCAGTCTAGGGCTACGAAGTAGCCGAACCATGTAACCCTAATTTTATTATTACTTTTATGAATGAAACAATTTTTATTCTTTCTCTTGCCTGTGCTTAATGCTTGCTTTGCCAGATCACCAATTTCATGATTTAGTGATTTAATTAATGCTTGGAAGAGATTTATTGAATTAGATTAGGGCAAGAGAATGTGTTTGTTTATGTTGCTAGGAATAGAACATCATATTCATATATTCAATGATAGGTATTTCTTAATGCATCTATCTAGACTATTCACATAGGAATATGGAATTAGGATAGGTAGATAGTCTCATGTGTGTTTGGAAGAAACCTTGGGAATAGTAAAACCTTGAGAATAAGAATAAAAGCTTGTTGACATATTAGGCATGATGGGTTACTGGTGAGGTGAATTCGTAGACCTAGAGCTTATGCTCTATATTGAATCCTTACCTTAAGAAATTAGTTTTGTTTGATTTTTCACGTGCACTTGCGTGTAGAAAATCTTAGTAATTGCATCACTTTATATTATTAGGATTTTTGACATCATATCACAACCTTAATTTTTTTAAATCTACGTAAAATTGCAGCCTCTATGTGAAATTTGCAACTAGTTCACGACAGTGTTATAATCTTAATTTTAAATTAAATAAAATAAAATCGCAATTCTACATGGGATTCACAACCTACTAAGGAAGAGATTGCAAATTCACTTTTTTTAATTAAATTAACATGGAATCACAACCACTCAAAATAATAATTACAACTTGAATTTTTAATAAATTAACATAAATTCACAAACTTCACGTCTGGTTTACAACCTACCATTATTGGTGTCACAACCTAAATTTGATTATTAAATAGTATAAAATATCAAATTCTATGAGAAGTTTACAACCATTTAGAGGAGGGATTGTAACTTCAATGACTTATGAAATTTACATTGAAGTACAATCACTACGTTGGGTTAGCAACATGTCAACGATTGTGTCGCAAACTCACTTTTTTTTTATTAATTCAACATGAAACAACAACCTTTACATAGGGTTCGCAACTTCTCAACAAAAGGATCGCAATATCTATTTTGTAATAAATGAATGTAAAATTGCAACCTTCACACCGAGACTGCAACTTGACAATGATGGTGGCGTAACCTTGATTTTATTATTAAATAAATGAAAAATTGCAACTTCTAAGTTTGCAATATCTCAATGAAGGGATCACAATCTCATTGATTTAAGAAATTAACACAAATTGCAACCTCTACGTTGGGTTCGTATAACTTTTTTTTTGTTAATTCAATATGATAACGTAAATTTTACTTATTTTTTGAAACCGCTCAAAGAAATAATTAGAACTTGTATTTTTTAATAAAAAAATGAACATAAAATCATAACCTTCATATCAAGTTTGCGACCTGACAACAACCTCAATTTTTTTTTTATTAAATCAACATAAAATCGCAATTTGTGTGTGAAGTTTTCAACACTTCAAAAAATGGATTGCAACCTCAAAATTTTATGAAATTAACATTGAATCGCGGCCTCTACGTTAGGTTCACAGCCTGCCAACGATGGGATTGCAACCTTATTTTTTAATTAAATGAACTATAAATCGCAATCTCTACTTCTGAATCACAATCTATAACGATGTTGTCGCAACCTCGATTTTTTAATTAATTTTCCATAATTATTTTATATTTATATTATTATATTTTTTATTATTTACTTTTATCAAAATTAAATTAACTTTATGTAGTTTAAATTATTTATTCATTAAATTTAGTAGTATTTAATTTATTAAAGTTATATAAATTATTTTTAATTATTACTATTTTCAACTTGTTGTTATATTCAAAAACCTGCTTTAGTAGGTAAAAAACAAATAGGTAATGTTATCAAACCATCCCAAAACAAAAACTCTTTAATTTATTATCGGGTGAGGGGGTGTTAGTGTGTATTATTACCAAAATATTCATTTATGTGTAATTTACCATCGTTCAGGGGTAGAAGTGCAATTAACTCTTTAAATTTCTAAATGTTTAGTTAAATTATCTTTAATTTTTTAATTTACTAAAACCTACAACAATCTATATACTTATAATATATTTACATCAATGTCTATGTATGTAGATGGTAGTAATGTAAGTAATTGAAGAGTAATATTGACAATTTTAATAAGAAGAAGAAGAAAGCAAGCTTTGTGTCCGCTCCACTATTTTTATTCTATGATGGTGGCTTTGTTTCTCACATCCACCAGAACTCTCAGACACCTTCTCACTGTATGTACGTCTATATAATATATGTAGAGGACATGAAACCAGACATTGTTTAGGAGAAGAATTCAAATGTCCAAAGAGTAGAGAAGAGAAAGAAAAGAAGAAATTCGTGTTGAGAAAACATGGACATTATTACATTTTATAAAACATATGAGTTAATTGCACTCACACCTCTCGATAAAAAATTATATATAATATTTTGGTATTAATATACAATCACATACTTTTTACGTTAATTCTACCAATCACTCAAAAGTGCAATTAATTCTAAAAATGTGGCAGGGGACGAAAAATGAGAAGAAGAGAGGAGCAACAATGGAGATTTTGATAGTAAAATGACATGTGAGTGTGCATTCTCTCTCTTTCACCATCATCTCATAGTGGAGAGTCAACAACATACCAGATTTTCTACTTTGGGCTTCATATGGGGTTTTTAAATTATTTATTGGGCTTAATATGGGCTTTCTTCACTAAATGTACCCAACCCATGGGCATGACAAAGTATTCATGTTGTATTTTTGTTTTAATGACTGTGATGACGTGGATGGTGGATTAAGACTAATTAAAAGTCATGATCGACCATCCCCAATGAATATGTTTCGTATTAGAGTTTTCACAGAGTTTAGTATTTTGATTCAGCCAAAACTCTAAAATCATTAAATATCTGTATTTAGTATTCAACTTATAATCTTTCTATCAGAGTTTTTTTTTACAGAGTTTCTAAAACATTGCTCAAAACAAAGTTTAGAGTTTCAATCGAAGAGTTTAAACTTACTCTTCCAAAATTATCCTTATTCATACTAATTTCAAATTAATTTATCTTTTTATTAAATTATTTTATAATAATTACTTTTTAATTAATTATTTTATTTTTGGTTTTAATAAATTAAATATTTGTTTTATAAAGAAAGAGAAAAAAAAAGTTGATTATTACAAATGTATTATTTATATTTTTGTTATTTATTGGAAAAAAATTAATTTCATTCTAAAATCATATTTTAAATTTAAAAGTAATTATTATTTTTTATATCATGTCCTTTTACGTCATTTAAACATTACTAGATAATTAAAACGCTAGTTTACCAAACAGTATTTATTAAAAACGCTAGTTAAAACGCTAAACGCTATGGTTGTGTTTGATCTACTCAGCGTTTTTGATAGTGTTTAGCGTTTTTGGTAGCGTTTAGAGTTTTTTAAAGCGTTTAGTATTTTTTAATTAGTAGTTAACGTTTAGCGTTTTAATGAGTGTTTTTAATAAAAACTGTTTGGTAAATTAGCATTTTAATTATTTAATAATGTCTAAATGACGTAAAAGCACATGATATAAATTAATAAATATTTTTAAATCTAAAATATGATTTTACAAAAAATTTATTATTTTTTCAATAAATAACAATAAATAATATATTTATAAAAATCAATTTTTTAATATATTTATAAAAATAAATATTTAATTTATTGAAATCAAAATTAAAATAATTAGTTGAAAAATATTTATTATAAAATAATTTAATAAAAAAAAGAAAAGAAATTGATAAAAAAGAGTATAGATAAAGATAATATAGGAAAAATAAATTAAACTCTTTGAATGTGCCAGCGTTTCATAAACTCGGTAAAAAATACTAACAATCAGATTATAAGTTAAACACCAAATAGAGATATTAAATGTGGTTAGAGTTTTGATTCAGTCAAAACTCTTAACTCTCGGTAAAACGCTTATACCAAACATAGCCTATCTGTTATTTAAAAAATGCTAAACGCTTGAAAATAAGCTAAACGCGGCCCTAAACGCTAAACACTAATAAAAATTTTGTCGCGCCAAACACAGCCAATAACGTCCTAATTTCAAGTGACAAAATTATAAAAAAATTATTTTATTTAAATCTCATAATTAATTTCTCCATATTTCTTTGTCTCGTTTTTATCAGCCAATAAAATTTCAACCGATCATGTTTTTTTTCTCTGTAAAGTTTACTTTTTTTATATTTTAAATATTTTTTAATTTATTGAATTTTAACTTTAAAATTTTTAAAAATTTATATTTGTATCAGCAACAGTGACCAGGATGCAAACTGTCCCTGCTATTGTTGATGCTCTAAGTGAAAATAATTATAGTGAATCACATCATTTGTTTAATTAGTCATTATTTGGATAATTTAAATTTTAATTATGTTAATAAATTATTATTTTTATAAATATAAATATTTTAATATTTAATTTATCATATTAATGTAGTATTTTATTAATTTTGTATGTTGAAAAATTAAAAAAAGAAAAAAAAATAAGGCCAGCTGCTGCCTTGTAGATGGCTCAATCCTAATGGTAAATAAAATATTAAACTAAAAGACTAAAAACATTTAAAACATAATTTATTTTGTTTAATAAAATTAAAAGTTAGAAATTAAAACTATAAATTTTTAAAATTATTAATTAAAATTTAAAAATTTTGAAAACTGCATAATTATTTGTTTAATTAATGTAAAATTAAAAATAAAAAGAAATAAAAAATTATTTAATAAAATATTTCAAATTTAGTAAATTATTTAAAAAAATAAAAATTATTAAAATTACATAATTAGCACAACTGTAACAATCACATAAACCACCCACACCTCATCAAAACCATGAATTTGAGTGGTTTTGGGGTGGGTTTTTGGAACTTAAAAAAAATTGGATGTGAGAAATAAAATTTTTCAAATTTTGGATTGTTTTTTGAGTTAACTCTCCTTCCCGAATAGGAATAGATGATCACCTCCTAGACATAACATTTGTATTTCTTCAAAGTAATAATACGAACCATGCCTTTCTATGTCCATCTATCTATATAACTTGAGAGCATATTTTTGCAATCCTATAACATTAATAATTGTGCGTAGGATGTCAACGAGCCGAGTTGAGCTCGAGTACCACCACACTTTACTTGACTTGTTTTAAATGTATTGAACTCGAGTTCGAACTCGGTTGAGATTTAATTTTTGTACTCAAATTCGAGCTTGACCGATACTCGAGTAACTGAAGCTCGACTCGTTTGAAGTTTATATAATTTATATAATTTTATGTAATTTATATTATAAAATTTATATAATTTTATGTATTAATTCATTATTTCTTAAAAAAAAATGGACAAAATCTAACTGATAGGATGAAAACTCAACTGATATTAGATTTCACAGTAATCAATCAGAATTCCTATCAATGTCTAATGTAGTATTTAAGATATCGTCTCCACGGGGATTGTAAGCTAAGAAGCATGATTGAGACTAAGATTTAAACTGAATTGCTAAAAGAATCCTATATACAAATTGAATCATAAAAATCATAGAATTGATGTGAAGTAAAAGATACTAGTGACATTCATTCAATTAAAACTCAAGTCAGCACTCTATTCTGCAATTGATCTTAACAATGAATAAGTTGATTTGCTAAATCTGTTATCAATTAACTTCTTATGCAAGTTTCACCTTAAATCACAGATTTACCTTCTAGATCATCATCAGTGATCTGTTAAAAGATCTCTCAATTCAATTTAACAGATCTCAATTATATAGTTGCATATATCTCTATACTACAATCTATACAAATGATAAGCACAATCTGTAGAAAAATAGATCTATAGTCTATCTTTAGCACTACGATTCTCTGTTCTTAGATCTGAAACCTAATCGCCATCTTTGGTCTAAATCAAATCTCTAATTAACAATATTACGTAACTCTTGTTCTTGTAATTCAATCAGCTCATGAAAATCAAGTAGATCTGGCTATAATTGAACAAGAAACATTGCAGTTAAAGTGATAATCAACATCAAAACTCAACAAGTCAACAGAGCTCTTAAGCTAACATGTATGGTTCAACATAAGCAATTACAGTACAAATTCTTCATCAACATATGTAAGATCTGAATCTTATCGAGGAAGACTGAAGCTAGACTCTGTCACAGTTGTTGCTTCACAATCTTCAAGCTAATCTCTATGATCAACAGAAACAGAGTACAAAACTTCTTCAAGAAACTTCTCTAAAGATGTTGAATAAAGCGTATAGAAGAATCTAGAATTTCTCTCAAAGTATAACAGAATGTCAAAACTTAAATCAATCGTCCTAATGCCTGAACTGAGCTCCTATTTATAGAGTCTAAGCTCAGTGGCAATTTTGAAGTTAAAACAACAAAGAAACACAAATTGGTGAAGTAACATTTTTCTTCATTTTATGTCGCCTGAACCAAACGACTTCTTCAAATCTCGCTTGTCCTGATCGCCAAGCTAGCTTCTCTTTAGGCGAAATGTCCTTTATGTAGGCAAGAGATATTGCCTTAAGTCTAGGCGAATGATTCTTTCCTTCGCCAAAGCACTCCGTTCATTTACAAACAACATGGCGATATGATCTTAGTTCGCCTGTATCTTCCCTTAGCTAAGCGACTTATTACTTTCAATTATCGCCTCAACTAGGAGACATTCAACCTTCATCGCCTACAACTTTTGTCAAGAGTGGCGACATATGCGGCAAGGAGAGTCTAACTCGCCTCATGTGCTCAAGTCTTTGAGGCGAGATTTGTCATATTTCGCCATCTTCATCGCCATCTTCATCGCCCTTTCCCTTTAGTTAATGGCGATGTTCCCAGGCGATAATGATCTTGGCATAACCATTTCGCCATCGTGATGACTTTGGATGAAATTCTGATTTGGTCCTCCTTTCTTCTAATTTTTCAAGATTTAGCTCCTTTTCCAAAGTTTTTCATCCAAGTCCCTGTCTCAGCAATAATAGTCTAGAGTTACTAGAAATGCATTAAATATCTCACCTTTTAAGCTCGATTTTATTATATTAAAACTCATAAAGTATGCTAAAACATAAGTAAATTCTAGACTTATCACTAACATTCTTGAAACTTGAATTTTTTTCACACATTAACGTAATAATAATAAAATTAAACAATGAAAAACAATTAAATTCTCTAAAATATCATAACTAAACAACTTAAATATACAAATATAGTTGATAAACTTCATGAATTTATATACAGTACATAAATAAAAGTCTTCCAAAGTTATTAATAAAAACAATATAAACAGAGAATTTATGAGTTTACATCCAACACACCAAGTTCAAATTCTCTAAAAGTATAGTAATAAAAATTATTTTAACAATAGCAGAACTTTCTCCAATTTATGTAGATCCAAATTCTTGATAACAATCTCTCTCAATACCTATCTTTCCAATAGAAGAAAAGTAAAAAAGGCCTCTGCAAAAAGAACAAAGAACAATAACTAAATTATTTCTCATTCTACATACTTAAAACTTTAATATAGAGTCATTAAATTTGTGCTTTTATAACCAGAACTCAAGTAAATCTCTATCATAATAGTAGAAAATAGAACTACTTACTATACAACTACCAACATACCGTAATAAACAAAGAGTAATTATCCAATCAAAAGGAAATTAGATAAATTCAACATCATAGTTAAAAAGTAAAATGACATTATCAAGAGGTGCTACAACTACAATCTTTTAAAACCAGAATCCCAAATGCTCATATTAAAAAGAAAAATAAATTATTTTCACACAATACACTACACATAAGTAATATAAAAAAGTTGTAAAATGATAGATGACCAAAAAAAAATAATAATAACTATAAAAATAAAAAAAGATTAAATTAAAATAATCACCTTTTAGAGCTCCTAAATGGAAATATTTTATTATTTTATTATTATTATTTTTTAACTTTCAAAACAGAGAGAGTTTTGGGAACACAATAATGAGAATATGTATTCTATTAAAATAAAATGTAAATAAAGGCATCAAATAATATAGAATCAAATATTTATTTATTTATGGAGGAATGACATAACGTACTCTGTGGCGTATTACACATACACATATAGAAAATTAAAGAATTATTTGTTTATGGGTATGGATAAACAGATAGACAAATACTATATATATATATATATATATATATATATATATATATATATATAGCACTTCTTAGTGTCAATATTTTATCCATCAACTTTTCATCAGCAGCAAGTTGAATGCTTTTTACTTCATTGAAATCATATGGAAAATTTAATGATTCCAATAGGCTGAACTTGGCTTCTTCTCCATTTACTCTTAACGTGAGCTAGCCATTTGCAACATCAATTAAAGCCCTTCCAGTTCTAAAAAATGGTCGCCGAAACAGCAATGGCACATCTTCATCTACTTCCATGTCAAGTACTACAAAGTCTACAGTTAACATGAACTTATTTACTGTGACTATCACATCTTCCACAACTCCCTTGGCATGAGTGAAAGATCTATCGGCAAGTTGTAATAGAATATTATAAGGTCTGAAATGCCCTATCCCTAATCGTTCATAAATGGCTTAAGGCATTAAGTTAATGCTGACTCTTAAGTCACAGAGAGCCCTTCCAGTGAACCTATCGCCAATAGTTAAGGGTATAGTGAACTTGCCAGGATCCTTCTCTTTCCTGGGAATTTGGTACTTCACAAGCTGGCTCACGCTTTCATTTACATTTATGCATCCCACATCAGCTAAATTCCTCCTATTTGATAATAATTCCTTCATGAACTTAGCATAGACAGACATCTACTTTAATGCCTCAAGGAATGAGATGTTGACATGAATTTGTTTCATTATGTCCGAAAACTTTTGAAGTTGCTTATCTAGATTTTTCCTATGTTCTCTCTGAGGAAAAGGTAAAGCAATCTTCACAGCCTCCTATTCTTTATTAGCATAGTTGCTAATTTCTTCAGTTTCTCTATTTTGTACATGAGGTACAAAACTTAGAATTTTCCTACTGTTTCCCGCTTCTCAATATAATTGCATGTACTTGTGCTTCCTTCTTTGATTTTTCTTTCCCCTTAGGATTTGGCACAGTGTCACTCTGAAGTGATCTTTGGGGTCTTTGGTTCAACACTTGCAGAAGCTGCCCCATTTGAGTTTCCAAGTTCTTGATTGAAGTAGAATAATTGGTAAGAACAGAATCAGTCTTTTGCATATATTTGATAAGAAGATCCTCCATATTAGGCTTCTTCTGTCCCATTGGCTGATACTGAGCCTGTTCTTATTGTTGGTAACCAAGTTTAGGATTCCTCTGATAGTAACCCTGATTTTGATAGGGTTGGTTCCTCTGTTGATAATATGGCCTCTGCAGGTTTCCATAATTATTGTTCACATAATTTACTTGCTCTAACTCCTCGGACTCATCTTCATCATCAGCAAAAGCTGCCTCTTGTGCATAGTCTGCTAGAGTTGATTTCTATTTTTCAATAGAATTGATTGAATTCTTCTTTTGATGACCCTGTGATAAGTCTAGAATTTACCTATGTTTTAGCATCTTTTATGAGTATAAATATAATGAAATTGAGCCTAAAAGATGAGATATTAAATACATTTCTACTAATTCTAGTTATTATTGTTGAGACAGGGACATGGATGAAAAGTTGTGGAAAAGAAGCTAAAACATGAAAATTCAAAAGAAAGGAGGACCAAATCAGAACTTCATCCAAAGTCAGCAAACTGGCGAAATGAATGTTGCTAAGAGAATAATTCGCCTGAGGACCTCGCCATGATTTGGAGTGAAGGGCGATACAGCAGGCGATATAAAGAAGATTTCGCCTCGAATAGTAAAGCATGAAAGGCAAATCAGAAAATCTTCGCCTTTATATATCGCCATCCTGGCAGAAACTTAGGCGATGAAGATTGAACCTCGCCTATCTTGAGGCGATGGCTGAGGCGATAAAGAAGAAATGTCGCCAAATCTAAGGATTATAATAGGTGACATTTGATGAGACATCGCCTAGAAGATCTTAACTGGAAGAATGTTTTGGCAAAAAGATGTCAACTCGCCTTAGCATCAGGCGACATACTGTGGCAACATTGAGGATATTTCGCCTAGAAAGATTTATAGCTTGGCGATCAAGACAAGCGAAATTTGAAGAAGTCGCTTGGTTTAGGCGAAGGAACAGGCGACATAAATGGAGAAAAATGTTACTTCGCTAATTTGTGTTTCTTTGTTGATTTTATTTCGAAATTGCCAATGAGCCAAACTCTATAAATAAGAGCTCAGATGGAGTAATTGGGGGAAGTTTTTTTTAGAGAAAAACAGTTTAGACGTTTGATTTTCACTCTTGACATTCTGTTATACTTTAAGAGAAATTCTAGATTCTTCTATACGCTTCATTCTACATCTTCAGAGAAGTTTCTTGAAGAAGTTTTATGCTCCGTTTCTGTTGATCATTGAGATTTAGCTTGAAGATTGTGAAGCAACAACCGTGACAGAGTCTAGCTTCAATCTTCCTCGGTAAGATTTAGATCTTGAGTATGTCGATGATGATTTCTGTACTTGATTGAATATGCTGAAGTAGATGTGCTAGCTAAAAGCTCTGTTGATTTGTTGAATCTTGATGTTGAATATCATTTCAATTGCAATGTTTCTTGTTCAATTATAGCCAGATCTACTTGTTTTCATGAGCTAATTGAATTACAAGAACGAGAGTTACGTAATATTGTTAATCTGAGATTTGATTTAGACCAGAGATGGCGATTAGGTTTCAGATTTGACAACAGAGGATCGCAGTACTAGAGATAGACTACAGATCTATTTTTCTACATATTGTGCTTATCAATTGTATAGGTTATAGTATAGAGATATATGCAACTATATAATTGAGATCTGTTAAATTGAATCGAGAGATCTTTTAATAGATCACTGATGATGATCTAGAAGGTAAATCTGTGATTTAAGATAAAACTTGCATGAGAAGTTAATTGACAACAGATCTAGCAAATCGGTTTATTCATTGTTAAGATCAATTGCAGAATAGAGTGTTGACTTGAGTTTTCATTAAATGAATGTCATGAATTACTTTTACTTCACATCAACTCTATGATTCTATGATTCTATGATTCATTTTGTATATAGATTCTTTTAGCAATTCAGTTTAAATCTTAGTCTCAATCATGCTTCTTAGCTTACAATCCTTGTGGAGACGATATCTAAAATACTACATTAGACATTGATAGGAATTTTGATTGAGTACTGTGAATTTTAATATCAGTCGAGTTTCGTCCCATCAATTTCTTGGCGCCGTTGCCGGGGATTGTTTTCTTTGAAGATTAAGATTTATTTTGAACTGCGCTAACATGATTTATTAAATTCTTTTTTAGTTTTAAATTTGTTTGTTCAAGTGTGTAGTGTATGCATATAAGATCTAAAGGTACTTAAGACTTGCAGTTTGATCCTGAACCTGAAAGAATTGGTAGACAATCTTGATCACGAACAAGATCAGCAGCGAGAACTGAGTCAAGAAACACAATGTCTGGAGATCGCTACAACAGAAATAATAATGATAATGAAGGACGAGTGGATCCTGAGAGGATGACACTTCGTCAATATTCCATCCCACCTGTTGATGGCATGCCGCAGGCCATCAACTTACCAGCAATAACAACTGAAAAATTTGAGTTGAGATCAGGACTCATCCAAATGGTTCAACAAAACAAGTTTGGAAGAGGAGCCACCGAGGATCCTAATCAGCACCTGAACACATTCCTGCATCTGCGCAGTACATTTCAACACAATGGAGTCTCAGAGGATGCAGTTAAACTTCACTTATTTCCCTTTTCACTGAGTAACAAGGCTCACTCCTTGTTATACTCATTGCCACCAGGATGTATCAATAGTTGGGAAGATCTAGTTAGGAAGTTTTTAGCCCGCTACTTTCCTCCCATGAAGATGGTGAAACTGAGAAATATGATTTCTTCTTTCCAATATGTGGATTGAGATTCATTATATGAAAGGTGGGAGAGGTTTAAGGAGCTGATCAGAAGATGTCCTCACCATGGCATAACATCTTGGAGCATTGTGATGACATTTTATAGTGCCATGCCTCCTCAAATCAAAATGCACATTGATTCCTCAGCTGGAGGATCAATAATGGATAAAGAGCCAGATGATGCTCATGATTTCATCGAATTGCTGGCAAACAATGATTTTGGATGGAATGAAAGGGAAAAGGCTGCAAATAAGAAGCAGTCTGGAGTTTATGAGTTGGAGTCTTTCAATGCATTATCTGCTCAGATAGCATTGTTGAATAAGAAGATGGACAATATGGCAGTTAATAAAGGCCATCCAAAGAAGACTTCAGTTAATTCTGTTGAAAAACAGAAGACTACTCTGGCAGAATATGCTCAGGAAGCAGCACTTGCTGATGATGAAGATGAGCCAGAGGAATCAGAACAAGTAAATTATGTGAATAATAATTACGGGAACCAGCAGAGGCCATACTATCAACAGAGGAACCAACCCTATCAAAATCAGGGTTATTACCAAAGAAATCCTCAGCCTGGTTACCAACAACAAGGACAGACTCAGTATCAGATAGGACAGAAGGAGCCTAGTATGGAGGATCTTCTGATTAAATACATGGAGAAGACTGATGTTGTTCTCACCAACCATACCACTTCAATTAAGAACTTGGAAACTCAGATGGGGCAACTTATGCAAGTTCTGAACCAAAGACCCCAAGGAGCACTTCCAAGTGACACTGTGCCCAACCCAAAGGTTAAAGATAAATCCAATGAGGAAGCACAAGTGCATGCTATTACACTTAGAAGTGGGAAACACCTAGAGAACTCTAAGAAAAAGAAAAGCTATGAACCTCCTGCACAGAATAAGGAAAATGAAGAAATCAGCAAACCTTGTGCTAAAGAACAGGAGGCTGTGAAGATTGCCTTAACTTTTCCTCAAATAGATAATAGAAAGAAGCTGGATAAGCAACTTGAGAAGTTTTTGGACATGATGAAGCAAATCCATGTCAGCATCCCATTCATAGAAGCAATGAAACAGATGCCTGTCTATGCTAAATTCATGAAGGAGCTATTGTCAAATAGAAGGAATTTAGCCAATGTGGGATGCATTAATGTGAATGAGAGTGTGAGCCAACTTGTCAAGTACCAGATTCCTAGGAAAGAGAAAGATCCTGGCAAGTTCACCATACCTTTGACCATAGGCGAAAGATTCAAAGGGAGAGCTCTTTGTGACTTGGGAGCTAGCATAAACTTGATGCCTTTGGCCATCTATGAAAGGTTGGGAATAGGGCATTTCAGACCTGATAATGTCTTGTTGCAACTTGCTGATAGGTCTTTCACTCATGCAAAGGGAGTTGTGGAAGATGTGATAGTCACAGTAAACAAATTCATGTTTATAGTGGATTTTGTAGTGCTTGACATGGAGGTAGATGAAGATGTACCTTTGCTACTTGGTCGACCATTTTTGAGAACTGGAAGAGCATTGATAGACATGGTAAATGGTGAACTCACACTCGGAGTTAATAGAGAGGAAGCAAAATTTAGTCTTTTGGAGTCATTAAAATTTCCATACGATTTTGATGAAGTCAAGAGTATACAATTGGCAGCTGATACAGAGTAGATGGATAAAATTTTCGCGTTGAGAAGTTCTGATCCACTGAACAATGTATTGATCAATGATGTGGATATGGACATTCCAGAAGAGAGTGCTTACAGTGGTGAGCTGGAATGCATGACTTCTCATTTTGTCCTCAACATTAGTGATATACAACCATCTGCTGAGCCAATGCTTCCCTCAACTGAAAAACCACCACAGTTGGAACTGAAGGCACTTCTAAGTCATCTCAGGTATGCATTCCTTAACTCTAAGGATTCTAGTTTACCTATTGTGGTTTCCAATGATTTAACAGATGAATAAGAGGAAAGCCTCCTCCAAGTTGTGAGGAAACACAAGAAAGCCATTGCATTGACAGTAGCAGATATTAAAGGAATTAACCCCACTTTCTGTACACACAAGATCATCTTGGAGGACAAACATACACCCAAGATCCAACCTCAAAGAAGATTGAATCCAACTATGAAGGAGGTTGTGAAGAAGGAAGTACTGAAACTCCTTGATGCAGGTATTATTTTTCTAATTTCAGATAGTGAATGGGTTAGTCCAGTGCAGTGTGTGCCAAAGAAGGGAGGGCTTACTGTGATAAAGAATGAAAAGAATGAGTTGATCCCTACTAGAACTGTTACACGCTGGCGTATGTGTATAGATTATAGAGTTTTAAACGATGCCACTAGAAAGGATCATTTTCCCCTTCCCTTCATAGATGAGATGTTAGATAGGCTGGCAGGACACCCTTATTTTTGCTTTCTGGATGGTTATTCTGGATATAACAAAATCCCCATTGCTCCTGGTGATCAGCATAAAAAAACTTTTACTTGTCCATTTGGAACCTTTGCTTATAATAGGATGCCATTTGGACTATGTAATGCACCAGGAAAATTTCAAAGGTGTATGCTAGCCATCTTTACTGATTTCATAGGTAAGTTTCTAGAGGTCTTCATGGATGATTTTTCCATTATAGGAGACAGTTTTAACGATTGCTTGAATAATCTTGAAAAAGTGCTTAAAAGATGTGAGGAAACTAACCTAGTCCTCAATTGGGAAAAATGCCATTTTATGGTAAGAGAGGGTATTGTTGTAGGCCATAAGGTGTCTGCTAAGGGATTAGAAGTAGACAGAGCAAAAGTTGATTTGATAAGCAATTTACCTCCTCCTGCCAATGTAAAAGGCATCAGAAGTTTCTTAGGACATGCTGGGTTCTACAGGCGTTTTATTAAGGATTTTTCAAAGATAGCTAGACCCCTATGTGTTTTGTTAGAAAAGGAAAAGAAATTTGATTTTACTGATGAATGTTTGAACGCTTTTACGCAGCTTAAAGAAAAGCTTGTCTCAGCACCAGTCATAATTCCACCAGATTGGAATTCTGAATTTGAAATTATGTGTGATGCATCCGATTTTGCTGTAGGTGCAGTGCTGGGACAGAGAAGGGAAAGGCTATTCAGAGTCATTTATTATGCTAGTAAATCATTGGTGGAAGCTCAGAGAAATTACACCACCACTGAGAAAGAATTACTAGCAATAGTCTTTGCATTGGATAAGTTTAGATCATACATTTTAGGGTCTAAAATTATCATTCATACTGATCATGCAGCATTGATATATCTATTTGCTAAGAAGGAGTCTAAGCCTAGGCTGATAAGATGGGTGCTCTTGCTGCAGGAGTTTGACATAGAAATCAAAGACAAAAAGGGCACTGAAAATGTAGTAGCTGATCACCTCTCAAGACTACATATTAAGGATATGGAAGCTCAAATTGACATCAATGAACAATTTCCAGATGAGCAAATTTTCCTTTGTGAGGTAACATTTTATCCATGGTATGCTGACTATGCAAACTATTTGTCATGTTAAGTGTTACCTGAAGATTTAAACAGTCATCAGAAGAAAAGGTTCCTTCATAAGGTTAGGAGGTACATATGGGATGAACCTTACCTGTTTAGGAGATGTGCTGATAAAGTGTTAAGACGTTGCATCCCATATGAAGAAACATTGGACATCATTAAGCATTGTCATTCGTCAGAATATGCTGGTCATTTTGCTGGAAAAAGAACAGTAGCCAGAATTCTGGAATGTGGTTTCTATTGGCCATCAATATTCAAAGATGCACATGCTTTTGTGGCCAGCTATGATAGATGCCAGAGAATGGGTAATATTTCCAAGAGGCAAGAAATGGCCCAAAATTATATCCTAGAGGTGGAACTATTTGATGTCTGGGGTATTGATTTCATGGGACCATTTCCTCCATCAAACAAGTATGAGTATATACTTGTAGTAGTTGACTATGTATCCAAGTCGGTAGAGGCTGTTGCTTGTGTTACAAATGATGGAAATGTAGTGGAGAAATTTCTTCTGAAGAATATCTTCACTAGATTTGGCATACCCAGGGTATTAATTAGTGATGGAGGGTCTCACTTCTACAATAAGCTGTTGGAGAAGGTTCTGAAGAAGTATGGAGTAATCCATAAAGTTACCACAGCTTATCATCCACAAGCAAATGGTCAAGTGGAAGTTTCAAATAGAGAGTTAAAAAGAATCCTGCAAAAGACTGTGAATGAGTCTAGTAAAGACTGGATCTTCAAGTTAGATGATGCTCTGTGGGCTTATAGAACAGCTTTTAAAACTCCTATTGGAATGTCACCATTTAGAATGGTGTATGGCAAGTCATGTCATTTGCTAGTGGATTTGGAACACAGGTCATATTGGGCTGTAAAACTGTTGAATATAGACTATGAAAAAGCAGAAAAGCAGAGGCTTCTACAGCTAGATGAGATGGATGAATGGCGCCTAGAAGCTTATGAAAATCATGAGATGTACAAGCAGAAGGTGAAAAATTACCATGATAAAAAGATTGTCATGCGAGAGTTCAAACCTGGACAATATGTATTGCTCTACAATACCAAGCTTAGCTTATTTCCTAGAAAACTAAAGTCTAGTTGGTCTGGACCATTTAGAATAAAGAGTGTTTCCCCATATGGAGCTATTGAATTGTTTGATAACAAGTCTACTGACTCTTTTGTTGTGAATAGACAGAGACTCAAGCATTATGTAGGGGGAGACATCTACAGGACAAAAGATATCCTTTATATCTCAGATCCTGTAGAAATAATGGAAAATCAATAACAAACTTGCATTGGTCGATGCTAACGACCTTAAACAAAGCATACACCTTACACAATTATTCTTTTGAAAATTATGCTATGATCAATTAATTTTGTAAGTTTTTAACTAACCAAGTTCATGTTTTGCAGAAGAATTGTTGTTTTTAGATGAACTTGAAGTTTAAAGAAGAAGGCGAGATTTCATTCTTATTGCCAAAATACTCGCCAAAGCTGTTTACCTATTGGCGAGGAATAACTTCATTTCGCCTGAATGGATATGATGAAGATGGCAAAATATAGGATGTCACCATGTGTGATCGCCTGGGTGAAGACGAGAAAGAAGAGTCATGCCAAAAACTTTGCCTATCTTTCTTTTGCAAGGGCGAAGAGGGAAGAATCTCGTCTGGTTACATTTCCCAGTGACAAGAAGAGTGAGGCGAGAATTCAACACATTGTCATTTTATCTCGCTAAACAGATATGTTCTCTGGCGCTAAATTTTAATTATGCCAAAATTTCTTCGCTTGGAAACTCGACTGTTTTTGAAAATATTTTTGGCAAGGTAGCCTCTTTTCACCTCATTCATTTGCCTAAAACTCTTCTTGAAGGCGAAATAATAGATATGTCGCCACTTTATATCGCCAGTGAGGTCATTTAAGGCGAGTTCATTCTTTCTCGCCTAGTTCTGAATTTTATCACACCTACACTTTAGGCGACATAAAATATTTCGCCACTTACATAGGTGCACGCAATTCTAATCGTTGAATGACACGGGGCGAGGCAAAAACTTTACGCCTTCTGCCTAGTTCTTTCATCATTGCACCTATTTTCTGATATCTCATTAAATCTAATTCGATTTTACCGTTGCCATTACTTTCTCTCTAAATTTTCAATTGTTGAAAACTCTAAATCGCGAATCTCTCAGTTCGTTTCTACTTTTCGATCGACTTTCATCACAGTAAACAAACAAGGTATGTTCCTTTTCTTCTCTCTCAGTTTATGCAAGCTGTTAGCTGTTTTAGGTTTATCTGTGTTGATATGTTAGTCGAGATTGTTAGGGTGTTAATAGAGCAATTGTTTAACGGTAATAATGTCGAAACTCTGTGGGTTGAACAATGAACATGAATGATTTTAGCCGGGTGTTCATTTTTGAATATAATGAGTTGCGATGATTAACAGTAGTCGTTAGTTTTTAAGCTGTAAAACAGGGTTTAAAGCTTTGATTGCTCAATGTGTTTTGTAAATCCTGAACTCATGTTGCGACATACTGTCAGACTGTTTAATGTTGATAATGCTGTTGTTTTACTGGGTTTCAATTATGTCAATCTGATATCCGATTATATCTATTGAAATGTTGTTTCAAATTGCAGATAATGGCTAAAAGAAAGAGCGACAGCATTCCTAGCCCATCTAAGAAGGGCAAGAAAGCAAAGACTTTGGCCAAGCCGAAGATCTATGATGAGAAGAACTATCAAGTCAGAGTGATTCTTCCATCTTCACCCAAGTCTCAGAAGCAAAAGGGAATACAAATTGGTTCTTCTGAATCAACCAATAAGAGAAGTGTGGAAAGCACACCAAAAACCCCTTCTACATCAAATGCTGAAAAGGGGGGTGTGTCTCCTGAAAAATCTGCATTGACAAAGAAAAAGGCAGCAGCTGTGTATGGAGCCAGCAAAGATAAGAAGGTGAAAACAATTTCACCTAAGGTCATTTGGGAAAAGACTGAGGTCAGGAGCCCTGTCTAGAAAGAAGATTTAGTGTTTAGGCAGGAAAAAGCTATCTTGTTAAAGGAGCTTGAAGATAGAAGATTTGAGCATTATCTCTGGTGCTAGTCTATGAAGAAATTAGTGGAACAACCTAAGAGAGTGACTGCCACTCTAGTTGAGGAATTCTACAACGAAGCCCTAGAGGAGTTGGACACTCCATTTAGCATTAGAGGCTACCAATTAGATATTTCACCAGAGTCCATTTGCAGCTACTATGGTTTGATGGAGGCCAACCATCAAGGTGATAGATGAATAGAAGCTTCAGAGCTGACTGAGGATGACTTAAGAAGTTTGAGGAGATTTCCGCATCCAACTCAAGGATCTGAAAGAGATGTCTTGGCTAGTGAATTAGACATTCACGCAGCCATATGCTTAACATGGTTGAGGGACAATGTGATGCCCAGGAACAAAGGCAGTCAATTCAGTGCAGATGAAAAGAAATTCCTCAGAGATTTCAACCAGGGCAGGTTCATTCATCTTGGTCAGCTGATCTTCTCAGAATTGAAAAGGAGAATTTATAGTCTGAGGAAGGAGAAGTCCAGGCAGAGGACTTTGTACTTCCCATCTCTCATCACAGGTCTCTTAGAGAGATATGGAGTCCAAAGCTGGAGAAAAGATGTGTGGCTGGCTGATTCTAAGCCCCACACTGGTGGATTAGAATTGAGACTTTGGGAGAGTAGAGGTGAAAAAAAGACTACTTGTACTGAAGCAGTGGAGAAAGTGAGGCAACTGAAGGCTTTGAGGGAGACCAATAAGTCAAGTATTCAAAAAAATAGTTTCTCATCTCTTACTATTGTGGAAGCACCAATTCAGAAACCATTTTCAGCTCCTACTCATAGTACTAGAGAGGAAAAATAAAGGGTAGCTGAGCCCTCCTCAAGAGAATAGTTCGATGCTTCAGTATCTGATATGATTAACAAGGAGATTGAAGAAAAACTTGCTGAATTTTTCAAATCCATTTCTACTCCACAAGGGTTCGGAAGGAAAATCGAAATTGAAATGCGAATATCAAAAGGGTTCTTTAGAAAAACCTGATATCCGGATGGACGTTGGCTTCTGACAGCAAAGCAACAAGAGGATTAGGATGGTCCTCAACTTATTGAGGATCCTCCGATGCTTAAGTCAGTAATTGATTCTGAGGGCAAATCCTAATTGAAAAATACTTGAATGTAAAAAGTTTATAGTTTGAGGTCGGAACCTGGTCCGCGGATTACATGGGGTTTTGTTTGTTTAGAACTGGAATTTCTTCAAGTGAGCTACATTCCATGTGTTTCAGACTGCTTTGCCGGCTTCATCTTGAAGTTGATATGCCCCTTTGCCTATTATTTCTGTAATTTGATACGGACCTTCCCAGGATTCATCCAATTTGTTTGCATTGAAGTTTTTTCGAAGTACCCAATCTCCTACGGAAAAGGTTCTTACTCAGACAAATTTGTTGTAAGCTTTTTCGATAGTCCTTTTATATTTTCCATTTTTATCTCGGAACTTTCCCGTAGCTCGTCGATCGTGGCAAGGTCAAAGTCTAATACAATTTGGTTTTGATCGTTGAGCGGATATTGTCCGAATCCCACATCGGAAGGAAGTACTGCTTCGACCGCAAAGACTAGAGAGAAAGGAGTTTGTCCGGTCGGAACCCTTGGGGTTGTTCTATAGGATCATAGGACAACAGGTAACTCTTAAACCAACGCACCTTTGTGCTTCCCCAGTCGTTTCTTGAGGATGACCATAAGGGTTTTGTTTGTCGCTTCGGCCTGACCATTTGCTTTCGGTTATCTAGGGGTAGAGAAGTTCAGCTTGATGTTCCAAGAGATGCAAAAATCTTGAAATACCTTAGAGATGAATTACGAGCCATTATCTATGACGATTTTGTTCGGAACCCCAAACCGGCAAAGTATGTGCTTCCACACGAAGTTCCTGACGGCTAGATTTGTGATATTGGTGTAGTAATCAGTGACAAGGAGGATGAACCTTTCACCTTTCCCATGAGCAGGTGGAAGCGGTCAAACTATGTCCATTCCCCATTCAGAGAAAGGCCAATGGGATGAGATTCCGTGCAGAAGTTCAGCTGGAGCATGAATATAATTTTCGTACCTTTGGAAATTTTCACATCTCTTGGCTAGTTCTTTTGCGTCAGCTTTCATGGTAGGCCAATAATACCCAGCTCGGAAACATCTGAACACTAGGCTTCTTCCCCCGGAATGGTTTCCAGCTTGACCATTGTGAAGTTCTTGTAAGACTCTCTTCGCGTTGCTTTCATCCAAGCACAACTGATAATGACCGCTAAGGGATCTTCTATAGAGTACCCCTTCGATCACTGTAAATCTGGCTGCGGATGTACGTAACCTCCGAGTAGAAATTTTATCTTAGGGCAATAGTCCAAATTGGATATATTCGAGGATTGGCTTGATCAAACTCTCTTGTTGATTATTGATTGGAAGGATTTCTGGTTTGAGTGATTCTGCCTTGATGGAAGATTTTTCGATGTGTCCATGCAGAGTGTACCTTGTGCCCGGATCTTTAACTGCTGAACCGTAAGAGGCAAGAGCGTCCGCACGGCTATTTTCCCCCTTGGAATTTGTTCAAACGATATTGTCAAGAATGACTGTTGGAAGGTTTGAACTAATTCAAGGTAGGTTTTCATCCTATTGTCCTTTGCTAGATAGGTTCCAGTGACTTGGCTTACGACTAGTTGAGAGTCGCATTTGACCAATAGGTTCTTGATGTGTAGGCTTTGGGATAACTTTAAGTCATCGATCAATGCTTCATACTCTGCTTCGTTGTTGGTGACTTGAAAGTCACAGTGTAAGGAATGTTCTAGTAGTTGTCCACTCAGATTTATCAATATGATCCCCACAACGCCTCCTGGTGAGTTGCTAGCTCCATCGACTTCTAAAATCCACTTATCGGGCTTTTTCTTCCGTAGTGTTACATTCTGAGGTGAGACCGCAAAGTCTGCCACGAAGTCCGCTAGTGATTGAGATTTTATATTGTACGAGGCTTATAACTGATGTCGAATTCACTTAGTTCCACAGTCCACTTCATCATCCGCCCGGATACTTCAGGTTTGTGCAAAATCGCTCTGATTGGGTAGGATGATATGATAGTTATTGGATGGGCTTGGAAATAGGGTCTTAACTTCCGAGAGGCTGATACTAGGGCCAGAGCGAGTTTTTCCATACTACTGTACCTCTTTTCCGTATTCGCGAGAGACTTACTGCTGTAGCAGATTGGTTGTTGGGTTTTTCCTTCCTCTCGGACCAAGACGGCGCTGACTGCTGCTTCGAAAACGGCAAGATAGATGTACATCATTTCCCCTGATTTTGGTTTGGCCAAAACTGGTGCCTTTGAGAGGTGAAGTTGAACTTTTCGTAGGGCTTCTTCGCATGATCTTAACAAGTCAAAGTTCGTGCCCTTTTGAAGTAACTGGAAAAGGGGTTTCAGGTATTTGAAAGATCTAGGAAGAAATCGATTGAGGGCCGCGATTCTTCCGGTCAGGCATTGGATGTCGTTTTTGCTTTCAAGGATTGGTATTTTTACAATGCCTTCTAACTTGTTCGGATTTGCTTCTATCCCTCTTTTTGTTACCATGAATCCGAGGAATTGGCCGGAGCCAACTCCAAAAGAGCATTTCGCCGGATTCAATTTCATGTTGTACTTCCTCTAAATTTGCAAGGCTTCTCTTAGGTGTTCGATATGTTGTTCAACTTTTAGAGATTTCACAAGCATATCATCCACATAGACTTCCATGGTCTTTCTGATTTGTTCGGAAAACATTTGATTTACTAGACGTTGATATGTCGCGCCCGCGTTTTTGAGTCCGAACGGCATTACATTATAGCAGTAAGTTCCTCTTTCAGTTATGAAGGCTGTTTTTTCCTGATCTGCTGGGTCCATTCTGATTTGATTGTACCCAGAGAAGGCATCCATGAAACTTAGAAGCTCATGTCCCGTGGTTGCGTCTACCATCGTGTCAATATGGGGAAGAGGGAATGTAAGGTCCGCAATTATAGGCTAGAATTTTTCGATAAAATTTTTTATTCCTTTATTAGAATAGTAAATAGGTTATTAGAGATAATTTAGAACCATAAGACGTGCAACTTGGGTACTAGTGGCATTATAGTAAATATTAGGAAAGTCCAAGGGCATTTCAGTCATTTTACACATAGGATGTGGTAAAATGCATTAAAGGTGTTAAAGAAAATTTTGGCTATGTTCTTTAATTTTCAAGTTTAATTTGGGTTAAAAGTTAATTCTTAATTAATTTAGGCAAGTCAAAGTTGGTCCAAGGTATAGATGCATTAAAATGAAAAGTTTTCACCTAAGTGCAAATAGATTGAAGTTGTGGTGGTTATTGAAATTGTCCTCCTAGTGAAATAAAATTATTAGAAAGGTGAGGACAAATTGAACTTGTCCATGAGGAGTTAGTATTTAAGGGGGGAGGGGGAGTTATCTAGAGAATTCTATACCATTTAAAATTCTCTCAAGCTCTCCTCCATTTCTCTCCATTTTCCTTTGGCCAACCACCCCTAAGATCCCCATCTCCATTTTCTCTTCTTCTTCCTCCATCTAACTCTCAAAACCTCTTCCATACTCTTGCTACATCATAGAAACACCATCAAACCAAGAAGAACAAGCTTATAACATCAATTACATCAAGAATCATCAAGAAACAAGGTAAGGATTCAAACCCTAACTTTCATATATGAGTGATTTGATCCTAGTTTAGTATAGAAATGGTTTCTAGATGTTAAGAATTTTATTAGAATGGTTATAATGCCCTTGGTTATGTTCTTAAATTGAAAGTTATGTATTAGTTAGAAAAGTACCCAAGTTAGCATGAGGTTGTTGTTAGTGTTGTTTAGGTAGAAACTTGTAAAAAGAAATGCTAAACTCTTGTTTTTTGTGATTAGTAGAACCAAAAGAGGACCCTAAGGAGCAAGACCAAGTGTAGAAGAAGGCTCTCAAATAAGGTTTGTAACCCTAAGCCCTAAAGGTTTTGTTGTTGGTTTCATGTTTGATATGATTTGCATGCTAAAATGGTTTTTATGGTGATGTATATAATTGTTTGTTGGTTTAAAAAATTTTGATCAATATTTTTGGAAGCATGGACATATGCTATAAAGTTAGTAGAGACTTATTTGAAGTATTTGGCTCTAAGAAATAATAGATTTGTGATGGTTGATATTTGTTTGAATAAAATAATATGGTTTTGAAAACAATTCCAGCCTACTCCAGAAAATACTGAAACTGTCCTCTAATTTGGTTGAATTTTTAGAAATAGTTAGAAATATAATTAGACCAAGACCTACGAGAATTAAATGTTCCTTTTTAAGTCTAGTGCGAACGAGTAAAATTTGGTGTTGAGATATTTCCATTTAATACCCTAATTGATGTCAAGAAGGCCATACATGCAGACTGTCCTGAAACAGGGCATGTCTAAAACTTGATACAAATGTGAAAAATAGCTAGATGCCTATTTGGAAAAAGTTGTGTAAGAGAAAACTGTTGGTTTACATGTGTATTAGTAGACTGGAAAATTTGAAAGTGAAATAACTTCATTTGATAAGCCTAAGCTAAAAGACTGTCCCTAACAGGGCAGTTTGGTAACCTAATTTTGTGGCATACCAAAACCTAAGCTAAAAGACTCAAAATGTACTGAAATTTAAACAGTAGAAAGTTAAGACCTTAACTAAGACTCACACCAAAAATCATGATAATTGGAATTGATTTGATAAGGTTTTAAGCAAAGTGAAATCAGCCCTGTAACACTGTCCCAGATTCCAGTGAATCTGGAATGGTGAAAATGAGATGATTAAAAATATTTTGACCTTGAACTAATGACAAGTGAAGCCATCATAACATATAAGAATGAGTTACGGAAATGATAGAAGTGGTTTGAAGTTAATTAAATACCTATAGAATAAATTATGTCAAATCGAATTCGAACTACTCAGTTTGTTTGAAAACTGGAATTGTTACCACTAGATAATAAACTTTTATAACAACACTTTTACTTGATGTTTAGCATAGCATACTTGTATAATGTGAGATAATTTATACATAAATGTAAAGATGACATAAATAGAGATCTTGTAAAAGAATATTTGAAAGAAATATTTAATTTATGGATGATATTGGATGCTTATGCATCCTATTTGGAAATAGAAGTAATGTGATTATTAGCATCGAATCGAATGATGGTATCGTTATACTAATAAAAGAATGATTAATAGTATAAACATATGAAAGATGAATTGAAGTGATAGCCTTTGTAGAATACCGTTAGAGGATGAAAGGCATGCCTTAGAACTAGAAGTGCACTTTCACCTTGAAAGTTAAATGAAAAGAGACGATGATGATGATGATTCGGCCTTCGGGTCTATCGGCGGCCCTCGGTCTATCGGCGGCCTTCGGGTCTATTAGCGGCCTTCGGGTCTATCGCGGCTCTCGGGCCAAACAGTTCTGTTTCCTCCATAGGTTATTCTAAGAGGGCTATCAATAATAAGAAAAATGAATAACTAACATAAGTTGTGTTTAAATCTCAAATGATAAAAGTATAAGGCTAAATGAAATCTTATTGAATAATAGAATATATGGAAATAAATGGATTCCTATATGACTTACTAACCACATGTAAGTTAAACTAACATGAAAATTTACATTATTTGGATTCTTGGAAACTTTAATGAATTTGTCTTTGTAATGATGTTTGGAAACATTTTATGGATTGATTGATCTTAGGTGTACTTGTTTGAATTATTGATTTGTATTGAAAATAAAGGTAAGCATTTGTGTTGCATGCCCCAGGCACGGGGTACAAACCAGGCATTGTTGCCTGACGTTTTATTTTCTATGTTTTCTTTTTCCTTTATTTAATAACAATCCAGGAAAGGCAATCGGGGGAAAACGTCAAGGACCATTCTATGTATGAAGATATGGTTTAAGGAAAAGACTAGGGCAGGTTACCATGTGAAGCAAATGAAATTGTTAAGAGAAGGAATGATGATAAGTAAAATGCATGGTGTTATGTACAGTTATATGTATTATCTGAATGCGTACTTGTATAATAAAGAGAAGTTTGATGAACTGATGAAGAATTGGTCTACATGCTAAAGTGTAACTTGTTATATGGATACTTGATATGTAAATTAAATACTTGTATTGTATAAAGAATGTTACTAGTATGTACATATAATTAATGTTTTGATGTATGATTCGAATAACAGATTATTAATATATGACATTAGTAAATGGATAATTAATTGGTAAATATAATTTGATGAGGTGACGTTGGTCTCTTATCGGGTTAGTAATCGGATAAGGGTCCGACGTCACAGGGAACAAGTCATTCGGACATGATTTGTTATCAGAATAATCTACACATACCCGCCATTTACCATTTTTCTTCCTGACGACTACGGCGTTAGCCAACCAGTCTGGATACTTCACCTCTCGGACAATACCATTCTTCAGAAGGTCTTATTGACGATTTGGTTCCTTTCTGAAGCGAATTTTCTCCTCTTTTGCTTGATGGGCTTAGCTTTAGGATCGACTCCCAATTTATGGGCAATGATGCCTATGTCGATACCTATCATGTCCGTGTGGGACCAAGCAAAGTAATCGAGGTTAGCTGAAATTAAAGTTATGAGTTTACCTCTTAGTTCTGAGTCGAGTGCTGAACCAATTTGGATCTTCCTGTTAGAATGTTCAGGGTCAATTTGAACTTCCTCAAGGGGTTTAGGCACTGAAACTTCCATTCGGCCTTTGGTAGGGGCTCCGCTCTATAATTGCTATGCTGCCGGAGCTTTCTTAAAGCTTGTGTGATAGCATTCCCTTGATGCTTTTTAATCTCCTTTGATTTCCTTGATTCCGCATTTGGTAAGGAATCGAAGAGTCTGATGATAGCTCGAAGGAGCAGCCTTCATCTCGTGGATCCAAGGTCTCCCAATGATTAAGTTGTAGGACGACTGTGCGTCTACTAGGAGAAACCTGTCACGAGATTGACTCCACCTGCAAAAACAGGTAAAACGACCTCACCTATAGTCTGCTTTGATTCTCCACTGAATCCGGTCAGTGTTGTTGTGTCTCGGATAATGAGTGATTCATCCAGATGTATTTCCTTGAGAGTCGGAAGGAACATGATGTTCGCTGAGCTTCCGTTGTCAACAAGGACCCTCTTCAACTTGTAGTTGGCTATTTGTAAGGTTATGACCAGCGCATCATGGTGCGGATCTGCAATTCCCTACATGTCTTGGTTAGAAAATGAAAGTTCGTAGGTAAGAGGGGTTTTACCTGGCCGAACGGAAGCTTCACTGATGCTGTCTAGCTCTCGAGCATGTCTGCGGAACTTTGGGTTATTCCGCTCACCATTGATCCACCGTGAATAACTCCAATTATTCGTTCGACTTCTGGAGCTTCGTCAGGCATTTCGATTGCTTTTGACTCATGACGTTTTTCTTCGGACTTTTCAAGAGTCTACTTTCCTTTCTCGGACAAAAACTCGCTTGTGCGTCCTTACTTCAGTAAGGAGGCTACCTCAAACCATAATGCCACGCAATCCTCCGTTCTATGGCCGTGGTCATTGTGAAACTGAAAAAATTTATTTTTATCTCTTTAGTGCGTGGGGGTTTGCATTTGTTCTGGCCATTTAATAGAGGATCTAATGTCTTTCATAACTGTGACTAAGGCTTTAGGCTCTATGGTTAAATTATAGGCCGGGACCGGTCGTTTTTGTTTGTTTTCACCATTCTTACTCGTGGTTCCGGACGGACCTGAATTGGGGCGAGGGTCGTGCCTTTGTATGTTCGAACCTCCCCCTACGAGGCTTGTTGTTGAGCTGCTCGGACTTACCATTGGCCCTACTTTTTGCCATGGCTGCCCTCGCGGGATCTTCTTCTAGTTTGATTTGCCGAGTCACGATTGTAAGGGATTCTTCTAGAGTCCGAGGCTCTCATTCCGTCAGTTGCTCGTACAGGCGAGGGAATAGGGGTACACCCTTTCGGAATGCTGTTGCGGCAGGTTATTCCACAACGTCTAGGATTTTGATATATTCACCGGTGAAGCGAGAGACGTACTCTCGGAGGCTTTCACCTTCTTTCTTGGCCACGGAGAACAAGTGATCCATGGTTAGCCTGAAACGCCTGCGACTAGAGAATTTAACAACAAAATCATCAACAAGTTGAGAAAACAAGTGAATAGAGTTGTTGGAAAGGTTAAGAAACAAAGTTAGGGCTGGATTTCCCAAACTACTACCAAACGTCTTGCAAGTTATGGCTTCGCGAGTGTCGCTCGGAAGATTCACCAAGGACATTTCCTGGCGGTACTCAACTACGTGCTCCGCCGGATCCGAATCCCCTCAGAACTTGTGGAAGGTCGGGAGAACACTTCTCTTTGAAATCTCTATCGTAGCGATCCTATCCACAAATGGAGAGAGGATGTGGGTGTCCGCAGCAGAGCGTTCGAATGGTGCCGGAATACCAGGAATAGTCGTGATGACGGCCTGGAAATTTTCAGCCTCTTTTGCCATTCCTCTTTTGATCTCTTGGATCTCAGACAGGAGGAGCCTGTTGGCTTTGTGGTTGGCTGAATTGTCACCGTTCGCGTTTGGGGTAGTGTCGTTATTGGTCATATTGTTCACTCGCAGGGTAAGTTCCTGGTTTGCTGCCTTTGTTCTAGCATTCTCTTATTCCAGCTGGCGCATGCGATCCATCATAGCTCTAAGCTGTTGCTCAACAGTCGAATCGTTAGCCATGAGAAGGGTAACGAATTTTGAATCAACAGAAAAAGTGAAAGAGATTAGTTTTGCAGGAAACTTATCGTCAGCCCCACGGTGGGCGCCAAACTGTAGTGGTTCGGAACTACAGTTCATCAGGACTGACTGGACCGGATGGTTCTGGGCTGACTAAGGACCGATTCCGAGTGTCAAGGCATCCTGCAAAAGAATAACAAAACGTCCAAGCGGACCTGGGGACACCGGTGTGGTGTCTGCTGTAGGCAGTCCGACGCTCAAGTCAGTCCTGGACTGAACACAGATATGTAATCAAATAAACAAAAGAAAGAATTAACTTCCTATGATCAATGATTCCTGTCAGAAGAATGGTCTCGGAAGATAAGCGACAAACAATTGAGGAAGCTCTGATTGAGATCGACAAGGCGATCTGAGTCGCTAATCGTGCACCAGAGTGTGACCGGAAATTATGACAGTAGAATAAAGATTTTGGTAGAGTTTCAGTAAGTCAGAGAATATTCTCGTTTATGAGGTCGAGCCTTTTATTTATAGAGACTTTAGGAGTCGTTGCGAGATTCTGTCGAGATCCTTGTGGAAAGATCTCCGCAGAATTCGGGATTTTCCCAACAGCTTACTTGGTCAGCTGATGAACCTCGGAAGGAATATGGGCCTACAGGCCTCTCGAAATCATTGGGCCTGAGCCTTTATGAATCATCAGGCCTGGGCCTGGGCCTTAGCCTTTCGGAATCAATAAAATTATTTTTATTTAAAAATTATTTAATCAAATCTAAAAAATATTTAAATTTATAGTTAAGTAAAATAATACTATAATTTATATTATATTATTTTTTTAAATTTAATTAAAAATATATTTACCTCTATCTACTTAAATCATTAGTTACATCCGAAAAAATATATAATAAGCTTCCTAATATAATTATTTACAGTTAAATCAAATAATAATTAATAATCACACAATAAACTCTAATTAAACTCCTAAAACCACTATATTCTAGACCAGTGTACCATCTCGTTCCGTGGTCGAATTTATATAAATAAAATCCAAATCCTTTGTGCCATCACTCTATTATGCTACTTTTCTACTTCCTCGATGTTGTTTCTACAGTGATACTATTCAAGGATTGCTCGATTACGTTCCTCTCCCTCCCTTCCCCGATGCTGGGGTTGCAACTAATATTCCCAGTGTTGTGATCAAACAGATAAAATATGTACACTCATACTATGTGATTACGTGTGTATGCAAAACAAGTTTGGATGAAAACTAAGTTTAGATTTGTGGAATCAAAACTAAATTGCTATAGTATAAATTAAAGTTAAAATTTTAATTTATAACTCTTTTCAAAATGAACTTTTAAAGAAAATAATAAATAAATAAAAATTTTGGAAGCTTTTATAAATATGTGTAGGGATGAATTGTAATTGTTTTGTATTGGTACAATTACTGTAAAAATCCATTGAAAATTCGGATATTTGAATTTGTACTCCACCAAACAACCACTTTTAAAACTAAAATATAAACAATAGACAATAAATTTAAATGTTAACTAAAAATTCTTTTTTACTGAATAGACTCTCACACTAACAAATTTATTAAATCATTTAATTTTTTTTGACAGTAGACAGATTTATAAATTCAAATTAAATTGAGATACCTCTCATACCTATCATGATTATCATCTTTTTTTATTATATTATTATTGTTATTATTATTAATAATTAAATAACATGGAATATTCGACCAACTATAAGAATTTATTGGTATAATTTTTTATTTATGAAAAATATATTTTTTATAATATAAATATAATAATATCAAATCATTTTTTAAAATTATTATAAAATTAATTTAATTAATCAGTTTTGTTTTAAACATAACCCTCTTAAAAGTATTATTTAAATTTAAAAAGTATTATAGAAATTCCGGAAATTTAAATTCGTGAGGAAATTTTTATTTTGAGTGATACAATAATCTAAGATCACCTTTAAATATTAAGATTCTTGATATGGATTTAGGATATTTCTCACCTATCAAATCAATATAAATCATTTTCATTAGTATAGTTACATAGCATTGTTAAACTGCATCGTCTAGTAACTATCCTGATGACAAAATGAATTCATTCTAAGGAATCAGTATATTTATAATAAAAAAAATAAAATTATCATATTTTTATATATAAATTTATAAATTTTAAATTTAATAAATTAAAATTACTTATAATTAAAATATTTAATTTTTTAAAAGTAAATTGATTAGCACTATCATTTATTTGCAAAATTAGATATCAAATTAGTATTTTAAAAAATTGTAATAGTTAGTTAGTTGTTAGATTAACTTTTAAATTAATTTTTTAATTAATTATAGGATTGAATATTTGGTATTAACTTTAGTTTTTAAATGAGTTGTTAAGTGTAAAATTATTAAAAAATTATAAATATAAATGAAATTAGAAATTTATAGGTGATATTAATTATAGAAAAGATTAACAAAACAAATTAATATAGTATTTGTGTTCGAAAATATAAATTTTTACAAACGCTCTATCTTAAAAATTAATTTTAGTATTGAATAGGACCTAATTAATTATATATTTTTTCTATAACTATAATTGAAAATGCTAATTGATTTTTTTTTTTCTAAACACACACTTTATAGACAAACTATATATAAATTTTTTTAACTAAAACTAAAATTAAATCAATTCAAAATATAAAGACTTAATTTGAAATTAAATTTTAGGTTATTTTTATTTTTGTTATTTTATAACTTTTATTTACATTATCTAGCTCAACTTTAAAAATTTTACAAAAATAATTTTTCAAACTTTCACTTTTCAAAAATGAACCAAATTGACCATTTTACCTTTCTGTGAAGACCTTTTACACTAAATTGTGAAGGTGTGAAGGTGGTCTGTGAAGAGTATTTATGAAGGTGTGATGGTCTATTTTTAAAAATCAAAGTTTAGATGACTCAAAAATAAAAATAAATTTCTATTGCTTAAGTTTTGAATTTTCAAACTTTATTTGATTTATTTTATGTAATTTTCCCTTAAATTTTAAATAGTTTTGTTTATTTTAAAATTTGAAAAATATATAATTTTATTAATAATAATAAAATTTATTTTATTTATAATATATTTTTAAAAAATTTATTTAAAAAAAATTGGGCTTTGCTAGGGTAGGCTTGAGTCCACCCTAGCCCAATATGTAGGACGTCGGTGATTAAAAATATGGTTGATGATGGAAAAAAGTTGCATTTTAAATAGGGTATTTTCCAAAAACATCCCAGATTTTGAAATGTTTGATTTTGCGCCACTAGTTTTGAAACGTTTGACCAAACCACTACTATTTTCAGAAAGTGAGTTATTTTCTATTAGTGTTGAATGTTTTCCATCAGAGATTTTGAAATATTCCATTTGAACCCTATACCACTACAAACTTCACCCAAATAAAAATGGGATAGTTTCATTTTTAATCTTTTTAAAGTTTTAATTAAGTTAATGAGCCTTCAAAGTTTGAATTAAGTTTTTAAACCAAGCAAAACTTTAGATTTCACAAAATGAGTATTTATGACTTTTTTACCCCTCCCCACATAAAAATAAAGGTTCATCACAAAGGTCCTTCACACGTGTTAAGGACTTTTAATAACATGTGAAGAATGTGAATGCTCATTTTATGAAATCTAAACTTTGAAGGCTCGTTAACTTAAATATATAGTTTGATTGGTTCAGTTTTTATATTTTTTCCAATAAAAATTATACTTACACCAGTCTAGCCACTATGAGATCTTCCATTGATTTTTTATTTTTATTTTTTATATTTTTTAAAATATGAATATGGATGCAATTTTTCATGTATTTTATTTTAGTGAAAATTTCTTCAAATGGGCCATGAAAAGATTAAAATACAATAATAGGCCTGGTTTGAATTTTATACAAAACTAAGCTTTATAAAAGTTTGTTTTCATCTCATAGGCTGAGTTCCCACTTCTACCCCTTCTTTTTAATTTTATTAACAAATATGCCATTTTGTATTTTAAAAGTGATAAAGAAATACAATGGAAAAGTGAAATTACCCTAATGCCACTATTTTAAAATAAACGTTAGAATCTTTGTTCATCTCCAACTGCCACATTCCTCAAATCAGAAACTAAAATCATTTGTACGCTCTCACCATTTCAAAATAAAAATCATATTTACAATCACATTTTCTTCTTCAATGTTTCAAATTCAAAATCAAAAGGAAACCCACATACTCACAACTCTGCTACTCGTCTTTTTCTTCTTCACTGTTCATTAACACTTCTTCTTCGCTGTTCGTCGATATTATTGCTTGTACCCAGAGTTTAGTCATTGCTTCATCGAGATCCCGGTGCCATCGAAGGTGAGTTTAGGTTTTATTCACATTTTCTTGCATTTGGTCACATTTGCTTCTTCTTAACATTTTTTTTATAGATTGAAGATGTGTTCGATTGAGGGTTGTCGAAGTGGGTTGTTGAAGGTCTTATAGCATATCAGGTGAGTTTGTTGTTAGTTTTTTTTCCTCTACTTGGTGTGTGTTGGATTGGTGTTGCATGTCTTCTGGATGTTGTTGTACACATATTTGTTGTACAATTTTGGCTATTTTTATTCTGTAAATAGTCCTGGATAGGATTAGATTTTCATTTGATTTGATATCTAAAGTCATTAATATTGTCTATTTGTAGTTTTGTATGTTGATGTTAAATGACATTTGAATTCGAAGTTCACAATCTGTGAATACTATTCATAATGTTCATTTTGTTGTTAGCATAAGTGTTGGTAAGATGCAGGTTAAGCTTAAGTTATACAATTGATAGAATGTAAACTTTGGATTGTGCTTTCTGTTGAATTATGAACCGTGAACTATGAATTGTGAACTATGAATTGAATTACACAGGGATATTTGTATGATCAATCTATAACTCAGTGCAGTTCTGTGTTTTAAAGCAAAGTTGAACTCCTGCTGTGATTGGCTAATAGAGTTAGAACTCAAGTGCAGTGTATTTACTTTTTTGAAACATTTACTTCTCAGATGTTCTTCCCAAATATTTGTTATCAAATCCACAACTACCATTCTCAGAACAAGAACCATCTCTATTTCTCTCAAACTCAACTTAGTTTCTAAGGTATGTATGTATGTTATATCTTCTACTCTTTTTCTACTATCTTATTGTCTCTTAACTGTATTTCTTCTGTTGGTCAGATGAGAGACAGTGAAATCAACATTGAGAGTGAGAGTTCAAATGTGAATGTGAAGAAGAAGATATTTGTGGCTGGAGCCACTGGTGGTATTGGAAAAAGAGTAGTTGAGCAACTTTTGGCTAAAGGTTTTGATGTCAAGGCTGGAGTTCGTGACTTGTATAAGGCTAAAACTACTCTCTTGAAAGATTACATAGAACTTCAATTTGTTAGTTACCCTTTTAGAAACCTAATATATTTCATATTCAGTTGAAAAAGATAAGTAATGGCTTTTTTTTTTTTTTTGCAATCTCAACATGCTTTGGATTGATGGTTATACAAAATTGACAATAAAAATTATTGTGATATTTATTCACAATCTGTGAACAAATTAAAACATTATTTTTATACTAAAATAAGTGTTGACAGAATATGGTCATCATTTACAGATGAAAATGTATCATCATCCAACCCCAATATTCATACTGTGAAGTAAAATTTACCTTTCCTGCCTATCAAAAATTGACCTAATAACTTGGTAGCTCAAAACATGAGCAATAAGACAAGTAAGAGGATCAAGTAACTTCCACAAAATATCAAGTCTTATCAAAATATTATCAAACGATATCACTGTCCATATTATGTAATTTAAAGTTGCATGAGGTCCCAGAATGCCTTGAGTGAGCCCATATGAGGCCAATGGGCGTACTGTGATTAGTACTCATAGACAGTGACCCTCACTCACAGTATGTGATCAATGATCATAGTTACTCCAAAGATGTGTGGAGTCAGCCTTGGCAAGATTATTCAATCCCTATAGCCGTAATGTGAAGTAAAATTCACCTTTCTTGCTTGTTGAAAATTGACATCATGACTTGGTAGCTCAAAACATGAGGAATTAGACAAGTAAGTGGATTAAGTGCTTCCACAAAATATCGAGTCCAATCAAAATATTACCAATTGATGTCACATTCCATATTATATTATATTAAGTTGAATAAGGGCCCTAATTGCCTAAAGTGAGGCTTATGAGGCATATGGGCACACTGTGATTAGTGCTCACAAACAGTGACACTTGCTCACAGTTTGTGATCGACACTCACAGTTGCTCCAAGTAGGTGGGGATCATGCCAAGACAAGATTATCCAATCCTAATAGCCGTAATATGAAGTCAAATTCATATTTACTAATAGTCCGAAATTGACCTCATGCCTTGGTACCTCAAAACATGAGAATTTAGACAAGTAAGAGGATCAAGTGGCTTCCATAAAATATCGAGTCCAATCAAAACATTATGAACTCATTGTATGTTATATTAAGTCGAATGAGGCCCCTGGTTTTCTAAAGTGTAGTCGTATAAGGCATATGAACTCATTGTGATCAGTGCTCACAGATAGTGATCCTTGCTCACAGTCTGTGATCACAAATCACAGTTGCTCCAAATAGGTGGGGATGCATCCAAGACACGATTATCTAAACCCAGTAGCCGTAATATGAAGTTAAATTCATGTTTACTAATAGTCCAAATTTTACCTCATGCCTTAATAGCTCAAAACATGAGCATTTAGACAAGTAAGAGGATCAAGTGTCTTCCACAAAATATAAAGTCCTATCAAAACACTACCAAACGATGTCGAAACATTATGAAACGATGTGAAGACCATAATTTGTTATAAATAGACTCAAGAGGCTCATCCTTGCCTTTTGGGATGTCATGCCATCCACATGGGTGTACAGTGAACTATGCTTACAGATTGTGACCCGTAATCACGAGCTGTGATCAACGATCACAGTTCTTCCAATGAGTTAGGGAGTCAGTCAAGTCACGATTATTCAAGCCTCTAAACCTTTATGTGATGAGAAATTGCACTTCGGTGATAGTCCAAAAATGACCCTAAGTCTAAGTTGCTCAAAAGATGAGTAAGTATACAATAACAAGGAATGAGTGGTATGTATGCATATTCAATTGTTGTCGAAATATTACGAAATGATATGGAGACCCATAATATGTCATGTCTAGTACCGGGAGTCTCATCTTTTTCTTTAGGGATGCCATGCCATCCATATGAGTATACTGTGAACTATGCTCACAGACTGTGACCCGTAATCACGAGATGTGATCAACGATCACAGTTCTTCCAATGAGTTTGGGAGTTAGATAAATCACGATTATTCAAGCTCCTAAACCTTTATGTAATGAGAAATTACTCTACTGTGATAGTCGAAAAATGACCCCATGCCTTAGTTGCTAAAAACATGAGTAAGTATACAAGTAGAAGGATGGAGTGGTATGCATGCATATTCAGTAGTTGTCGAAATATTACGAAATGATGTGGAGATTCATAATATGTCATGTCTAGTACCAAGAGACTCATCTTTTCCTTCAGGGATGTCATGCCATCCACATGAGTATACTGTGAACGGTGCTCACAGAGTGTGACCCGAAATCATGAGCTATGATCAATGATCACAGTTCATCCAACGAGTTGGGAAGCCAATCAAGTCACGATTATTCAAGCCAATATACCTTTTTGTGATGAGAAATCGCTCTTCGGTGATGGTCGAAAAATGACCCCATGCCTTAGTTGCTCAAAACATGAGTAAATATACAAGTAGAAGGATGGAGTAGTATGCATGCATATTCAGTAGTTGCTGAAATATTACGAAATGTAATCTCCTCTTCACTCTCTTTCTTTCTTTTCTTTTCTTTTCTTTTTTTTTTTATTACAAAAATATTAATAATTTAACTTCCAAAATGCAAATGATTTTGATTATTATATTACATGAAGCCATGAATTATTTTATGGAGATGTTGATAATATAATTTGAATATTAAAATTAAAATTGTAAGGAATTTATAGGATGAAAAATATTATATTTTAATAAACTTTTAAATTGAATGCAATGATATTGGCAGCATGATAATATTGTGTATATTTAACCTAATAAAAGACTGCATTCAATAAATATCAAACACTATGTAGTATAGTGAAGTTTTAAGTAATGAAGTATACATATTTAAAATAAATAAGTAAAGTGATATGATATTAATTTTGGAACTTTCTTTTTATTATATTTAAAATTAAGGATGTGTTTATAAAATTTCTTACTTTTTATTTTAAAAATTCTAAGAACCTTTTGTTGTTATAATAATAATAATAATAATAATAATAATAATAATAATTATTATTATTATTATTATTATTATTATTGATAAATTCTAATCGGAATACCAAATAAAGTAGGTATGAAAACTATTTATTTTTATAGAAAATTATTTTTAATCTATCATATACTATAATCAGCCATTACTGCATGCAACAATCTCTTTCCACCTAGTTTAAAATCCATGTAATGATTAAAGAAATACAAAAAGTATAGAGTTAAGTTGCAGAAGTGATGTTTTTCTCATTGTTTCCTATGTTTAAATATAGAATTTTTATAACAGAGTTTCCTATAAATATGGATATATCATAAATATTTTAAAATACACAAACAACTACCTTATCACTTTAGTTTGTTGATGAGAAGATAATGACGGTGATGTGGATTTAGTATACCCCGCAAGATTTAGGTTCCATCAAGAACACCATTTTGATTTCTTATCAAATTTATTTTTAGAAGGGCGTAAGTATGGATAGCACAAACAACCAAAAACCCGAAGTCGAAGATAGTTTGCGTGTCGTTGAAAAAGAGATAGATACGGAGATGAGTAGTTTAAAATTGGAGTGGGTAGACGATTTATTAGAAATGCAGCAGTTTGGAAAGCAAATGACCAATATATGGAGGATAAGGATGCAATTTGTAGCAAGGTCAAGCCTGTTTCAATCGGGTGACGATGTCGTGTTGAGAATATTATTCGATTCTATTAAGTGACTCCAGAATATGAGGTCTGTGATCAGCAATTTATTAAGTATGAATGGAAAGGTTGTTACTTGGTCAATGGTTAGTTTCTCAAAATAAGGATCAATTACGTTATTGACTGATGTTCCAAGATTTTCTGTTTTTATCTTTTATTCGTTTTCTGTACTCTACCTATTTAAGGCACCAAGTTATTTTTAATAAATATCCAATTTTTGACAGACAATATAATATACTGCAGTATTTTTATTTAGCATTAAACCAACATTGTGGTATCAGAGCATAGGTGAGAAACACGTGAGAGTATTAGTGAAAAACGTGAGACGAGTGAAATGTCTAGCAATAGTCAAGCATTGGGGGTAGCACAACCACTTATTCCTATATTTAAGGGAGAAAATTATGAATTATGGTCAATTAGAATGAAGAAATTACACAGGTCTCAATATCTTTGGGATTTTGTAGAGAAGGGATACGCATAACCCGCTGAAGAGGAAAAACTCACTGATGCTGAGGAGGAAAAACTCAAAGAAAATAAAAAGAAAGATGCCAAAGCTCTCGCAATTGTTCAGCAGGTTGTGCATGATAGTGCATTTGCCCGAATTGCATCAGCCACCACATCAAAGAGTGCATGGACTATATTGCACAAGGAATTTCAAGGCGATTCCAAGGTTATGGTTGTACGACTTCAATCACTACGGCGGGAGTTTAAGACTCTGTAAATGAAGATTGGGGAATCTGTGTCGGAGTTTCTGAGTAGAGTCACCGTTATTGCTAATCAAATGCGAACATATGGTGAGAAAATTTAAGATCAAACCATTGTAGAAAAGGTGTTACGGAGTTTAGACAATAAATTTGAACATGTAGTTGCTGCCATAGAGGAGTCGAAGATTTGTCAATATTTACTTTTGATGAGCTTGTGGGATCCTTGCAAGCCCATGAGGTTATACTTAATAAGACAATTGTGAATGATGAAGAAAGGGCTCTTCAAGTACAAGATGGTAACACAAGCAGACGGGGTCGTGGCAGAGGGGTTTTTCATGGACAATTTCGTGGGCGAGGACGTTTCCATGGGCACGGTAGAGGTCGTAAGGATGATCAAAGTCAAAACATGAACCAGATTCAATGTTACAATTGCGGCAAATTTGGTCATATAAAAGTATACTGTTGGCAGAAGGACTCACAGGTGAATTTAATAAAGGAACTGGTGATGATGTAGAATACAATGAAAATGAGGAAAAGCTAATTATGGCTCAAATATCTGATGTAGAGGAATAACAACGTCACTTATGGTTTGTTGACAGCGGGTATTCGAATCATATCACAAGTCATAAATCTATTTTTCTAATCTCGATGAGTCAAAAAAGCAAAATGTGCAACTAGGGAATGGTAAAATGCTTCAAGTAGAAGGTAAAGACACGATAAGATTAAAACTAAATCCTGGCAAGTATAAGTTTTTACATAACATGCAATATGTTCTAGAGCTTGGATATAATCTTATCAGTGTAGGACAACTTATGGTATGCGATTATTTTTTGGTGTTCGACGGTGGAGAATGTTGTATCACAACAAAAAAATCAGGACGAGTCTTCATCAAAATCAAAGTCACTCAAAATCAAATGTTTCCTTTGGACGTGTCTCGTATGGGTAACTTTGTTTTAACAACAAAGGAGAATGATGAGTCAGTATTATGGCATCTTCGTTACAGTCACTTGCATCTCAAAGGTTTGAAGCTACTCAGAGAAAAATGTATGGTGTCTGGCTTACTTACAATTACTGGTTTTGAGTTGTGTCAAGGATCTGTCTATGGAAAACGATCTAAGAAGCTTTTTCCTGTTGGTACGGCGTGGCGAGCAACTATATGTCTTTAATTGATCCATGCTGATTTGTGTGGTCCAATGCAAACGACATCTCTCGGTGGAAGTAAGTATTTTCTGTTATTCACGGATGACTATAGCAGGATTTCTTGGGTATATTTTCTTGAAAATAAAGCAGAGACATTCGAAAAATTTAAGCAATTCAAAACTTTGGTGGAAAAACAAAGTGGACTCTATATTAAGTGTCTTCGTACTGATCGAGGAGGTGAGTTTGTGTCACATGGATTCAATTCATTTTGTGAAAAATATGGGATACGTAGGGAACTTACTGCACCTTATACCCCCGAACAAAATAGTGTGGCAGAACGTAAAAATCATACAGTTGTTGAAATGGCCAGAAGTATTTTAAAAGTAAAGGATCTGTCAAATAATCTTTGGGCTGAAGGTGTAACAACTACTGTATATCTTCTCAACATTTCTCCTACAAGAGCAGTGCCAAATCAGACACCATTTGAAGCATGGAATGGATTTCAACCCTCTGTAAGTCATCTAAGAGTTTTTGGTTCTATTTGTTATGCATTAATCACTCCACATGCTAGGAGAAAATTAGACCAAAAATCTCAAAAATGTATATTTGTAGGGTACAGTACACAGTCTAAAGCATATAGACTTTTTGATCCGGAGAGTAAAAAGATTATTATTAGTTGGAATGTTGTATTTAATGAAAATTTAAGCTAAACTTGGGAGGAGAATAAGGCTCTGGAGCATGAGCATAGAGTAACTATAGCTGACGATAATGTGCAGGCAACTTCATCAATAATTCCATCTAAAATACCTTCAACTCCTGCAACTCTAATTACTCAGGTGTATATGGATTCTGATTCGTCAGCTTCACCTACAACAAGAAAATACAAGTCTTTAGCAGATATTTATGAGGCATGTAGCTTTGCTTTAACCGCTGTTGATCCAGAGTCATTTGAAGAAGCTGAAGTTAAAGATGAGTGGTAGAATGCTATGGTTGAAGAGATAGCAGCAATTAACAAGAACCAAACATGGGAGTTGTGTGATTTACCCATTGGTAAGAGAGCTATTGGCTTGAAATGAATATTTAAAATAAAGTTTGGATCAGATGGTGAAGTGCATAGATAAAAGGCACGTCTAGTGGTTAAGGGTTACTCACAACAAACTGACATTGATTTTGAAGAGACGTTCGCCTCAGTAGCTTAGTTTGAGACTGTCCGAATAGTTCTAGCATTGGCAGCACATAAACGATGGCCGGTTTACCAATTTGATGTAAAAATCATCATTTTGAAATAGAGAGCTCAAAGAGGAAGTGTACGTGAAGCAACCATAAGGTTTTAAAATAAAAGGGAGGGAAACATAAGTTTACAAACTAAAAAAGGCTCTCTACGGATTGAAGCAAGCTTCTAGAGCTATGTATAGTCGTATCGATAAGCATTTTCTGGAGCATGGCTTCTCAAGAAGTGAATCTGAACCTACGCTATATGTTAAAAAGACTAATGATGGTAATTTTATTATGATTTGTCTGTATGTCGATGATATAATATATGCAGGATCATCCAAGGCTGTTGTTGACGAATTTAAGAATCAAATGATGGAGGAATTCGAGATGACCGACTTAGGATTACTTCATTTTTTCCTTGGATTAGAAGTGAAGCAGGGAGAAGATGACATATTTATCTCTCAGATGGTGTATGCTAAAGATTTGCTCAAGAAATTTGGTATGTTGTGCTGCAATTCAGCTGTCACTCCTATGAATCCTAATGAGGAATTTATGTGTGAAGATGGAGGGGAACAAACAGATTCCACCATGTATAGAAGTCTTATTGGGGGATTAATCTATTCGACTCATATTAGGTCTTATATTTCTTTTTCGGTTGGTATAGTCTCTAGATTTATGCAAAAGCCATCGATTGCTCACTTTGGAGCTGCAAATAGGATTTTGAGATACATTGCTGGAACCATGACTTATGGAATCTAGTAGTCAAGCAAACTTGATGATCGAAGCAGCATTTCTGCTCATATTTTGACATTGGATTAGGTGTCATATCCATGAGTTCAAAGAAACAATCAATAACAACTATATCCAGAACAGAAGCAGAGTACATCGCTGTGACTACTGCAGCATCTCAAGCAATTTGGATAAGAAGAATATTGAATGAATTGCAGCATGAACAAAGAGCAACAACAATCATATATTGTGATAACAAGCCACGATCTTCATGACCAAAAATCCAACATTGCATAGCAGGACAAAGCATATTGATACTCGACTACACTTCATAAGAAATTTGGTTGCAGAAAATATTTAGATGTTCAGTATTGTAACACACACGAGCAAGTAGCAGATGTCTTGACTATATCTCTGTCTAAAGGAAAGTTTATATTTTTCAGATCATGTCTTGGTGTGTGTGAATTCGAATCACGGGGAGATGTTGAGAATATGATTCGATTCAATTAAATGACTCCAGAATATGAGGTGTGTGATCAGCAATTGGTTATTAAGTGTGAATGGAAAGGTTGTTACTTGGTCAATGGTTGGTTCCTCTAAATAAGGATAAGTTACGTTATTGATTGATGTTCCAAGATTTTCTGTTTTTATCTTTTGTTCTGTTTCTGTACTCTGCCTATTTAAGGCACTAAGTTATTTTTAATAAACATCTAGTTTTTGACAGACACTATAATACAATATAGTATTTTTATTTAGCATTGAACCAACAATGGCGTCGTTCTGCTGCACCATTATGCTAAAGAGTGTGAGGTAGTGTTTGAAGTTGATTGATACCATGTGTTTAGAAATATGATTTAAGAGCTTGATCATTGGAGTAAACATAAATGATTTTTGTGCCAAAAGTATTCTCGACAAGCTTTTGAAAGACAAGAAAAACAGAGAATACATCAGATTTAGCTTTCAAATCATAAAGCCATATGTATTTGGTGTAATGATCAACAAAGATAATATAATAAGAGAAGCCAACAATTGATTTAATAGGGACCGGACCTTAAAGATCAGTGTATAGTAGCTCTGAATGTTTTGAGCTGGTTAAGCTAGAAACACCAAAAGGAAGCCGATGGCTTTTGTTACATTGACAAGGACATACAACATCATTATCGAGAATTCGAGACCCCGGATGACCTAGACGTTGATGCCATGATAGAGATTAAATGCGACTACTGAAGAAAGCAGAAAGTTGGAAAACACCTTGAGGTAGTTGATATAAAGAACCACTAAGTGGACCTCTTGTTATTATCTGCCTCGTGGATTGATCCTTCAAAGTAAAGGAATGAGAAGAGAATTCAATAGAAGCATTGTTTGATTGACAAATTTTGCAAACAGAGAGAAGTAGTATGGGCTTTAGGAACATATAAGACATCATTTAAAGCATAAGTTTTTGAAGGAAATGAAATGAAATTTGAACCAACATGAGTAATTCCCAAACCTGAACCATCCGTAAGTTAGAGCTCGTCTGATCCATCATATGGAGAATGCATTGATAAATTATTAAGATCATTTGTCACATGATGAGAAGCTCTCGTATCAAGAACCCAATTTAAGTCGCTCGATGGTTAAGACTGAGTGTAGTGAGCCCGTGGCTGTAGTAACTCCCTAAAATAATCTTTCACATGATAACATTGACGAGCATGATGACCAAGTTTATCATGAGAAGATTGCTTTCTAAACTGTAAAGGAGTAGGAAGAAGAGGACCTGTAGTACCTGAACCCATTTGATGTCTATACCCGCTAGGAGAAAGAGGTTGTGAATTAACACTATATTGAAGATTATTATGCACACCTGTGTTACCTTGATTGAGAGACTTTGAGTTTGGACGAGAGAAAGAATTGCGACCAACATGATTAGCTGTCATAGGAACAGGATCATAAAAAGAGTTTGTGTTTTTCAAGTATAACTCATGAGATAAGAGTTTATCTTGTAATTCATCAAATGATATAATCGTATCGCGAGCACGAACTGCGGCTGCAATGTCACGAAATTCTGATCCTACACCATTTAGCACATGCACAACAAGGTCTATATTAGAAATAGGACTACCACATGGAGCTAAATCATCTGCAATTATACGAATATTCTGAAGATATTCATTTACATGCTTATTAGCTCTTTTCTCAACAGAAAGTTTTTCTCTCAATGACAAAATTCGAGTAGCTAACTTATTTGCAAATGAAGTTTGAAACATTTTTCATGCTTTAGCAGAGGTTGATGTTGTTGCTATAGTAGACATGACAGAGAAACTAGTTGAAGCAAATATAGCAGCACTAATGAGTTGATCCTGACAGCTCCTATATTCATAATCAGGATTGATAATTTCTTCATCATCATTTGTAATCTTCTGTGGAGGAGGAGGAAGAGAACCGTCAACATAGCCCAAGAGACTGAGACCACGAAGAACTAGAGTTATTTATGCACGCCAAGTATGATAGTTGCTTAAGAGGAAGTGTGACGTCGGACCCTTACCTGATTATTAACCCGATAAGAGACCAACGTCACCTCATCAAATTATATTTACCAATTAATTATCCATTTACTAATGTCGTATATTAATAATCTGTTATTCGAATCATACATCAAAACATTAATTATATGTACATACTAGTAACATTATTTATACAATACAAGTATTTAATTTACATATCAAGTATCCATATAACAAGTTACACTTTAGCCCGTAGGCCAATTCTTCATCAGTTCATCAAACTTCTCTTTATTATACAAGTACGCATTCAGACTATACATATAACTGTACATAACACCATGCATTTTACTTATCATCATTCATTCTCTTAACAATTTCATTTGCTTCACATGGTAACCTGCCCTAGTCTTTTCATGAAACCATATCTTCATACATAGAGTGATCCTTGATGTTTTCCCCCGATTGCCTTTCCTGGATTGTTATTAAATAAAGGAAAAAGAAAACATAGAAAATAAAACGTCAGGCAACATGCCTGGTTTGTACCCCGTGCCCGGGGCATGCAACACAAATGCTTACCTTTATTTTCAATACAAATCAATAATTTAAACAAGTACACCCAAGATCAATCAATCCATAAAATGTTTCCAAATATCATTACAAAGGCAAATTCATTAAAGTTTCCAAGAATCCAAATAATGTAAATTTTCATGTTAGTTTAACTTACATGTGGTTAGTAAGTCATATAGGAATCCATTTATTTCCATATATTCTATTATTCAATAAGATTTCATTTAGCCTTATACCTTTAATCATTTGAGATTTTAACACAACTTATGTTAGTTATTCATTTTCTTATTATTGATAGCCCTCTTAGAATAACCTATTGAGGAAACGGAACTGTTTTGGCCCGAGAGCCGCCGATAGACCCGAGGGCCGCCGATAGACCCGAAGGCCGAATCATCATCATCACCGTCTCATTTCATTCAACTTTCAGGGTGAAGTGCACTTCTAGTTCCTAAGGCATGCCTTTCATCCTCTAACGGTATTCTACAAAGGCTATCGCTTCAATTTATCTTTCATATGTTTATACTATTAAATCATTCTTTTATTAAGTACTAACGATACCATCATCATTCGATTCGATGCTAATAATCACATTACTTCTATTTCCAATAGGATGCATAAGTATCCAATATCATCCATAAATTAAACATTTCTTTCAAATATTCTTTTACAAGATCTCTATTTATGTCATCTTTACAATTATGTATAAATTATCTCGCATTATACAAGTATGCTATGCTAAACATCAAGTACAAGTAAAAGTGTTGTTATAAAAGTTTATTATCTAGTGGTAACAATTCCAGTTTTCAAATAAACTGAGTAGTTCGAATTCGATTTGGCATAATTTATTCTATAGGTATTTAATTAACTTCAAACCACTTCTATCATTTTCGTAACTCATCCTTATATGTTATGATGGCTTCACTTGTCATTAATTCAAGGTCAAAATATTTTTAATCATCTCATTTTCACCATTCCAGATTCACTGGAATCTGGGACAGTGTTACAGGGCTGATTTCACTTTGCTTAAAATCTTATCAAATCAATTCCAATTATCATAATTTTTGGTGTGACTCTTTTTTGAGGTCTGAAATTTCTACTGTTTAAATTTCAGTACATTTTGAGTCTTTTAGCTTAGGTTTTGGTATGCCACAAAATTAGGTTACCAAACTGCCCTGTTAGGGACAGTTTGTATGTATTGGACTCTTATCATTAAAAGACTTATCAAATAAACTTATTTCACTTTCAAATTTTCCAGTCTACTAATACACATGTAAACCAACAGTTTTCACTTACACAACTTTTTCCAAATAGGCCTCTAGCTATTTTTCACGTTTGTATCAAGTTTTAGACATGCCCTGTTTCAGGACAGTCTGCATGTATGACCTTCTTGACATCAATTAGGGTATTAAATGGAATTATCTCAGCACCAAATTTTACTCGTTCATACTAGACTTATAAAGGAACATTTCATTCCTGTAGGTCTTGGTCTAATTATATTTCTAACTATTTCTAAAAATTCAACCAAATTAGAGGACAGTTTCAGTATTTTCTGGAGTAGGCTGGAATTGTTTTCAAAACCATATCATTTTATTCAAACAAACATCAACCATCACAAATCTATTATTTCTTAGAGCCAAATACTTCAAATAAGTCTCTACTAACTTTATAGCATATGTCCATGCTTCCAAAAATATTGATCAAAATTTTCTTAAACCAACAAACAATTATATACATCACCATAAAAAACCATTTTAGGATGCAAATCATATCAAACATGAAACCAACAACAAAACCTTTAGGGCTTAGGGTACAAACCTTATTTGAGAGCCTTCTCCTACACTTGGTCTTGCTCCTTAGGGTCCTCTTTTGGTTCTACTAATCACAAAAATAAGAGTTTAGCATTCCTTTTTACAAGTTTCTACCATAAACAACACTAACAACAACCTCATGCTAACTTGGGTACTTTTCTAACTAATACCATAACTTTCAATTTAAGAACATAACCAAGGGCATTATAACCATTCTAATAACATTCTTAACATCTAGAAACCATTTCTATACTAAACTAGGATCAAATCACTCATATATGAAAGTTAGGGTTTGAAATCCTTACCTTGTTTTCTTGATGATTCTTGATGTAAATTGATGTTATAAGCTTGTTCTTCTTGGTTTGATGGTGTTTCTATGATGTAGCAAGAGTATGGAAGAGGTTTTGAGAGTTAGATGGAGGAAGAAGAAGAAAAAATGGAGATGGAGGATCTTAAGGGGTGGTTGGCCAAAGGAAAAATGGAGAGAAATGGAGAGAGCTTGAGAGAATTTTAGAATGGTATAGAATTCTCTAGATAACTCCCCTCCCCCCCCTTAAATACTAACCTCCTCATGGACAAGTTCAATTTAGTCCCTCACCTTTCTAATAATTTCATTTCACTAGGAGGACAATTACCAATAACCACCACAACTTCAATCTATTTGCACTTAGGTGAAAACTTTTCATTTTAATGCATCTATACCCTTGGACCAACTTTGACTTGCCCTAATTAATTAAGAGTTAACTTTTAACCCAAATTAACTTGGAAATTAAAGAACATAGCCAAAATTTTCTATAACACCTTTAATGCATTTTACCACATCCTATGTGTAAAATGACTGAAATGCCCTTGGACTTTCCTAATATTTACTATAATGCCACTAGTACCCAAGTTGCACGTCTTATGGTTCTAAATTATCTCTAATAACCTATTTACTATTCTAATAAAGGAATAAAAATTTTATCGAAAAATTCTAGCCTATAATTGTGGACCTTACAGGAAGATAAGCAGCATTGATAGTAATCGATGTCTTACCTGAAGAGTGAAGAATATTAGAACTAGAATATGCCATTATAAGAATGGAAGAAATGAATCGATTAAAAGCTTATATGCTTTAATGCTCTGATACCATAAAGAAATACAAAAAAGTATATAGAGTTGAGTTGCAGAAGTGATGCTTTTCTCATTGTATCCGTATGTTTAAATACAGAAGTTGTATAACAGTGTTTCCTATAAACATGGATATATCATAATTCTTTTAAAATACAAAAAGAACTACCTTATCACTTTAGTTTGTTGATGAGAAGATAATGATGGTGATGTGGATGTAATAATGATCTCTATAGACTAATGCATTTAAGTTTTCTGAAAACTTAAAAAATATGCTAGCTATAATATCGATAAAATGTACCTGGAAGACATTTCATTATAGCCTTTGTCATTATAAGGTCTTGATCATTAATAATCCATCTCCGATTGACTACTAGGCATTGCTTTGTTGAACTACTCGAGTAGTCAAATAAAAGAGTCAATAGTCTTATCACTTAAGAAAGAGTATGTAAATATTGACCATGAATATTAACTCTAATAAGTGGTGCAAATATCATGCTATAGCGATTAGTATTGTATGTTCTATAAAAATAACATATCCAAATAAAACAATGAGCAATACGATCTTCATCAGATGTTGTTATCTCAAAATAAAAAGGATGAATTCTTCTCTATCTCTAATGAAAAATGCTGAAATAATAGATCAGCATCATGCTCTTTCATCTCTTCACAAAATTTATGATCATAATTATGCATATCCTTACCTATAAAACCAATATTTTCCACACTTCTTACTTGTAATTCAAAAATACTAATTTGCTGATATTATAGGGCATTTGCTTGAAATCCTAGTTAGTGTACTTTTTGAAGTGTTGTCGATTTATAAATATGACCATTATAAATACAATTACGGTTTTTGTTCCAATTTGAGACCTTACAACCACTTACATTGCATTACAATCTATGCCTTTTTTTTTTCTTTAATGACCTCTTTCTTCAAACCCGGTTTAAAATAGACATGTTCTTTTTAAAAATTTAATTTCTCTCTTTATGCTTCTTATTAGAGTTGCTTGGAATACTAAAGTCAGTCTCCTTTGCATAATTGTTGTAAAAGATATCAACATCATAATAGAAAAAAAAAACTCTTACCCTATACATTTAGATTCTGGTTTAACTTATGATAATTTTCAGTATGACTACATAATTTTTCTTTGTAGTGTTTCAGAACCATCTTTCAGTGATTTTTGGTATCGCCAATCTAAAAGTAAGAAAAATATTATTTAAATGACAATTTTAACAATCATAAATTTAAAAAAAAATAAAAAAACAACGCATATAATGTTTATTCTTTTTTGGAGGTACTTAAAAATTCTTCTAGTATAATACTACGTTGAAGAATATGAGTATTAGAATAACATCACCACATATCTACACAACACACTAATGTATTTGAGTAAAGAACTGGTTGAATTGAATTGTTTACATTGAAATATGAAATATGAAAAATGAAAATAATAATAATAATTATAATAATAATAATAATAATAATAATAATAATAATAATAATAATAAAAAAGGAGAAAAATCATGAAGTATTCCACTAACTTAACAATTATTTGGTGTTATTTTTTATATTAATATTATAAGTATTATTTTTATTATTTTTTTTTATAAAAATAAAATGGAAAAGATTACCATATCCCCTCTAGACCATATAGGATTTAAAGCCAACCATCATCGTGACTATAATTTTTAATTTCAATGGGGAGAGAATGTCATAAAATTACAAATAAAAATTAAAGTGTCAATCCAAGGATTAGGAATTACATAGTGTACATGGAGTAGGAATTTTTTTTTTTTTTCTCAGTAAAATCACATTTTAATATGAACCACATTTTAAATGTAGTAATATGAACCACATTTTAAATCCATTATAGAATTGAATTTAATTTCTCTTTTAAAATTTAGTATCTTTATAATTCTATTAAGATATAGGAGAAAATTAAATACAAATCAAAATTATTTAAAATATAAAAATATGATCAAAATTTGCCCAACTAAATCTATGAGAAAAACTTAAGTCAAGATGTGACCATAGTCTTTAAATAGAAGTATTACTTTTCTAATCTATGATAGACCCGTATAAATTGTTTCAAATTACACGGTTACACAATATTCCTAAAATGATAATAGGAAAAATAATTGTTAAAAAATTTGCTTGTGTGTATTATATGGATCTCATAAAACATGTGTAAGGGGATATGAACAGAAAAGTTATTATTATAAAGAAAAAAATATTTGTGATGATAGATATATACCTATATAATTTGAAATATAGGAAGAGAAGCTCAGGAAACTTAACATGCACAAAGATAACAAACTTATTTATATTTATATAATATTAATATTTAAAATAAATTAAAAATATAAAGGGTGGGAGATTTGTAAATTTAATAACAAAAATAAAATAATTATAATAATTATAATAAATGAATTAAATATGATAATAATTATCGAATCTCAAATTTATAATGGTTAAATAGTATATTAATATATAAGAAAAATATATTTTTGTGAAGTTGATAATTGGGAATAAAAATGGGATAATTAGATAGAAAATTTTCACTGGATCAAATAGATCAAACCTATCAAATTCAATTTATAAATATAAATTTTGACTTGTTTAAAAGTGATCTTAGTTAAATTAGAAGAGTCAAAATCATTTTTTTTCAATTTGATTATAATTTAAATACCATATAACTTCTTATGTTTTAGAATTAAATCAAAATTATGAATTATTTTGATTCAATTAATTTAATTAATTTAAAAATTTTGAAAAATAAAAAAAATAGTTAGAAGCTTAATTTTTATTTTAACTAAAAATTTTAAAAAACTAAGAATAATAATACGATTCATTAGATTTTTTATTTTTATTTCGTTGAGACATTCACAAATTTTTCTAAGATGTTTTGTTTCAAAATTTAATAAAGAGCCATCTCCATTGACTGGCAACTTATCATAAAATTATGAATCGACTTAATAGTTTTTCATATCTTTATATCTAAAAAAATATAGCAGGAAATTTAATTTTGATACATATGACAATCTATATATATTATAAAGTAGAACTCCCTGGCGGACCCACACAAATTGACGTGACATAACTGATAGTTCACGTTGGATTGAAAAACATCAAAAACAACATATTTTGAAAATCAAGCCTATTTTACCAATAGTAAAATGACACGTGTCTTTGTTTTTTCTCTCTTTTTCCATTTTTCATTAATTTTTCCTTTTTTTTTTTTTTTACATTCGATATATTTTTTGGTTAATTTATTTTCATTATATTAAATATCATATTCGAAGATAATAAAAGTATATTAAAATAATACATTTTGAATTCTAATAATCTCAACCGATTTGTCTTTTTCATTTATTCTTTGTCTTTTTCATTTATTCTTTATAGTACATTAAAATAATACGTTTTGAATTCCAATGATCTCACTCCATTTGTCTTTTTCATTTATTCTTTTTACTATATATAAAGCAAGGTAATCCCTATTATTATTCTCTTTTATTAATAGTTTGTTTAGGTTACTTTTGTTAATATTTCTTTTTGCTTATAGTTTATTATTATTTTTCTTTAATATATATTTTTATCAGTGTGTTTTGCTAATCGTTCTTTAATATATTTTTATCTTTTAGTAATGGTTTATTTTGCTTATAGTTTTTTTTTTAATATACATTTTTATCTGTCTACTTCCAAATCTATTTTAAATTCAAAGGTGATGTTTCAACCACTATCCTTATTCCTTTTAATTGTATTATTATTATTATTATTATTATTATTATTTATTTGTTTGTGGTTCTCTATTTTTTTTTTACTTTATTGAAAATCATATATTAGTTTATTTTGAAATTGTAAAAATAATATTTTTCTATTTTAATAATTTTCACTTTAATTAGGTTTAATCATATGTTATTTATTGTATTATCTTTCTTTTTATAATATTTGTATAACTTAATTCTAATTTAATTATTTGTTTTATTCATCCATCAAAATTTAAATCAAAATAAATTTATAAATAATTGGATTCTAAATTTTAATTAAAATTATTCTAATATTTTTTAAAAAATCTTGTTGTGAGTCCAATATAGTTAACAATTTTTATTTATTTATTTTTTAAATTTGTGAAAAACTATTTGATAAACATTTGATACTAATGACCAATAATTATTAGTAAAATTATTATGATGTTAAAAATCAAAATAGAATTATAATTTTATTGTTTTAATAATCTATTATTATTAGAAAAAAAAAACAGAAAAACATCTTTATTAAATCGAAATTGACTTTATCTGCTCTAAAGTTTTATATTTAAAATAATATTAAAAAAGTAGTTATATTTGCTTATAATTATTATATTTCTCAAATTGAGACCAATTTCCATTCATAAAAATATTTATGTAGACAATAATTAAAAAAAATTATTACAATTATTTTTTTTCTTGGTTATGTTCATATATTTTCGTAGTTATAATGTAACATTGAAAATGATTCTTATAACTTTTTTTTTTTTAATTAGTTAGATTTGGTTATCATTGCTATTCAATTATAGTAATCTAATCCATCCAAATTCTCAATTAAACAATTACAACAATTTGGTTTCCTATTTTTGTATCATTTATTTATTATTTATTTTTTGTATAGCAATTATAAATAATAAAAATAATTAATAATATTTAATTTGGGAAGTTTAAGTGATAAATAAAATCTTCATAAATTTATCATTGTTATTATAGATGTTATATTAAAATAATTAATAATATATCTTATCAATATTTTCTAAATGTTAAAAATAAGTGAACTTATTACTATTTAATTTACGAGTTTAAATTATATGGGATGACTCTCCATTTCAGCACATAATATCATTTCATCACTTAAATAAATATTAAAAATAAATTTTTAATTTTAATCATGTATAAAAGTTATTAAATATTTATAAGTAAGCCATTTTATTTATTTTTTAATATTTACTTCAGCGTCATCCCATATAATTTAAACTCTAAATATATATATATATATATATATATATATATATATATATATGACAGATTAAATGCAATTAAGACACTAATTAAATTTTCATAAATAAGAATTAAAAATATATATATGACTTCCGTTATTCTAAAAATTAATAAATAAATGTAAATGTGGTTACGGTTGTATTTAATGTTTATATTTTTTTATTCATCTTATTTATTTATACATAATAATTAATGTTATTAAATTAAATTTCATGAATATCAAAGTTCACTCCTTCTATTCTCTATTAAATTTTATTAGTTTTTTTTAAAAAAAAATTAGATATTCAATAATATTTGTCATTTGTTATTAAAATTTTACATTATTTTCCTTTCATACCCTCTATTTATTTATCATCGCTAAGTTTTATAATAGCATAATTAATTAATAATGTGTATCCCATTAAGAAGGATAAGGATAGAAAAAAATAAATTAAAATTTTAATATTTTCCTAAATGGGAGTGCAAATAAATTATAATAGGAGGGGTAAAATAGATGATGTAAATAATATGTTGATTTAATATTAAATGTCATGGAATGAAAAAAGTTAAAATTAATTTTATATAAATAATTTTTTAATAATGATATAGTAATTAAAATAAATATTAAGCAATATTTGAAATAGATTTTAAAAAATAAATAGTAAAAAATATATATTAAAAATAATCATTATTAAAACAAATTGAAGTTTGAAAAATTATATATATATATGCATTAATTGATGTGATTTTAAAAAATATAAATAAATACAATAATTGCATTTTTAATATGATAAAAGCCTGTTGTATGAACAATTAATTTTAATTTGAAAGCTTAAAGAATATAAATATATTTTGACGATACACTTAAGTATCGATAATAATTGTGCTAAAATAAAAATAGTAAATTATATTAAAAATTGCTATACAGTCTATTAATCAATCCTAATAATAGTAATAGTAATATTATTGTTTATCAGTTAAGCATTTTTTTAAACTAAAAACTTATTTATTTATCATTAATTAAAAAAAATAGAACTTTAAAATTGGATAAATTAAATTTGGGAAAATTATAAAAAATAATTCAAATAAAGTTTGAAATTTCAAAACTAATCCCAAAAAGTTTCATTTATATTTTTAATTCATTAAAACTTTGATTTTCAAAAATAACCCTTCACAGTGGTGAAGTACCTCCTTCACAGCTTGTGAAGGACCCTGTGAAGGGCTATTTTTGAAAAGTTAAAGTTTGAAAGATTATTTTTGTGAAGATTTTAAAACTGGACTATATAGTGTAAATAAAAGTTATAAAAGACTAAAAATAAAATTTTCCCATTAAATTTTAATATCTTAATAAATATAATTAAAAATAGATAAAATTGTATAAAATAGCCCAAATAAAGTTTAAAATTTCAAAATTAATCCAAAAAAATTTTGTTTGTATTTATGATCCATTAAACTTTAATTTCAAAAATAGTCCTTCATTTTTTGTGAAATTTTTTAAATGAATTATATAGTGAATAAAAATTATAAAATGATAAAAATGTAAATTTTCCATAAAAATAACCTAATAATAATAAATCTAATATAATATAAATATTATATTATATAAATATATTTTACCTCGCAACGCGCAGGATAATTGACTAGTGTACAATATAACACTACCAGAATACAATCAAAATAATCATTATATTAATTAAAATTTTGAATTGAGTAAATGATTTCTGATCATGAAATTTTAATAGGATGTTTTCAAAATTAATATTCACAATGCATTAAAATGATATTGATGTTGATAAAAGTTAAGAAGAATATGAAATAATATATATATATATATATATATATATATAAAAAAAAAGTGATATGTTTAATTTATTGAGTTAAAATATCTACAATAGTAATAATAATATATAGTGTGTTTGGTAGGTAGATTTTTTATTAGCATTTGACAATTTAATCGTTTGGGAGAAGATTTTTTATTAGCAATTAGATTTTTGATTAGCGATTTTAAGAATGCTACTTCATGTAGCTTTCCACGAATCGCTAATCATAAAACTCCTATTTTACCCTTATTAATTTATGAGTATTGCTAAGATACCCTTAATAATATTAAAAGCTTCTATTTGTACTAAATTAGATTAATTTAATAATATTTCTATTTATTAAATATGATTAAAAATCTTTAAATAAATTTTTAGTAAGTTTATATTTTATTTATTTTTTTAATTAGTTGATAACTAAATGAGTTTAGGTTTTAAATTAAAAATTCTAAAAGAAAAGATTGTTTAAAAATGAATATTGACACTATAAAATAAGTAAATTACATTGGAAGGTAAAAAATAATATATTGTATTGTTTACGTAATTTTACATCTAGCAGCTATTTCAACATCTAATTGTTATTACCAAATACTCAAGCCAAATCGCTACTTCAACATCTAATTTAACAGCTAATCGCTACTTTAACATCTAACTCAACATCTAATATAACATCTAGTGCCAAACATACACATAAAGTGATATATTTAATTTAGTGTGTCAAAAAATTAATAATAATAATATTATTATATTTATTGGACTAGATCCAATAACTCACCTTCATTATTATATTATAATAAGATGGGGTTGGGTTTGGTTGGATTCGATTTTAGTGCTAAAAAATTAATTATTTTTTTATTTTGTTCGAATCATAATTTACAAGTTGGATTTGATCAAACTAAAATACTTACTTGAATTTAAATTTTTTTATTTTATACATGGATTCGATTAGGTTCGAGTCTCCCAAATAAAATTGAATTTTTTTTTGATGGGAAAGTAACCAGGAATTTTTTGAAGGTGTTGTGGCGACCAAAGAGCTAAGTGTTCAAAGTTTGAATCATGAAAGCAACATGGGCTGAAGCCCAATACCAAGTCCAAGGCTAAGCCAAGTTTGGCCAAAAGTGACTTCGACTGTGGTATTTTTGGCCGAATAGCCTAAACGCAACTTGGCCTCATTTACCTTCGGCTGAATGTGCCCTGTGCCCAATGGGTCCGATTTAACATTAATGATCCAATCCCAACAGGCTCAACAAGTTCAGCCAATCCAAAAGTCATTCCAAAGAGGAAAACCCAATTGGGAAAATTTGTTTAAATGAGAAAAGGAGAAACCAGTTCAGGAAAGATTAAGAGACTAAGTCCTAATAGGAACAGATCCCTTGGCCTTCTATAAATAAAGGGAGAGATGATTAAAAAAGGATCCTAAATTCTTTAGTCTGAGAGATATTTGCTTGTAAGCTTTAAGGTTTTTCTCAATAATCTTAACCTCATAATTTGATTGTGGTATATTTAGCACCACAGTTTTTAACATGCACTGATAGAAGGTGTAAAACTACTCAATCTCGAGACATTTTCATTATACAATAAATAGGCATAACAAATCCTAATACAATGGAAAGTTGTACCCGAATCTCAAGATATACCAAAAATATAATTGCCTAAATAGTATAAATTATCTCCTAACTATAAGGATAAAATAATTCGTTATCACACTCTGTAGGCACAGCGAGAGGAGGGCGTATATAGAGACTGGAATGAAAAATCTAGGAATAAGTCTTTAGATAGTCCTTTAGTGAAAATATCTGCGAATTGAAAACAAGATGGAACATGAAGGACGCGTACCTCACCAATGGCTACCTTCTCATAGACAGAATGAATGTCAAGTTCAACATGTTTAGCATGTTGATGTTGTACTAGATTGCCAGAGAGGTATATACCACTGATGTTATCGCAGTAGACAACAGTATCTTGCCGAAGAGAACAATGAAGTTCAAAAAGTAGATTACGCAACAAACAAGCTTCCGACATAATATTAGCTATGTCGCGGTAATCGACCTTCGCACTAGATCGGGACACTGTCTCGCTTAGAAGACCAAAAGATAATTGTGGCGCCAAATAAACCACAGCCAAATATAAGGCTAATATTGCTTGAGAAAATAGCTTATAGCTTACAAATACGATTTCACAGAATTAAGCTTTAATGAGTAAAAATCGGATGCTTTACAATTATCTCTACACCCTATTTATAGGGGTTGCTAGTCTCTTTTCTAGAGGGATTAGGACTTTTCTTTCCCTTAGGGCTTGGTGTTTCTCTTTCAATGAAAAAGGTCTTCCTTTGTTGACTGAGTTTTTGGAATCATTGATTCAACAGGATAGGTCTTCCTTTATCAATTGGGCTTCAGGAGTCCTTATTTGGTTAGGTCATAATTTCGGTGGACAAGTGTGCCCTGGTTGGGGCCTTGCTGAGCTCGGCCAAGTTGGACCATCTTTGGGCCTTTGGCCATTTCGGCCGAGCCTAGCATCTGGGTTCGTTTTTGGGCCTTTGGCCATCCGGCTTAACCTAGTCTCCAAGTCTCCTATGGTCGTATTTGGTCGAGTCTAGTCTCCGGGTTCCTTATGGTCTTCGGTCGACTTTACCTCAGTCGAACTTGGTTATGGACTTTGGCTCCCTTTGACTATTTTAACCTTCACCTTTGATGCCTTATGGTTGTCTTCCCACCACAGTAATCCCCCATTTCCATGGCTTGAATCTTTTGAGCATGACAATTTATGACGTTATTTCGATCGAGTTTGGTTTTTTGTGGTTTCTGTTTTCGGTCGCTGTTTCTTTCGTTACTGTGGTGGGCCACATCAGCCCTTGCTTGTCGAATCAGTATTAATTTTGGCGGCTCTCGACTGCTGTGCTAGAAAAGGGGTAATCATTAGAGTTGCCCTATTTAAAGGTTGGTGGCTCTCTCTCTCTCTCTTCACTTTCGAATCCTCTCTCTTCATTTTCGAGTCTTCTCTCTTCTGGAACCGTTTATCTCCCCTGCTGCTTTCTTCATCTTCTTTCCGGCGAGGTTTCGAAGCTCTCATCCTCCACGACTTGCCAAGGTTAGTCCTGATTTCTCGAGTTTCTGTTTGCTGTTGCTGGTTTGTTCTCGCATTTCTGGTCTCTAGTGGTTATGAGTTTGGGTTTGAGTTTGTGTTTTTGGTGCTTGTGTGTCTGTTTGTCTTCTGGTCGTTTTTGTTTAATCCTGTGTTGATCCATTTGCATTCCCATTGTGTGTTTCGAGTCTGTTTTCTCCTCCGCCTTTTCTTATTTTTTTTTTGTTTTTCTACTAACCTCGGTCGTTTTCGACTAACCTGCTTTGTTTTCGGTCGAGTGTAGATGTCTACTAATTCTTTGGACACGTCTTCTTTTGGTGGTTTGACTTCTGAGTGAATTGAGTAACTGTGTACTTGGTGTCAGATTCATCCAAGTCAATTGACCCTAATGGCTGTTAGGCTCCTTTTGTGGGTTGATCGATTGAAAGAGAAATACAACCTTAAATTTTCGGTCGAGGACTTCTTTTATTCGTATTTTGTGAAGCATGAGAATCCAGAGTTCGGTTGATACGTCTTGAATGCTCGGGTGAATGCCCAACTTGTAGTCTTGGGTTTTTCTTCTAACGAGACTCGATGGAAGGACAAGTATTTTTTTGTCAGAGGCCCGACCCGTCTGGGGAAGAGGTTAGGCTATCCTCTCTATTGGAAGGATTCTTGTATATCTTTGTGCCTGTGCTCTTTTTATTTCGGGCGAGTTCTTCAGTTGACTGATCTTTTTCTTTTTCAACTAATTTCGGGATAAAGAACTGTAAGTCCTCGCCGCGGGCTCGTGCTAGGAGTAAGGCTATCTTTGCCTTGCCGAAAGAGTCTCGAGATTACAAGACGCTTTTGGGCGAGTTACCTGTCAGTCGTCTTTGGGCCTTTACTAGGACAAGTAAGTTGCGTTTATGTTTACCTTTTCTGCATTTGTTTCGGCCGAGTTTATTGAAGATGGCTCTTTTTGAAGAGTTATCTGATTACGTGATGTCCAAAACCGAAGGTCAGAGAGCATTGGCCATGCGGGCCATTATGCGCCAGATCCAAGTTGAGTAGGAGAAGGCCCATGCGTCGGGTCAGGCTAGAGATAGAGGTTCGGTCAATGGCCGTACCGAAGCTGCAGCTGACACTGTTTGGCCCCTAAGTCCCGTTCCTTCGCCTGTGGAGGCTGAGGTTGTTTCTCGCCCGATTGCTCCTAGGGCGGCTCCCAAGCCTTCTTGTTCTTCAGTCGTAAGGGAGAGACGACCGATCGAGGGTGGTGCGAGTTCTCCTGTCAATAAGCGTACCAAACATGTTGGTCAGAAGTCTCATGGTGAGGGCGAGGGCCATAATGTGATCGATTTTCCTGGCAACTCTTCCACCAGGGATGTCTCGGCCGAGATGATTTCGGCCGCGGAGGGCTTCTTCTTTCCCCAAGATGAGGAGTGGTGCAATCCTTGTCTTTCAGCAAGTTCTATAAGATGACGATCTCTAGTCTCTATAAGGTGAGTTTGTTATTTTTCCTCCTGTTTAAGGATGGCTTTGCTCACCTTCTTGGTTTTAAGGGACTTCAAGGTTCGGTCGGGATACGCAAACATTTTATGTCTGTTCTGAGGAAGAGGAGGTCCTTCGAATCCAAGTATAAATCTGCTTCAGTCGAGCTGAAGGTGGCCCCAAGAAGACTTGGGAAAGACAGTGGCCCAGTGCGTCTAGGCCGTTAATCGGGCTGAGAAGGCCGATGCCTATAAGACCAGGCTTGAGGCTTTGATCGTACTGAAGGAGGCGGAGCAGAAGCGCCAGGCTGAGGAGTTAAAGGAATTGAGGGCGGCTAAGCATGCCTCGCTCGGTCGAATAGAAGAGCTCGAGGGCCGAGTTGAGAGTCTTTCTGTCGAGGCGGCCTAGGCCGAGGTTGTGACCAGATCATTTGCTTTGGAGCAAGTTATCATGTGGTCTCTGACTCCTGTGTCTGCTCAGAGGGAGTTAGACACGTTGGCCGCTATTCGCGATGAGAGTTGAGCGAATGATATGTATATTTCTTTTTTCAACCTTTTGTGTACGCGCTTGTAAATTTTTCCTTTGAATCAATGAATTTTATCTTTTTCTTTTGTTTCTTTCGTGTTTGAGTTTGCTTTTGTCAGGAGTCTAATCCCCTAATTTTCGTTTGCGACCGAATGGATTATTTTTCTTTTATGCTATGCTTGATTCACCCATGTCTCGGGATCGTTGTGAGGTCGATTTTGGCCGATGTATGCTTTGTTGTCCAGGGACGTCATCTCGGCCGAATCCTTCTGGGTTTGCCTGGGGTTTGCCTTTGGCAATTTTTCAGGTTGTCGTTTGGGCAGTTTTTGGATCGCCCTTTGGGCTATTGGTCTTCGCCCGAAGCCTTCTGGATTTACCAGAGGTTTGCCTTTGGCAATATTCGGGTTGCCTTTTGGGCTTATTTTGGATTGCCCTTTGGGCTATTAGTCTTCGCCCGAAGCCTTCTGGATTTACTAAAGGTTTTCCTTTGGCAATATTTGGGTTGCCCTTTGGGTAGTTTTTGGATCACCCTTTGGGCTATTGGTCTTCGCCCGAAGCCTTCTGGATTTACCAGAGGTTTGCCTTAGGCAATATTCGGGTTGCCCTTTGGGCAGTTTTTGGATTGCCCTATGGGCTATTGGTCTTCGCCCGAGGCCTTCTGGATTCACTAGAGGTTTGCCTTTGGCAATATTCGGGTTGCCTTTTGGGCAGTGTTTGGATTGCCCTTTGGGCTATTGGTCTTCGCCCGAAACCTTCTGGATTTACCAGAGGTTTGCCTTTGGCAATATTCGGGTTGCCCTTTGGGCAGTTTTTGGATTTCCGCTTGAATCGAGAGTATTTGAGAAAAATGAACTATTTTATTGCTTTGAGGTGGAGCCTCGTCAAAAACCCTGCTTAGGAAAAAGAGTGCCCGTTATTACAGAAAATGTTATAATAGAATTGATACCTCTTCAGGTGGTGGATGTTCCAGCTGTGTTCCACCTCTTTCCTTTTCTTGGTGAGCAATTTGTAGGACCCTTTCCCTGACGCTCGCTCTATTTGGTATGGTCCTTTCCAGCTTTCGGCCAATTTGCCATGGGTTTGGTTCTTCGTGTTTAGGAAAACTCTTCTGAGTACCCAGTCTCTGGGTTGGAAAGCTCGGTCTTTAACTTTTTTATTGTATTGCCTAGCTATCCTCATTTGGTACTCTGTGATCCTTTGTTGTGCACTTTCCCTCTTTTCGTCCGAAGTATCCTTTTCGAAAGCTAGTACATGCTGGTTGGCTTGGCCGGTTAGCCTTTCTTGTGGTGAATGAATTTCGGTTGGGAGCACTGCCTCTGTCCCGTAGACCATCGAAAATGGGGTTTGCAATGTTGATGTTCTAGGAGTTGTTCAGAATGTCCAGAGGACTTTGGGGAGGGCTTCGGGCCACAGTCCTTTGGCTCCTTCTATCTTCTTCTTGAGCGAATCAACTACGGCTTTCTAGTTCTTGAATTTCTGCACTTCTTGTTCTCTGACCCTTTCTAGTTCTTGAGCTTCTATCCACTTCATGAAATAGTCGGTCACCATCAGGATGTATCTTTTTCGGCCGTGGGTAGACATTGGGAAGGTCCGATTATGTCCATCCCCCATTTGTCGAACAGCCATGAAGAAGTTATGTTGTGTAGAGCTCCAGCAGGGAGGTTGGAGTAGTTGGCGTGCCTTTGGCATTTGTCACATTTCTTGACTAACTCGGCCGCATCCGTTTTCATGGTTGGCCAGTAATACCCGGCCCTATGCGTTCTGAATGCCAGACTTCTTCCTCTAGAGTGGTTTTCGGCTGGTCCTTCATGAAGTTCCTTTAACACCGATTTTGCTTCCAAAGTGGAGATGCAGTTTAGAAAGGGACCGACTATGGACCTTCTGAAGAGGATTCCTCCAATGATGCAGAATCTAGCAGCTTGGGCTCGTAATTTTCTAGCTTCGGCTTTGACTTCTAGGAAGGCGTATACGATTGGCCCGGTTGGTTCATCCTTTTGCATAGATGCTCCGAGATTCTCCATGGCGTCTGCCCTTTCATTTTTTTCCCTGGGGATTTACTTTATTTCGGCCCTCTGAAAACGGTTCATGATATCTTTGGCTATTTTGAGGTACTTGGCCATTTTCTCGTTTCTGGCCTGATATTTGTCTTTGATCTGGTTGACTACTAGCTGGGAGTCGCATTTGATAGTGAGATTGTGTGCCCCACTTTCCTTTGCTACCCTTAGTCCAGCAATTAGGGCTTCGTATTCGGCTTCATTATTGGTGGCAAGGAATTCGCATCGAATGGCCTGAAGAATTGGGGGTAGGTTTGGAGGTCGGAGATACACGCCTAGGCCGCTGCCACTCTGTCTACTGGCCCAGTCTACTTCTAGTACTCATTCCTCGATTGAGGGAGTTATCAGCTGGTTGATGTTGACCGAGGTCGTTTCGGCTAACGGGGTTTCTTCGAAGTCAGCCATGAAGTCTGCCTGAGCTTGTTACTTGATCGCCTTTTTCCCTCGAATGATATATCGTGCTCGCTTAGTTCCAGGGCCCATTTCATCAGTCTCCCAGATTTGTCAGGGAAGTGGATTGCGCTTCTAAGGGGTAGCGCAGTTGTGACCGCAATTGGGTGCCATTGGAAGTATGCTCGAAGTTTTCTCGCAGCAAATATAAGACTTAGGATGGCTTTTTCCAGCGTATGATATCTGGTTTCGGCCGATGTTAGAGTCTTGCTCGTCAAGTACACTAGTTGCTACTTTCCCCCGATTTCTTTGACCAGGACAGCGCTTACTGCAATATCTGAATGTGCCAGGTACAAGTAGAGCTTTTCGCCATCTTCAGGTTTTGCCAAAAGTGGGGGGCTGGTTAAGAAATCTTTGATATCTGCTAGGGTTTTGCTGCATTTTTCGGTCCACTCGAATTCTTTGGATTTTTTTAGAGTTTCGAAGAAAGGCTGAAATTTTTCTGAGGCCTTGGGAATGAATCAGGTCAATGCTGCTAGCCTTCTCGTGAGTTTTTGTACATCTTTCTTACTTCGAGGTTCTGCTATGTTCAGGATGGGTCTGATCTTATCTGGATTAGCCTCGATTCCTCTCTTCGTGACTAGATAGCCTAAGAATTTCCCAGCTTTGACCCGAATTGACATTTGGTGGGATTGAGCTTCATGTTGTATTTCCGAACTGTTTTGAATGTTTGGCTTAAATGATGCACGTGGTGGCTCGCATCTTCGGATTTTACTAGCATGTCGTCAATATAGACCTCCATGGTTTTCCCCAGCTTATCCGTAAACATCTTGTTCATAAGCCTTTGGTATGTGGAGGCGGCATTTTTTAGGCCGAAGGGCATCACCTGTAGTAATAAATCCCCCTCTCCGTGACAAAGGCGGTTTTTTCTTGATCGTTGGGTGCATCAATATCTGGTTATAGCCCGAGTATGCGTCCATAAAGCTCAACATCTCGTAGCCAGCAGTTGCGTCGATAGTGAGATCGATGTGGGGTAATGGGAAGGGATCTTTTGGACAAGATTTGTTCATATCTGTGAAGTCACTACATTAGCAAGCTAGTCTGGATACTGGACTTCTCTGATGGACCCGTTCGCGAGGAGTTTCTCGACCTCTTCGTTGATTACTTTATTTCTTTTGGGGGCGAACCTTCTGCGTTTCTGCTTGACTAGTTTCGCATATTCTTTTACATTCACCTTGTGGGTTATAATTGTTGGGTCGATTCCAGTCATGTCCTTGTGTGACCAGGCAAAGCAGTCCTGGTTGGCTTTGAGGAAGCTTATCAGCTTTTCCTGTTCCACGCCCTCTATTGCGGCTCCAATTTGCACTATTTTTACCCCTCCTTGATCCAGGGGAACTTCGTCTACTTTGTCTTCGCCCAGACTTTAGAGTGTCTTTAGCCGAGACAATGATTGCTATTCTTCCGTCCCCTTTTGCTTTAACGTAGTATTCCTTGGAGGAACTCTGCTCGCCCTTTATTTGTTTAATTCCTCTCGGGGTTGGGAACTTGATGAGTTTGTGATATGTGGATGGGATTGCTTTCATTTCATGTATCCAGGGCCTTCCAAGTATCACGTTGTATACAAATCTTGAACTTATCACTAGGAAGGTTGTGTTCAAATTAATCCCTTCCGTGAATACTGGCAGTTCGATCTCTCCAATGGTTGAGGTGGTTTATCCATCGAAGCCAATAAGGGATACGGCCTTCCTACGCATCATCCTCTCATCCAGTTGCATATTTTTAAACTTCTCGAGGAATAGTATGTTGGCCGAGCTCCCGTTATCTACCAATACTCTCTTCACAGTTAGATTTGCTATCGATATTTTGATCACCAATGCGTCATGGTGTGGTGCATTAACCCCTCTGGCCTATTCTTCCGTGAAAGTGATAGAGTAGTTGTCAGGGGTGGATTCGTTTCTGATGTGTAAATAATGAGAGAATCCCTCAGCTTTCTTTTTGCGCCGAGCTGATTAGTCCACGTATCTCGGATCCCCCTGCGATCATGTTGATCACCCTTTCCTCTTCTACGTTTGCAACCGGGGCCGCTTTTGGTGATCGCCGATTTTTGTCGGCTTCGGCTGCTATCTCTCACCCCTTTTCGGATAAGTATTCCCGTAAGTGACCTGCCTTTATTAATTCGGCGACATCTCTCTCAAGAGTCCAACAATCGTCGGTATTATGGCCATGGTCCTCGTGAAATTGGCAGAATCGGGATTTGTCCTTCCAAGTTCCGGCGGGGTTCATTGGTTTGTCGGGCCATCTGACTCTGTCCCCCATTCCTTTGAGGATCGCGAGGGTTTCTCTTGTGGGAATGGTGAGTGGGTAAGGTATCAGCTCCTTTCGCCTCCGACCATGGTCGGAGTAATCCGGCCTTGATGAGTTGTTGTGTTAGGTATAATCTGGCCTTGATGAGCCGCTATGGCCGGACTCCTTCTGGTTACTCCTGGGCCCTTCCAATCGATCGATATTTCTGGTATTATTTCGGTTACGGGAGTTCGATGTACTCTGGAGCTTTTATGATTTCTTGGTTGGAGCTCCTCCTCATACTCCATCGCATCCTCGGCCCTCTCCAGGACGTCTTTGAAAGTACGGGGTTTAATTAATTTCAAACTTTCGTAGAGCTTGGAGGTCTTTAGTAGCCCTTTGATGAAGGCTTTGATTGCACTCTTGTCTCGACAATCTGGAATGGCCAACTTGGTTTCCTTGAACCTTCTGACGTATTGCCTGAGACTTTCATTGCTTCCTTGTCTAAGATCATACAAATCATCCACATGTTTTTCCTTCTTCCTGCTGTCCGAGAAGTGGTTCACGAATTTGGAGACCAAGGAAGAGTATGACCTGATGCTTTTCTCTGGGAGGGCGGAATACCACCTTTGGGCCGTCCCTTATAAGGTAGAGCTGAAACTCTTACACATAATCGCCTTCATATCTTTTTCTGGGATATTGCAGGTTCCCATTCAATTTTTGTACCCGGCGATATGATCTTCTGGGTCTGTCATCCCATCGTAAGGTTTCATGTTAGGAATCGAAAACCTCTTGGGCATCTTTGTTTCCAGGATCAATGATGCAAAGGGCATGTCGGAATATTGCATTGTTGATGACCTCATCGCGACTCTCTTCCTTGAAGTTCTTTGTACTTGGTTCTTAAGTTCTTTGATCTCCCGGTCTCGGCATTTTTCTCGGTCCCTACGGGTTGATTTGGGACCTGTCGTTCCGTCATCGGAACTACTCGAATCGTTCCGATCAACATTTCTACGGCTTTTCGTTGACCCATCACTATCTCCTGATGTTTCTTTGCCGGAGTCTTCCTCGAAATTGAGCTTGCGCTTCCGAATGGGAGAGTATTTCCTGCTGTATTGTCAAGGTTTTTCCTTGGAGAGTACCGTCGACTTTCTTTTGGATTCTGCTTCTTTTCTCCATTGCTCTTTCTCTTCGTCAGCTTTTTTCAGCATCTCTGTCAAGATCGCTAGTTGTTCTTCTGGTGTCTTTGGAACTTAATCATCTATGTTGACGGTATTTGGATTCATCGGAGCCATAATTGGTATCAGACGGAGAATTGGCGAAGACGATCGGAGATGGAATTCAATATTTCAAGAAATCTCAACCTTGTGTGTGAGGTCCGTAGCCCCACGATGGGTGCTAAACTGTGGTGTCAAATAAACCACAACAAAATATAAGGCTAAGATTGCTTGAGAAAATAGTTTAACAACTTACAAATACGATTTCATAGAGTTTAGCTCTAATGAGTAAAAATCAAATGCTTTACAATTATCTCTACCCCCTATTTTATAGGGGTTGCTAGTCTCTTTTCTAGAAGGATTAGGACTTCTCTTTCGCTTAGGGCTTGGTGTTTCTCTTTCAATGAAAAAGGTATTCCTTTGTTGACTGAGTTTTTGGAATCCTTGATTCAACAGGATAGGTCTTCCTTTATCAATTGGGCTTTGGAGTCCTTGTTTGGTTAGGTCATAATTCGGTGGACAAGTGTGCCCTGGTTGGGGCCTTGCTGAGCTCGGCCGAGTTAGACCATCTTTGGGCCTTTGGCCATTTCAGCCGAGCCTAGCATCTGGATTCATTTTTGGGCCTTTGGCCATTCCGGCTGAACCTAGTCTCCAAGTCTCCCATGGTCGTATTTGGTCAAGTCTAGTCTTTAGTTTCCTTATGGTCTTCGGTCGAGCTTACCTCAGTCGAACTTGGTTATGGGCTTTGGCTCCCTTTGACTGTTTTAACCTTCACCTTTGATGCCTTATGGTTGTCTTCCCACCACAATAATATTGTCTCCCAAAAAGCAACAATAACAGGATGTAGATAAGTCATGTGAGTCACATATTGTTTCAAATATCTACTTTATACCATTAAACTCTTCTAAGCAAGATGTTTCACCAAACTCTATGTTGAATAGCTTTAAATTGTGTCTTTAGACTTGATCAAATTGAAATAATAAAAATCAATGATGTGCTATTCATGACAATGGTGAACAAGTAATAATATCCATCAAAATGGATGTAATGCATATATTGTATGTTTGGGGGATGACTTTTAGGTTGAGGAGGAAATGACTGGAGAGGTATTGATGAATATAATATGAGCCATAGAAAAAAAAAACTAGTGATATGTAAGAAATAAAATTGAATTATGAAGGTTAGAGTCACTAAAATTATAATTTGAAAATGACAGAAAAGAGTAAACATTTCGGACATTTAATTTTTCAATGATGAAAAATTTACACAAACCCGTACAAATCAAAATTTATAATATTGATATTCTTTGAAATCAAAATAATTATAAGATTAATACTATCAATAATAATGATGTTATATACAAAATTAGAGATAAATATTGTTGGACTTCGGGTTTATGGACCTTGGAATGGTCTAGCCCAAGTATTGTATTGAGTGGGTTTGGGGCCATTGGGCTTGGGTGTCGGTCCACCCAAGATAGGCTTAGTCCAAGTCATTACTTGTCCACTAAGTAATGGTAAGTAGATGATAACTGATAAAAATTCAAATTGTTGAATTCAAATTAGTTTGAGTTGAAGTGTGATGGTTTTGGACTATTATAAATAGACCTCTCAATTCCACTCATAACACACAACTAGAAACACAAACAACAAAATGTCCATCGGTTACTGTTCATAACTGATGGATGAACAGTAACTTGGATGGAAAAACACAAGTTTATGGTTTTTGGCTAAAAATTAAACAGAAAGTATTTTTTTTGGCTAATAAGCCAAACCTGCGGTGATTTTTTGGGAATCTCCCTTATTTATAATGCTATTTTGTTTTCAACTTCTGAATTGAACTTTTTTCTTTCTTTTCTAGTGGAGTATGGGAAGCACAATTGTTCGTCTGGACTTGGTAGTTAAGAGTTTATTGATAGGATCCTCAGACTCGAGGTGGAGATAAGAGATCTACAATTCCTTATTCCTCTTCTTCCGGATCCGACCAAAAAAGGCAAAGGGATAAGATGACTACCCAGGAGACCAAAAGAATAAGATAAATAAGTCCTCCAAGGGATTGAAGCTTTGAAGTTCTTGATAGGTCAGCACACTAGCTGTAATGTTTAACCCCCGCCACTAGAGACTCGAGGCACAGTGTTCGAGCGTCACCTTGTCACATATACAGTCTTAAGGCTAACCACTAGCCCCACAGACCACCACTAATGTTTTTAGCATGCTTTGTCCTCACTCGCATGCTTTTTGGATAAACTTTTCAGAAAGTCACCTATCATATTCAAGTCAAGCACACTTAACATTAGAGTTATCAAGTGTTGGGCTCCTGAAAAATAATGTACACATTGGTGATATGGATACCAATTTAACTCCTTTTAACCCATTCTTAATATGGAATGTAACAACGCACCCCCTTTAGGACACAACGTCCTTGTTGTGATTTTTCCATAATCTTCCCAGAATCTTTACCCATGCTAGGTGATTGCCCTAGGCTCTACCGTCCAAAGGCGTACCTCATGGTCGTAGGGTTGCTCTGATACCATTTATAACGTCTGATCCCGGCTCCCGGATAACCTGACATGCGGTAACCGAGCTCCACCTCGTCACATATATGGTCTTAAGACTGACCACTAGCCCCACAGACCACAACTATGCTTTCCAGCATGCTTTGTCCTCACTAACATGGTTTCTAGACAAACTTTTCAGAAGGTCACCCATCAAAAGATTATTCCAAGTCAAGCACGCTGAACTTTAGAGTTTTCAAGTGCTAGGCTCCCAAAATGTAATGTTCAAATTTGTGATATGGGTAGTAATTCAATTCCTTTTAACCCTTTCTCAATATGAGGTGTTACACCAGCAAACGTGTTGTGATTAATGAATCATTTAATCTGAAGAAAGAGAATGAGAAGGAAAAGGACAAAAGGAAGAGTATTACTGATGCTTCTGGGAAGAAGCCCTCGAAGGGAAAGGGGTTAGCCTCGGATCAAGATCGAGAGCACGATGACGTCACCCCTCTCACTCCGAAGAAAGCTTGAATTTTTCCGTCCGAGGTTTAAATTGTTGAGGGTGGTGCAGAAGGGAGTTCTCAAACCATCCATGTGTCTGTCAACATATATTTTCATAAGGGGTCAAAAATGACTTCGAAGGTTTTTTAGAAGTTGATCTTCACGAGGTTTTTTTGACCTGAAGGTAGATATCCAAGACGAGTTGGCTATTGCTAGGCACAAGGTAATATTCTGATCTCACACTTATATTTATTTTTGCATCTACGATGTTGGACTTATTGGCTTCTTTATTACATGTTGCAAATCGTCTAATGAGCCATACTTTTGAGTGGGAGTGGACGTCCACTCGATTATGTTGGTTAGTTTCGCAGTGAAAAAGAGACTACACGAAAAGAAAGAAACTATATGAAATTCAAGTTTAATGTGGCTAATTTTGAGCTAAGCGAGACGAAGATAATCACTTAGGACAAAGAGAATGAGTTATTTTCCAAATGGGAGATGGCCAAGAAGGCTGAAGAAGAGACTTCCATGCTGAAGGGGATTATGGAGTCCTTGACTTCTAGCATGGATGAGATGGAAAAGCGCTTGAAGGAGGTTCAGGCGCAAGTTAAGCTGATCCATGCACGTGTGGCATTAAAGGACAAATGCAGGGTGAGCTTGGAAATAATCTATCGATTTCTGAGATGCAGAAACTAAGGCCAAAGTTAGTTTCTCCGTGGTTTTATATTTCGTTTATGCATTGACAATATTTGTGAGTGTAATAGATTGCTTATTAGAGCTTTCTTTCATCTCAGACCAATATAGTGCTAACTGCCGAGTTTGCTATAGCTAAGTACACAGATAGAAACTAAGGCCAAAGTTAGTTTTTCCGTGTTATTACATCTCCTTTCTGCATCGGCCAAGATTTGCTAGTGTAATAGATTGCTTATTGGAGCTTTCCTTCATCTCGGAACAATATAGTGCCGACTGCGAGTTTGTTATAGTTAAGTACACATATAGAGATTCTTCATGTTTAGAATTTGTCAAGACTGGGGCTTTGGATAAGTGAAGTTGTACCTTGTGAAGGGCTTCATTCCATGATCGTGACCAATCAAAACTTTTTTCCTTTTTGAAGTAATTGGAAAAGAGGTTTTAGATATTCAAATGATTTTGGAAGGAACCGGTCGAGGGTCGTGATTCTTTCGATTAGAAGTTGGGTATCTTTTTTGTTCTCATGAACTAGAATTTTTACAATACCATCCAATTTACTCGGATTTTTTAGATTCTCCTTTTCGTTACCATGAAGCCCAGGAATTGGCTGGAACCAACCTCAAAAGAGCACTTGGGGTGAGATTAACTTCAAATTATATATTTTTTAAAGAATTTCAAAGGCTTCCCGCAAATAATTTATATGTTGCTAGGTTGTGAGGGACTAGCACTGGAACTTCCATTTGCCTATTGGCAGGAGCTTTGGATTGTAATTGCTATACAGTCGGGGTTTTCTTGAAGCTAGCTTGGTACATATATTTACAGGTGTATATTCAAGCTTCATTTTGGCTTTTATTATCATTTTCAGTATAGTTTATAAAATTTTTGACATCCAGATCACTGAAAAATCGGAGGTATGAAAATTTGAAATATTCTTCTAGGAGATTCATTCTCAACTTTCAATATTGGCAACATTTGCTTCCACAGATTTCTTCCCTTTCGGGGAAACTTGATATAAGTCAACCAGGTGTTGGAAAGTTCGACTTTTCCAGTGGAAATGATTACTACTTCCACACATATAACAAATATTTTGAGGATCATTATTTCTATTTCCAGAATTTTCATTTCTGTTTTGGGTTTCATCTCTGCTCCAAACCAATTTTCCATGATTCTATAGACGAAACCTATTTCCATCTCTTTCTTGATTTCAATCTTGTATAGGGTCTCGACTATTATTATCACGACCACGACCATGCCCAAAATCACAATCTCGACTACGATTCGGGTTCCCACGACCATGAAACGTATTAGCATTTATTTCTGGTGGTGCTATAGTACCAGTAGGTCGTAACTCAGGATTCTTTATTAGTAGTTGGTCATATTGTTCCAATAATGTCAATTTGGAAATCAAGTTACCAAAATTTTAAAATCATGTCGTCGAAAACTTGACGATAATAACACCTTATCAACATGGAAAGTAGACAAAGTTTTTTTCTCATTTTTTTCTTTATTTGTCACTTTTTCTCCACACGCTTCTTTTATTGCTGTTATTTGGTGGAGCTCAGAATTGTATTCACTAACTGATTTGAATTCTTGAAACCTTAGCTAGTTCCATTCATATTGAGCTTTGGAAAAATCAATATCTTTTATGTGTCCATTTATGTTTTTCAAAGCATTCCACAATTCAAGTGGATCCTCCACATTCAAATACATAGATTCCAAGATTTCATTTATATGTGTCTAATAGCCTCCATAGCTTGAGATTTTTACTTTTCAAAAGCATTACTTTACTTTTCGATAATATCCAACAAATCTTTGGCTCAAATAATTTTTCTAATCCATCACCCATGATAGATAGTTAAATTCAGAAAGTTTCAAAGCATGGATATTCAATTTTTTCAGATCCTATATATATATATATATATATATATATATTCTGATTTTCCATTACAAATTTTTTTTTCTAATTAACATCTATCCAAAAAAATGTACCAAAAATTTTTTGATTCAAAAGACCGTCATACCAGCCACCGGAGAGTATATTCGTGTTGAAACGTATTATAAAAAAATAGAAAAAAAAATAAATACCAATTTATAAATAAATATTGAATTATCAATTACATACTAGGATAATGTTACCAACTGGAACAATCACCTATACAACCCATCACCAAATTTGTTGATAAAAATTTGAGTGGAATAATGCATAGAAGAGAAGAGAAATTTTTAAAAAAAATAATAATAATAAAATTATCCTTTATTGATTCTCAGAATGCTTATATAGTATAATAAAGCTTTTGAAATGTGCAATTTAGCACGAAAACATTACAATACATACCAGACACTTATACTTAAAATGAAAAGCACATGCTACTTTAATTTATTTTAAAAATTTTAATGTTAAAAATTTACAAACTAAGAGAAAATTAAATTTTTCATTAACTTAATAACATAGTTTGAAATAAAAATTATTTAACCATTTTAAATAGCTATAACAACAATTATCTCATAATAACAATTTAAATAATTAATAAATATTTTTAAAAAATTAGCATTAAATATCTAATTTTACAAATTAAAATATTAGTCAAACCACGAAGCTCAAACCCTGATGCATGTATACCTTTAAAAAAAAATGGAAAATAAAATTAACTTTTAAACAAAATTAAAAAAAAAAATTAAAAACACAGTAACCACTCACAACTCACCAAAACCACCAATGGTTTTGGTTTCGAGGTGGATTGTTAGTAGTTTGCAAGATAAGACATCAAAAAATAAAATATTTCAAAAATGGGATGGTTTAAAAACCCTTAAAATAAATGATAAAATTAGCTCTTAAACTAGTAAGAGCTATAGCGTGTGCAATACATTTTTAAATAATAATAATTATTATAATTATAATTAAAAAAATGGGATAATATAACCCAGGGTACCTAAAGTTGTGTAAAATTTTCACTTAGGTACTCCAACTTTTCGAAGTTTCATATAGGTACTCCAACTTGTAAATTAGATTTATATATAGGTACTCCAACTTTACGATGTTTCATATAGGTACTCCAATTTGCAAATTAGATCCTTATATAGGTACTTTATCTTTGTAAGGTTTCATATAGGTACTCCAATCTTTTAGCTCCACGTCATCCCGAGGATCTAAATGACCTGTAATTTGCAAGTTGAAGTACTTCTATGAAACCTCGAAAAGTTGGAGTACCTAAGTGAAAATTTTGTACAACTTTAGGTACCCAAAATTACATTATCCCTAAAAAAATCAATAAATATAATCCACTAATATTAAAATCTAGTGACTGAGCAGGTCATGTGCTATGACCTTCGAAGCTTACAATTATGGTTACATTCGATGATCACTTTCACAAATGGCGGAGATTCGCAATGGTTCTGTATGAAAATTTGGTTGAGATTATGGGTTTGATTCATCCCTTAAATATAATAAAATTTTATAAATATAAAAATATTAAATAATTTATAATATAATATTAGTAAATTAAATTATATAATAACTATATAACATCTCCATTTACTAATTTTATATATAATATATTTATAAATTTATATTATAAATATAATTAATTTAATGTTTTTTTAATAATAATTATATAATATTAGATTTAATTTTAATATTATAATAAAATTATATTATTTTTTATTTTAAAAAATTATTTTATTAAATTTAAAACATATTTAAACTTATAAATAATTAAAATAATATAATTTATGTTATGTAATTTTGTAATATTTAATTTAAAATATATTTATCCCTAGATTATCACGTTCCTTTCCTGCTTAAATCATTAGTTACATCCGAAAAAATATCATAATAAGCTTTCTAACATAATTACTTACAGTTAAATAAAATAATAATTAATAATCACACATACCCTAAGAAGATAAACCCTGATTAAACTCCCAAAAGCATTATGTTCTAGACAGTGAATCATCTAGTTCTGGGGTGGAATGCATATAAATAAAATCCAAATTCTTTGTGTTATGCTACTTTTCTACTTTCTCGTTTTTGTTTCCTCAATGATCGATGTTGTGGTTGCAATTAAGGTTCCCGTGCTCTGTGATCAAACAGAGATTGATTATAACAGGTATATATATATATATATATATATATATATATATATATATATATATATATATTCATACAATGTGATTTTGTGGAATAAAAAGTAAGTAAATTTATAGTAGTGGGAAAAACTAAACTGTTATAGTATAAATTAAAGTTTAAACATTTTAATTTTATAATTTTTTTTTTCAAATGTATCTTATAAAGAAAAAATAAATAAATAAAATTTTTGGAAGCTGAAAAAGAAAAAAATCCTAATTACAATTATACTTAGGGATGAAATGTAATTCTTTTATTGGTGCAATTATTGTAAAAATCCATTAAAAATATGGATATTTGAATTCGTACAAACAACTATTAAAAACTAAAATATTGATTTCTATTATATCTCTAAAACTATACAGAAGATAAATAATAAATTTAAATGTTAATTAAAAATCCTTTTTACTAAATAGACTCCCATACTAATAAATCTATTAAATTATTTAATTTTCTTTTATAGCAAACAGACTTTGGTGAGTTTCGGGCCGCTTAAATTGTAAAAAAATCACTTAATTAATTAGATAAAGTCCGTTAAGGAGTTATGGAATTTATTTAGAAGCAGATTATTTCACAATTTACTCATTAAATAATTGGATTTTGAGAAACGGGTAGAAAGATCCTTTCTTAAGCTGATTATTTAAAAAGTAATTAATTTCCTTGAAATTTGCCGTTGTATTTCTTCCATACTATTTAATTTAAGTCTTTTTGAAGTTTACAATTGTATTCCTTCTATGCTATTTAATTTTTTTTTAAAAAATCTATTTTTAAATTTAATTTTCATACAAATAATAAATAATTTAATATTATTACTAAAAATGACAACGACAAATTTTTAAATAGAAAATAATTATAATTTTCTTGGTTTTTGTAAAATATTGATATTCTCTGTAATTATAATTTTCCTGATTTTTGTAAATTAATATTCTCGGTTGGGTGTGTTAACATTGTTTTGGTGTGTTAACATTTGTGCAATAATTTATTTTTTTTTACTATTTTTGATAGTTAATAATAATAATCAAATGTGTTAATAAAATAATAATAAAATTTCAATTTCATTTTCAATTTCCAATTATTATTTTTATTATAAATATTAGTCCCTAATAAATTTATTTAAAAATAATAATAAAGTTGTTTCATTTTGACAATTCTATACGTTCACTCCCAATTATTAAAATACATAATAAAAAATAATAATTATTAAAATATTAAAAGAAAAATAACATGAAGAAAGAAACATAGAAATAATTTTTTAATAAAAACTAATTATTACTTTTCGATATGGGGCATTTTGTAGTTTTTATTTTCTTAATATTTTTAAATTATTGATTTTAGTGAAACTTTGTTTATTTATAATAATAAAATTTGAAAAAAAAAATCAAATCTCTCACTTTAATATTATAATTGTTTTTTTTTTCAAGAAGAAGGTAACTCATTTAAAAATAATAATAATAAAATAAAAACATAAATTAATTGGGATAATTCCAAAACCCCCACGAACTTTTGGTTTTATTTCCATTTTACCATTTCACTTTTATTTTTCTCCAAAATACCACTTTTCCATCAATTACTGTTAGAGTTACTGTTCATCCCGTTGGTTGGAGGATATTTAGGTAATTTCACTTAATTTTTAAAAAATTATTTAAAATTGAATAAATATATATTTAAAAAAATAAACAAAATCTTCTTCTTCCTCTCCCTCTCTCCGTGTATTCACTTTATCTTCCTCTTCTATATTTCACTTCGTCTTCCTCTTCAAATCTATATATCGCCTACAAATCACCAAAATCACTCTCCTTCTCCCATTCTTCTTCTTCCTCTCTTCTCCATATTCAATATTCTTCTCTCTTTCTTCTTCTTCCTCTCTCCTCCATATTCAATATTCCCCCTCAGATCCGTCACCTGCAAATCACAAAAAAGCACTCTCCTCATTCATCTTTTTTTGATTCCTCTCCCTATCTCCTTCATCTTCACTATTCCGTTCCAGACCCTGCCACAAGCAAATTGCCAAAATCAAAATTCAATCCCAAAAAATAATACTCATAACCAAATTGAAGATTTCACATAAGGTATTATCATGGTGGAACTCCTCACAAACCTTTTTTTTTATTCAAATGGATGCATCAGGAATGCGGTTGAACTCCCTAATTAATAAGAAGAAGCCTTAAAAAAATAACTAATAGCACCTAGAACCCTTTTGAGAGAGAGAATGAAGACACAAAAAATAGAAAAGGGAAGAAGGAGAATAAGAGAAAACTAGAACGTTGTTAAGTGGCAGCTAGGGTTTTTAGGAAAGGAAGAAGAAGACTCATTTTAATTTTTCTTTTTATTTTTTTAATTATTTTGAAAATAAAAATAATTTATGGAAGGAACAATAAATATATATTAAATTTGTGTAAGAAACTAAAATAATAAGAATTAAAAATTTTAATGTTTTATTTTTTAAAATTTAAAAATTAATTGTGAAAAGACAAGACTACCCTTTTATAAAGCGGAGGGAATAAGATGAATGAAAAATCTACAGTAAACCTAACGGTAGTGGATGAAAAAAGTGGTATTTTTGAGAAAAATAAAACTGAAGTGGTAAAATGGAGGTAAAACCAAAAGTTTGTGGGGTTTTTGGGATTATCCCTAAAAAGAAATAAATAATAAACTTGCACATTTTAATCCTAGTGAATAATCAGTTCAAATTATTCTAATAAATTTTAAACATAACAATTATTAAGGAAGAAAGTCAAAAGTATAAAATAACTTTTAAAAAAATTCCAAAAATGAAAGATATTAAAACAAATAATAAACTTTTAAAAATTAAAAAATATATAAAAGATTATAAAAATAAATATAAATTACAAAAATAGTTAGTACATGTCTATTTTAATAATTTCTAAATAATCACTTTTATTTTAACAAACACGCTTACTAAACTTATTAAAGAATTCAATTATTTAAAAATATGTTTTCCAAACACCTATCAACTTAATTTATAAGTGAATTATATGTTAAGTTGGCACGTAATCAATTATTTTAAAAGTTGAAGCAATCCCAAACACACCATTTATCAATTCAAAATCAAAATTCAAATTAAATTCAATTCATGCACCTTCCACACCTACCATAAGTATGGTCTTTTATCATTGTAGCGGTTCGGACACAACAGTTGATCCGGACTGACTAGACCGGATGGTTCAGGGTATAACGTGGACCGACTCCTGATGTCAAGGTATCCTGCAAAAGAATAAGGAACGTCCGAGCGGACCTGGGGACACCGGTGTGGTGTCTGCCGTAGGCACTCCGACGCTTAAGTCAACTTTGAACTGATGGCAAATAAGAAACTACACAAATGAAAGAAAGAATTGACTTCCTGTGTTCAATGATTTCTGTCGGAAGGATAGCCTCGGAAAGTTGCTGACAGACAATTGAATGAGCTCTGGGCTCAGTTGACTGCGATTGGTAATGTCGCTTGAATCGCTTGACGTTCACCGAAGTGTGATCTGAAGTGACAGGGACTTGGGTGATGATTTTGGCAGAGTTTCCGTAAGTAATCAGGTGTCCCCGCTTATGAGGTTAGGGCTTCTATTTATAGAGGTTTTGGTAGCCGTTGCCTGATCCTTGCGAGATTCACGCGGAATGATCTCCGCAGAATCCAGGATTTCTTAAACGGCTTGCCTGGTCAGAGGTAACCCTCGAAGAGAGCGTGGGCCTTTGGCCTCCCTCGGAAACTTCGGGCCTAAGCCCTTCGGAACTGTCAGGCCTGGGCCTGGGCTTTAGCCTGTCAAGAATTTTGGGCTTTTAATATTAATTCCGAACCGTGCTTGAATTTCCAGCCCACTACAGATTCCCCCGTCCATCCGTATGGATTGATCCGAGCGGATGGATGAATACGAAACGGTTGAAGTCCTGCTAGTCCTCTCCAGCTGTCGAGAACGTTACATCAAAGAAAGCTCTCCATTAGGGTGATGACACGTGGAGAAGCTTCCCTAGCACGCCTCGTTCCCCAGCCTATAAATAGGCATCTCTCTTCTCATTTCAGAACTTTCAGTCTTCCTTTCAAGAACACAAAGTAACGAGCCGATTGCTCAACGAATCTCAACCCGCATTCCGCTCATTCTCGGTCTAGACTGTAGGTAATTGGTTTCGAAAACGATTCCTCCCCCTTTTTTATTTCGCTTTATGTTTATCTGCTGCTATTTGTGTTTTCCCTTTCTCGTCGGAGAAGACGAAGAGTTCACATGAACCTCCACTGAGATTTCTGAAAATGAGGGTTTTGAGGGAACGCGAGAGGTTTTAGACCTAAGTCGGGCTTTGAGTGGGATTTTCTGGCCATTTTAGGTCTTTTCTAGCATTTTTTGGACCAAAATTGTATTTTTTGGTTAACCGGAGTGGTTCACTGAACTGACTGTTGGCATTTTCGATCAAGTATGTCAAGTGAAGCGACCGAATCAGACATCCAAAAAATGTTTGAGGATTGTCCATCCGGAAATGATGATAGCCTCTCAACGTCAGGTTCCGCGGGTGGTTCCAATAGTTTGGACATGAGTCCGAGAACTTTAGAGAGGTTCCGTGCGGAGCTGCGTGGGGACAATGACCAAGTCCACACTCCAGCCGGAATCATAGTGGAAGTTATAGACGAAGTTAGCGGCCGTTTGGTGCTGCACCTTTCATCTTTTGGTCCCTTGGGGATCCAGACAATGGACTGCCCTTTTATCATACGTCCGGACCATATGGATGCCATCAGATTGGCGTATAACATTCTGGATTATGTTTTGATCCACGCCCCTGAAGGAGATGAGAAAGTCGACTGGGTTGTCGATGCCTGGACTCCCATGTATACCCTTCTATTAAGTATGGGTCTTAAATTTCTAATTGGAGGAATGCTCCAAAAGTTTTGTAAGAGACTGCGGATCACTCCGAGTCAAGTGAATCCGAATGCTATGAGGATCTTGCGGTTATTTGATGAGATGGCCGAGGTGAAAGGAATCAGATGTGACGTCGCAGACGTTTATGCGGCTTATTCCGTGCAAAGGGTAAACGGCGACTCGGGCCGGGTGCATTTGCAATGTCACTCCGATCAGACGAGAGTGTTTTTAAATCCTGCCTCTTGTGGCAAGGCATAGAAGGAACGATTCTTCTTTGTCTCTAGTCGATGGAAGGAAGAAAGAGATGGTGACATTCCGTATTGGTGGAATTCGGAGCCAAGTAAAGAAGGTCCGCGCTGATAGGGACTCTTCAAAAAAGAATAAGGAGGACACCCAACTGAAGCTCAATGCTGCGATTTCTGAGCTAGAAAACTTAAGGTTGATAGCTCAGGATAAGGAGAATGAGCTCTCTTCCGAAAGGGAGAAGACTAAGAAAGCCTTGGAGGAAGCTTCCGTATTGAAGGGGACAATCGAGTCCTTGTCCTCCCGGATGTCCGAGATGGAGGTCAATCTTTCCAAGACGTCTGAAAGGGCCAAGCAAGTTAAAGCTAGGGCGGAGGTCGAAGCTAAGGGTAGGGTATATCAGAAGTTCCTAGCTGGTACTTTGTCTAAGACTGTAGCCGAGAGGAGGTTCGACTACTGGATTCAACTGGCCGAGGTAATGGGCGCCCAGATTCCGAGTTCTGCTGAAGATAGTGACTCGGAAAAGGATAATGATGCGGACGCCGGGGTAGAATAAGGCATAGAAGGCGAAGAGGGAGAGAAGGACGGGGGTGACGCCCAGAGGTTGAGAAGGAAGTTGGGGAAGGAGTTTCTACGGCCGAGGTTGATCCTGTATCCGTCGTCCAACCTTCCTTAGAAGCTGCTGTTGCAGATCCAGATGCCGAAGTTGATTTGATCTTTGATGATTTGGTAGTTTAAACTTTTCTTGTATTTCTTCCTTCCTGTACCCCTTTTTATTATTAATTAAATAAAGTTCATTTTGCCCCTTCTTTCCGATTGAATGAAATCTCCATTTCTTTTTCTTCCGGTTGTTTTTCTATGAGTATTTCTAAGTATTGAAACGGAATAAAAGTTTATTCGGAATTTAACTAATGAAAAAGCAATAAATGAGTTTGAAATAATCCGAGTCAATGCTCGACTTTCATTAATCGAATCGGAATAGTCCTTTCGGATGTAACATTTTTTGTCTTTTTAGACTGTAATTCACAATAGTCCTGTCGGACTTCACAAATTCATTATCCTTTCGGATTTGTGTACACAATATGACGAATGATCAACTTTTTATAAGTGTTGATTTAAAGTGCCATGTGGGGTCTTATTTTGTGCCCGAGCGGAATCTTCAAGACGTTTATTCTTCTGAGCTCAGTTCTTTGTTCGATTCTTCGTCTTGAGAGTTTTTCCATGCTCTTGTTCGGTGCGTTAGTGCAGACACCTCGCAAAAAACAAACTTTTAGGGTTAATGCATGATTCGGAACCTTTGTCATACGGACTTATATGTCTTGGATACTGGACTTAACTTGATTCGTTATTTGTTATCCAGGATGTGTGGGCATTTTGCCTTCGGTTCCGTACTACCTGAGGTTTCAACATAGGGTGAGGGAGGTCCTCATCGTATTGAGGACCCTCCGATGCTTAAGTCAGTAATCTATTCGGAAGGAAAATCGAAATTGAAGATGCAAGTATTAAATGGGTTTCTTAGAAAAACCTGATTTCCCTTCGTAGGGGGTTGATGGTCCGAGCGGACGTTGGGTTCTGACTGCAAAGCGATAAGAGGGCTAGGATGGTCCTCAACTTATTGAGGACCCTCCGATGCTTTAGTCAGTAATTGATTTTGAAGGCAAATCAAAATTGAAAAACATTGAATATGAAGAATTTATAGTTTGAGGTCGGAACCTGGTTCCCGAAGATCATGGGGTTAGGTTCTTCTAGAACTGGAATTTCTTCAAGTTGGCCGCATTCCATGTGTTTCGGACTGCTTTGCCGACCTCATCCTGAAGTTGGTATGCTCCTTTGCCTACTATATCTGTAATCTGGTACGGACCTTCCTAGGACTCGTCCAACTTGTTTGCAGTGAAGTTTTTTCTGAGTACCCAATCCCCTACTGAAAAAGTTCTTGCACGGACAGATTTGTTGTAAGCTTTTTCGATGGTTCTTCGGTACCTTTCCATTTTCAGCTCGGAACCTGCTCGAAGCTCGTTGATCGTGGCGAGGTTGAAGTATAGCAAAACTTGGTTCTGATCATGGAGCGGATATTGTCCAAATCCCACGTCGGAAGGAAGTACTACTTCGACTCTGAAAACTAGAGAGAAGGGAGTTTGACCCGTCGGGACCCTGGGAGTTGTTCTGTAAGACCATGGGACGCCAGGTAACTCTTGGACCTATGCACCCTTGTGTTTCCCTAGTCTCTTCTTGAGAATGGCCATGAGGGTTTTGTTTGTCGTCTTAGCCTGACCATTCGCTTTTTGATATCTAGGGGTAGAGAAGTTTAGTTTGATGTTCCAAGCGATGAAGTTTAGTTTGATGTTCCAAGCGATGCAGAAGTCTTTAAATACCTTGGATATGAACTGGGAGCCATTATCTGTGACTATTTCACTCGGAACTCCAAAACGGCAGAGAACGTGCTTTCATATGAAGTTTCTGAAGGCCTAGTCCGTGACGTTGGTGAATGCTTCAGCTTCTACCCACTTGGTGTAGTAGTCGGTGACAAGGAGGATAAATCTTTCACCTTTCCCATGGGCAGGTGGAAGTGGTCCCACTATGTCCATTCCCCATTTAGAGAAAGGCCACGGGGATGAAATTTCGTGCAGAAGTTCAGCCGGTGCATGAATGTAATTTTCGTACCTTTGGCAACTTTCACATCTTTTGGCCAATTCCTTTGCGTCTGATTTCATGGTTGGCTAATAATACCCAGCTCGGAAGCATCTTAATGCCAGGCTTCTTCCTCCGGAATGGTTTCTAGCTTGATCATTGTGAAGTTCTTGCAAGACTCTCTTCGCGTTGTTCTCATCTAGGCATAGTTGATAGGGACCGTTACGGGACCTTCTGTATAGTACCCCTTCGATTACTGCAAATCTGGCTGCGGATGTACGTAACTTCCGAGTTGAAGTTTTATACTGGGGCAATGTGCCTGATTGGATATACTCGAGAATTGGCTTGATCTAATTTTCTTGCGGGTCGCTGACCGAAAAGACTTCAGATTCAAGTGATTATGTCTTGATGGAAGATTTTTCAATGTGCCCATGCAGAACGTATCTGGTGCCTGGATCCTTGACTGCTGAACCGTAAGAGGCAAGAGCGTCCGCACGGCTATTTTCCCCCCTTGGAATTTGTTCAAACGATAATGTCAAGAATGATTGTTGGATGGTTTGAACTAATTCAAGGTAGGCCTTCATTCTATCATCTTTCGCTTGGTAAGTTCCCGTGACCTGGCTTACGACTAGTTGAGAGTCGCATTTGACTAGCAGATTCTTGATGTGCAGGCTTCAGGCTAGTTTTAAACCGGCGATCAACGCTTCATACTCTGCTTCGTTGTTGGTGACTGGGAAATCGCAGTGCAAGGAATGTTCTAATAATTGTCCATTCGGATTTATCAACATAATCCCCACACCGCCTCCTTGTGAGTTGCTAGCTCCATCAACCTCTAGAATCCATGTGTCGGACTTTTCTTCCGTAGTGTTGACACTTTGAGGAGAGACTGCGAAGTCTGCCACAAGATCAGCTAATGCTTGTGATTTTATCGCCATACGAGGTTTGTAATGGATATCAAATTGACTTAATTCCACAGCCCACTTCATCATCCGCCCGGAAACTTCCGGTTTATGTAAAATCACCCTGATTGGGTAGGATGAAATGACAGTTACAGGATGGGCTTGGAAATAGGGTCTCAGCTTCCGAGAGGCTGACACTAGGGCCAGGGCGAGTTTTTCCATACTAGTGTACCTTGTTTCTGCATTTGCAAGAGACTTATTGGTGTAGTAGATTGGTTGTTGAGTTTTTCCTTCCTCTTGGACCAAAATGGCGCTTACTGCAGCTTTGGAAACTGTCAGATAGACATACAACATTTCCCCAGATTTTGGTTTAGCCAAAACCGGTGCCTTTGCAAGGTGGAGTTGAACTTTTCGCAGGGCTTATTCGTATGATCTTGACCAATCGAAGTTCGTGCCCTTCTGAAGTAATTGAAAAATGGGTTTGAGGTATTCGAAAGATCTTGGAAGAAATCGATGGATGGCTGCGATTCTTCCGGTCAGACGTTGGATGTCTTTCTTGCTTTCTGGAATTGGAATCTTTACAACTCCTTCCAGTTGGCTCGGATTTGCTTCTATCCCCCTTTTTGTTACCATAAATCCAAGGAATTGGCCGGAACCAACTCCAAATGAACATTTTGTCGGGTTCAGTTTCATGTTGTATTGTCTCAAGATTTGGAAGGCTTCTTGTAGGTGTGCGATATGTTGCTCGGCTTTTAGTGATTTCACAAGCATATCGTCCACATAAACTTCCATTGTTTTTTCGATTTGTTCGGAGAACATTCGGTTAACTAGACGTTGATACGTTGCTCCAGCATTTTTCAACCCAAATGGCATCACATTGTAACAGTAGGTGCCTCTTTCGGTTATGAATGCCATTTTTTCTTGATCTGCTGGGTCCATCTTGATTTGATTGTACCCTGAGAAAGCATCCATGAAGTTTAAGAGTTCATGTCCCGCAGTTGCATCCACTATTGTATCGATGTAAGGGAGAGGGAACAGGTCTTTCGGACACGATTTATTTAGGTAGGAATAGTCTACACATACCCGCCACTTGCCGTTTTTCTTCCTGACGACGATGATGTTAGCTAACTAGTCTGGATATTTCACCTCTCGGACCATACCATTCTTCAGGAGGTTTTGCACCTCTTCGTTGACGATTTGGTTTCTTTCCGAGGCGAATTTCCTCCTTTTTGCTTGATGGGTTTAGCCTTAGGATCGACTCCCAATTTGTGGGCAATAATGCCTATGTCGATACCTGTCATGTCCGCGTGGGACCAAGCAAAGCAATCGAAATTAGCCGAAATCAAGTTTAGGAGTTTACCTCTAAGTTCCGGACCGAGGGCTGAGCCAATCTTGATCTTCCTGTCGGAATGTTCCGGATCGATTTGGACTTCCTCTAGGGGTTCTGGCACCGGAACTTCCATTCGGCCATGCGCGGGAGCTCCGTTTTGTAATTGCTATGTTGTTAAAGCTTTCTAGAAGCTAGTGTGATAGCATTCCCTTAAGGCTTTTTTATCCCCTTTGATTTCTTTGATCCCCCATTTGGTGGGGAATCGAAGAGTCTGGTGATAGCTTGAAGGGACAGCTTTCATCTCATGGATCCAAGGTCTCCCCATAATTAAATTGTAAGATGATTGCGCATCTACTAGGAGAAACCTGGTCACGAGGTTAAGGCCTCCTGCAAAAACAGGCAAAACAACTTCACCTATAGTCTGCTTCGATTCTCCACTGAATCCGGTGAGTGTTGTCATGCTTCGGATGATGAGCGACTCATCCAGATGCATTTCCTTGAGAGCCGGAAGGAACATGATGTTCGCCGAGCTTCCTTTGTCAACAAGGACCCTCTTCAACTTGCAGTTGGCTATTTGCAAAGTTATGACCAGCGCATCGTGGTGCGGGTCTGCAAGTCCCTGCATGTCTTGGTCAGAGAATGGCAGTTCATAGGTAAGAGGGGTTTTACCTGGCCGTACGGAAGCTTCGTTAACGCTGACTAGCTCTCGGGCATGTGTCTTCGCGGAACTTTGGGTTATTCCGCTCACCACTGAGCCATCGTGAATAACTCCAATTATCCGTTCGACTTCTGGAGCTTCGTCAGGCATTTCAATTGCTTTGGATTCATGACGTTTCTCCTCGGATTTTTCAAGCGTTTGCTTTGCCTTTTCAGACAAAAACACACTCAGGCGTCCTTTCTTCAGTAGGGAAGCTACTTCAAACCGTAATGCCACAGAGTCCTCTGTTCTATGGCCGTGGTCATTATGAAATTGACAAAATTTGTTTTTATCTCTTTGGTGTGCGGGAGTCCGCATTTGTTCTAGCCACGTAACAGAGGACCCCATGTCTTTCATTACGGCGACTAGGGCTTTTGGCTCTTTGGTTAGATCATAGGCCGGCACCGCTCGCTTTGGTTTGTTTTCACCATTCCTACCTGGAGTTCTGGATAGACCTGAGTTGGGGCGAGGGTCATGCCGTTTATATGGCTCGAACCTCCCCCTGTGAGGTTTGTTGTTGCGCTGCTCGGACTTACCGTTTGCTTTGCTCTTAGCCATGGCGGCCCTTGCAGGATCCTCTACCAACTTGATTTGCCAAGTCGCGATTGCAAGGGATTCCTCTAGAGTCCGAGGCTCGCATTCCGTGAGCTGCTCGTACAGACGAGAGAATGGGGGTAGACCCTTCCGGAATGCGGTCGCAGCGGTTGATTCCACGACATCTGGGATCTTGATGTATTCGCTGGTGAAGCGAGAAACATACTCCCGGAGGCTTTCACCTTCCTTCTTGGCCACGGAAAATAAGTGATCCGTGGTTAACCCGAAACTCCTGCGGCTAGAAAACTTGACAATAAAATCATCCACAAGCTGAGAAAAGGAATGAATAGAGTTGTTTGGAAGATTAAGGAACCAGGTTAGGGCTGGACCGCCTAAACTACTACCAAACGTCTTGCACGTTATGGCCTCGCGAGTGTCACTCGGAAGATTCACCATGGACATTTCCTAGCAGTACTCGGCCACATGCTTTGCCGGATCCGAATCCCCTCTGAACTTGTGGAAGGTCGGGAGGATACTCCTCTTCGGCATTTCTACCGTAGCGATCCTATCCACGAATGGGGAGAGGATATGGGTGTCCGCAGCAGAGCGCTCAAATGGTGCCGGAATACCAGGAATAGTCCTGATGACGGCTTGGAAGTTTGTAGCTTCTTTCGCCATGCCTCTTTTGATCTCCTGAATCACTGAGAAGAGGAGCCTATTGGCTTCAAGATTGGCCGTATTGTCGCTGTTCGCGTTTGGGGTACTGCCATTATTGGACATATTGTTCATCCGCTGCATGAGCTCTTGGTTTGTTGCCTTGGATTTGGCATTCTCTTCTTCTAGCTGGCGTATACGCTCCATCATTGCTCTAAGCTGTTGCTCAGCAGTCGAATCGTTAGCCATGATAAGAGTAACGAATTTTGAAACAACAGAAGAAAATGAAAGATACTAGTTTTGCAGGAAACTTATCGTCGGCCCCACAGTGGGCGCCAAACTGTAGCGGTTCGAACACAATAGTTGATCCGGACTGACTGGACCGGATGGTTTAGGATATAACGTGGACCGACTCCTGATGTCAAGGTATCCTGCAAAAGAATAAGGAACGTCCGAGCGGACCTGGGGACACCGGTGTGGTGTCTGCCGTAGGCACTCCGACGCTCAAGTCAGCTTTGAACTGATGGCAAATAAGAAACTACACAAATGAAAGAAAGAATTGACTTCCTGTGTCCAATGATTCTTGTCGGAAGGATAGCCTCGGAAAGTTACTGACAGACAATTGAATGAGCTCTGGGCTCAGTTGACTGCGATTGGTAATGTCGCTTGAATCGCCTGACGTTCACCGGAGTGTGATCAGAAGTGACAGGGACTTGGGTGATGATTTTGGCAGAGTTTCCGTAAGTAATCAGGTGTCCCCGCTTATGAGGTTAGAACTTCTATTTATAGAGGTTTTGGTAGCCGTTGCCTGATCCTGGCGAGATTCACGTGGAATGATCTCCGCAGAATCCGGAATTTCTTAAACGGCTTACCTGGTCAGAGGTAACCCTCGGAGAGAGCGTGGGCCTTTGGCCTCCCTCGGAAACTTCGGGACTAAGCCCTTCGGAACTGTTAGGCCTGGGCCTGGGCTTTAACCCGTCAAGAATTTTGGGCTTTTAATGTTAATTTCGAACCGGGCTTGAATTTCCAGCCCACTACCGCCGCCGCCGCCGCCGAAACCACATGGAATATTCAACCAACTTTAACAATTTATTGGCTTGACTCTTATTCATGAAAAACATATTTTTTTAATAATATAAATATAATAATATCAAATAAATTTTTAATATTTATTATAAAATTAATTTAATTCTTCAATTTACTTTTAAACATAATCCTATTAAAATATAGGAGAAAATTAAATACTAATACATATTATTTAAATTTAAAAAATATTATAGAAATTCTCCAAATTCAAATATGTGAGGAAAATTTTATTTTGAATGATACAATAATCTAAAATCATCTTAAAATATTAAGATTCTTTATATGGATCTAAGATATTTCTCAGATATCAAAACAATATAAATCATTTTCATTATAGTTGCCTAGCATTATTGAAATGTATGGTTTAATAATTATCCTGATGACAAAATGAATTCAGGAATCAATATAAGTTTTATTACGGCTCCCATTAAAACTAATTACGAAAATAATTTCTAACCTTATAATGTTCATAGCTATTAAAAATTTTGCTGTGATGGAAAAAAGTTACATGATAAATAAATAGGGATTGATAAATTTATTTATATTTATATAAAATTATTATATACAAAAATTAAAAATTAATATGAGTGAATAGATTTCTAAATTCAATAAAAATTATAATAATTGTAACTAACATAGTTAATTAATTGAATTATATAATAATTATGGAATTTAAAATTTATGATGATTAAATAATATGCTAATATATAGAAAATATATATTTTTTTATAAAGTGGATAACTATAATCAAATCCACATGGATGGATAGACAATTTTAATAATCAAACTATTGAAAGTTGATTTTAAATACATAAATTTTATTGATAATTAAATTAAATATGTTGAAATCAATTTTCTTTTTCATTTTTACTCGAATTTAAAATTAAATCAAAATTATAAATTATTTTCATTCAATTAATTTGATATTGAATCGATTTATCAATAAAATAATTAAATTGGTTGATTTCTTTTATTATGATTACTTTATTTTAGCTTTTATCAAATATAATAATTATTTTATTTACCAATTAAATATTTTATTTAGAATTTAATTTATTGTGAAAAAATATTTTAATTTCGTGATTCATTTATAATTCAAATTTAATTTAATATTTCATGTAATTTTATTTTATTAATTATTTTACTTTCCATGTGAGTCTTTCTCAACTCCATAATAGTATTACCATATTATTCCTTTTGAATTAAGGTTAAAGCCGTATGTATTTGATTCTACATATTGTAGAAGGCCTCTTAGTAATGAAAATATGTAAATCATATATACATGGAATTATTCCTTATATTACCAATATAGGATTATATATCCAATTTCATGTTATCTTCAAGTTAGCACCGTTATAAAAAATTCGATTTTATTGTGATGGTGTAAATAAAATAATGACTCATGATATAATATTTTTTATGTTAAATATATTTTTAGAGCTTATTAGATTAATTTTGTTTCCTATAATATTGTTTATAGGATACCATATTTATGATTTTAGAATAGTGAAGGAAAATTAATTTTTATACCAATAAAAATAAACTAATGCTAAATTTTGAAAATACAATATTATAAAAATTACGCTTAAATATAAAATTAATATTGATGAGATTATAAATAAAAATTATAATAATTTATAAATTAAATATTGAATTCAACTCAAATTTGTAAAATTAATGTATATAATTCAAATTGAACTCAAAGGGACATGATTGAGGTTAATATGGTTCATATCCATAATATTGGACGACCATGATCAACCAACGTAAGAAAGAAACCATAAAGAAAAAGATATTATTAAATAGAGTAGTCATATATTATAGGAGATTAAAGTTTTATACCAGCCACCAACCAAGAGTTATAATTGTCCATTTACTCTCTAGTTTCATCCATATATAACTCATATGGTTAAATAAGGGACATTAATTAACTATATATATATATATATATAAATATAAATATATATATATATATATAATTTTTAACTGAAATTATAGTATGAAAATAACGAATAAGGTCAAACATATACTAAAATTATGGTATGGTTATGTATATATTTCATAAGTTTCAATTTAAGTGATGTTTTTTAATTTAGTTTTTATTTCATTTCAAATGTATATTTCAATTTTCAAGAATGTATTAATTATTACTTTCCAATTTTATCGGTAGATAATATTTGTCCTTTCTTATATAAACATTATTATCTCTTATTTTAATTAAATGATATTTTTTGATAATTTATTTATTTTTATTAATAATTAATAATACTTAACTAATTTTAGAAGTATCTTAAAAAACATTTGAACTAATAATTTACATTCTTCTTATATAGTGGATATGGTTTTTTATTTATTTCATCAAAATAATTACGATACTCCACACATCACTTAAAGTTTATTATTATTGGAAATTACAGCTCATCAATGTCTTCCTTCTGTGCAATAATCATGAGGTGCTTCCAAAATTACCTACACAATTATCGTATAAAATATTTTTCTCAGAAAAACTAATTAACAAAGATGAAAAATAAATATAAGTACAAAATTTATTAAAGCATTCAGAATAAAAACAGTAAGAATTCTGTCTACAACACTCAAATTTAATGTACAATATTATAGAATAATAATAAAATAATTACATAACAGGAATAAACCAAAATTGATTTCAACATGAGCTGATTATTCTATTAAAAACATGGAACCAATTCATAGTACTTTCCAACTTTACCCATAAAAGTCATCTGAGTCATATTGGTCTTCGGATCCACCATTAAACTTTTCCAAGCAAGATAGTGTCACCGAACGCTCTGAATTATCTTTTGACTATCAATTTGAAATAATGGAAACTAATGGCGTGGTGTTTCTAATACAAAATATAATTATATGTATAATCTCATATCTTCTCAGATGGGTGCTTGTGAGCGAGCAATAATATCCATCAAAATGGATATAATGCATAGATTGCATGTTTAGAGAGTGAGTTTAAGAAGATGAGTTTTAGGTGGAATGGAGATGTATGAAGAAGGAAGTTTTTGACTTCCTAGAATGATAAGAACTCAAAACCAAAGAACTGAAACAAGAATAGAGATCAAGTAAACACATTACCTGATTCACTCATAAAAGGGCTCAGTATGAATCTGTTAATCAAAAACATTAAAACACAAAGACACATATATCAGACTTGATGAGAAACCTAGAAAAGTAGGAGGAAGAGAGTTAAACACAATCTCTCAGAGGCTGCTCTTAAGAAGAAAAAAATAATATATACTTAGGATAAGTGTCGAGGCATGGATAAAGAACCGATATGGATGGATTGAACCAGCCCACTAATAATTTTGATGTTAGATGGCCCAAGGCAGTACAAATGAATACAAGACTGATTAAATGAATATAATATTACAACAATCGTGGCTAATGTCTCCGTGGAGAAAAAAAAAGGTAGAAGATTAATTATACCCAACTATTTTCTTGTGAAAAATGTAATAAGCTAATTCTTGATGAATAGGATATGAAAAGGATTGATCAATTTATTTTAATGTATAAATTTTAAAAGTATATACATGTGGCTAATTTTAGATAAATATTTTTGAAAATTTAAAAGAATAAAAATGATATAAATACTTTTAAAAAACTTATAATCAATTTATTTTAATTGAAGGTAAAAGATAAGATGGAATCTTTAACATCACAAACAAACAACCATGCTAATTAAGAATCACTTGAATTATAATTTGAAAATGAGACGAGAGAATAAAGATATCTGACATTTGGATCTTGAATGGTGAAAAGTTTATAAAAATCTTTAAAAATCAAGATTTTTAATATCGATACTCTTTGAAATAAAAAATAATTATAAAATTAATACCGTAAAATTATATAAACAATTGTTAGTTAATTATATTATAAAATGGTTAGAAGGTTCATTCAAATTGATTTAATTAACATGATTAAAGTAAACCTGACCAATTGTTAAAATTGGTAACATTCTAGGTCAAATGATAAATTGAAATCACAAATAAATAACCTTCATCATCACACTATATTATAGTATATACAATAACTACATGTCACAAAAATTATAATCTAAATAGAAAATTAAAATTGAAATCACTGCTTATTTTATATTTAATTCTTCAATAGTAAAAATTTTACCTAAATCCACATATATATATATATATATATATATATATAAAATACTACTTTAGAAATATAATTTTGATTTTATAGTATGATAAACTAATTTCCGTTGTTCTAATATTCTTTAACATCAAATTCTTATTTTGATGGTGAATTTAATATTGGCTAATGTCTTCGTAGATAAAACCTTTTATATATATATATATATATATATATATGAAGTAGAATGAAATCAACAAAGATAAAGAACAGAACATATAGAATCAACACACAGAGAACAATCTTTACATGGTTCACTTAAAATAGGGCTAATCCACGGGACCTGAGCACACACCATAGAGATGGGTTGCACTAAGAATCTGAATCTGTTCAAGCTTACAACAAATCACAAATAACAACAATAAAAATCACAAAGAAACGACCTATACAGAGAAACCCTAACAGAGGAGCAAGAGAGAACAACAGTAACAAATTCTCTCACTAAAATTATCAGGAGAAGAAAAGATTGTATATATAGGTAGGGTTAAGTGACGGGTATGCGTCAACACAGAGGTCTCCAACAGGGTCCGACTTGAATCAAATTTCACAAGCCTGACCCAGCTTGTGCTCAAACCAGCTTAAGAAACACCCCAAAGCCCATTCAGATAGCCATACCTTGTACACAACACTACAACTGAATAACAGAATGAAATATTACAACAAATCTTCCCCTAATATTACATTCTAATGATAGATTATAATATATTGTTCATCATCTTCTATCCTCGTGCCATCCAACATCTCTCACAATTTGCATCATTGGTCTAAAATCCTCAGAGATTAGATCCGATTGAGGTGCAGGAAACTTCTGCAGAACAGGAGCTTCCTTGCAGATGCAACCTTGGTTCCCATATCTGAGGGGTTCTTATCAGTAACAATCTTTTCAACGTGAAAAGTACCATTAAGCACATTCGGTCGGATAAAATGATATTTCACACCAATATGCTTTGTTCTGTCATGATAAACTGGATTTCTACTTATAAAATAAGCACCTTGGCTATCTATAAATATAGTAGCTTTAGTGTCAAGCAAGGTAATTTCATTAAGCAACCCCTGAATCCAGAGAGTCTCTTTTATACCTTTTGTCAAGGCTATGTACTCTGATTCAGTGGTTGATAATGCCACATCAAACTGTAATTTCGATTCCAGGATATACAATCCCACATACAGTAAATATATAAGCAGAGATAGAGCGTCTATTTTCATACTTTATCAGAGAACTTACCAAATTCTAAACCATAGTCTAATGTACCTTTGAGGTATCTAAACACACCTTTTATTGCATTCCAATGTTCTTGCCTGGGTTTCATCATAAATCGGCTCAAAACACTAATAGCATAGGCTAAGTCAAACCTGGTGCATACCATGGCATACATTAGGCTGCCTATAGCCTCTGCATAAGGAACGTTTTCCAGAATAGAGTCATTTTCAGAGAATTTCCTATCCAGATTATGATTAGCAGCTAAAGGAAGACTATTAGGTTCAGAATCAAACATATTAAAATTGTTCAGAATTTTGTTCAGGTAGTTCTTTTGATCAATACACAATATGCATTTAGACCTCTTTCTGGTTATATTCATGCCAAGGATTTTAGAGGCTTCCCTTAAATCCTTCATTTCAAATTCATTACTTAAACCAGATTTCACTTCACACAGCAACTTCTTTTCAGGGCCCAAAAGCAGAATATCATCCACATATAACAACATAAAAACAGGACAGTTCATAACAAATTTGAAGTATAGACAGGCATCAAACATACTTCTTTTAAAACCGAGTTTAATAGCATAATTGTGAAACCTTTCATTCCACTGTCATTGAGACTGTTTAAGCCCATACAAATACCATTTTAACAAACACACTTTATCCACAGATTCATAATAACCTTCAGGTTTATCCATAAAGATCTCCCTGTCCAAGAAACCATGAAGAAAAGCAGTTTTAACATCCATCTGCTCAAGCTCCCAATCAAAATAAGCAGTGAGAAATAACATGATTCTAATGATTATGTACCTTACCACAGGGGAAAAAATTAAGTAAAATCAACACCAGGCTTTTGGGTAAAACCCTTGGTCACCAACCTAGCTGTGAACCTGTTAACATCAGAGGGAGGCAGATTATCTTTAATCCTAAAGATCCACCTACAGGCCACAAGCCTCTTGCCCTTAGGCTTATTAACTAGTATCCAGGTATTTTTCTTTTTTAGAGAAGCAATCTCTTCATCCATGACTTTCTTCCATTTAATAGAATCAGCACAGAAAATTGCTTCTTGAAAAGAAACTGGAACATAGTTAATATCAGCAGAACAGTTCAAAGCAATGATCACTAAGTTTGTATCAACATAATCATGATATCTAGATGGCATTCTAGTAGTTCTCCTCTCCCTATCCCTACTCAGAAGATAACCATCTAGATTATGCTCATGATAAGTCTCATCTACACCTAAGTCAGGTTGATTTTAAGAAATTTCAAGATCATTCTCAACATTATCTGGCAGATTCTCATCAATCTCATATTCAATATCAGCACTATGATCTGCCCCAGTATTTGGATTAGAATCCTGATCACAGTTATTATTAGCAGAGATTTCAGTTTGAATGTCAAAATCAGACAAAACAAGCTGCCTGTACTTACTTGGTTCCGGTTCCTTAGAATTCAAGAAACCTGGAACTCATTTTCTGCAAAGGTAACATCTCGACTAACAATAAACTTGTACATTGAGTTCTCTTTATAAATTAACCAAAACCCTTTAGTACCAGGTTGATAGCCCATAAAGAGTCCAATGATGGATCGAGGATCAAGTTTGTCACCCTTCTGGTGAGCAAAAACCTTGCATCCAAATACTCTCAGACTATCCAAATTAGGTGGTTTGTCATACCACAACTCAAAATGAGTCTTAAAACCAATAGAAGAGGATGGGGACCTATTTTCACAAAGGTGGCAGTACTAAGGGCTTCCCCCCATAATACTTTAGGTAAGTTAGATTAGAACAGCATGCTCCTAACCTTTTCTAACAGGGTCCTATTAAGTCTCTCAGCTATACCATTCTGTTGGGGAGTATGCCTAACTGTTCTATGTCTGGTTATCCCATTTTCCTCACACAACCCCTGAAATTGTTCATTGCAAAACTCTAAACTGTTATCAGTTCTTAAAAACTTTATTTTCTTATTCTTTTCATTTTCAATCTGTTCCAAATCTGAAATCTTTCAAACACTTTAGTTTTTGATTTTAATAAGAAAATCCAACAAAATCTAGAGTAATCAATAGTAAAAGACAAGAAGTAAATACAGTTACTAAAAGTTTTGGTTTTAGAAGGACCCCATAGGTCAGAGTGAATGTAGTCCAAAACAGATTTTGTTTTAAAACTAGATTTTTCAAAAGGTTTTCGAGTTTGTTTTGCAGAAACACACTTATCACATAGTGGCATATCACTAGGGATATTTTTATCTATCAAGCCTTGTTTCTATAACTCTCTAAAGTTGCTGATTCCTAAATGGCCAAGTCTCCTATGCCAAAAGATGGTCTTATCTAGGTTAGGGTTGGTCCTAATCCGAGTGTCTAAGGCTTTTAAGGTGTTACCGTTAAGGATATATAGGTTCCCAATCCTATTACCTACCATGACAACTTTCCCAGTTTTAAGTTCAGTAATATCCACAAAGTCACTCCTAAAGACACTCACAAGCCCAGCTTCACTCAGTTTGCTCACAGAAAGGAGGTTCCTTCTAAGCTTAGGTACTCACTTCACATCACTAAGGGTAATGACACTACCATCATACTGTTTGATAGCTACTGTCCCTAAGCCTTCTATACTACACCTGTGATCAGGCCTCATTAGCACACAACCCTCTCTAGAAGTTTTAAGATTGGCAAACCGATTCCTATTTGGAGTCATGTGGTGAGTACAATCAGAATCAATCACCCAGTTATTCAAAATATTATCAATAGAAGAAACACAATGCAATTCAATCACAGCATTCACAAAAAGAATCAATCACAGCAGCAGAATTAGATGCAGTAGAGGGTTTTTGAATGACATTAGCCTCATCTTTCTTTTTCTCAAAACAGTCTTTAACCAAATGATTTGTTTTACCACAATAGTAACATTTTCTATCTGATTTCTGACCATTTTTAGATTTTCCATTCTCCTTCTGCTTTTTTTTTATATTTTTATTCCAATTACTTCTCTGAAGTTTCTTCCTTTTCCCCTTATTTTTTTTATTACTGCTATCAGCTTTATCACTGGATAGACCTTCATTTTCCTTTTTAATCATTTCTTCGCCTACAGATCTAAAATTCAATGCATCCATGATGTCTTTAGTAGTCAATGCATCTTTATTAAATGATATGAATTCCCTCACCACACTTTGGGTTTCGGGCAAGGCATGCAACAGAACCATGGCTAGATACTCATCACTGAGTCTCTCAGCCTCTTTGGTTCTGCTATTGAGATCCTGTACCAGTCTTTTGAAGACGGCAAAATTCTCACTAACAGTTTTATTGATGCAAACCTAAAGCTAAACAATTTATGCAGGCTGATGATTCTATTAGGGATATAAGATTCCAAGAATTATTCTCAAGTTCTTTCCATAATTTAGTAGCAGTTTTAACATGGGCAACAGAGGTGAGCACATCATCAGGCAAATGCAACAATATGATATGATAAGCACGCTTAGCAATTCTAGGCTTATCAACATCGATATATCAGCAGGGTAGTCTTTGTCGACAACACCTTCTATACCATGATGTACTAAAACCTAAAGCATTTTCTTATTCCACAATACAAAATCTAGGGAGCCATAAAAAATTTCAATATTTATTGTGTTTGGAGTTGAAGACTTCAAAACAGGAGGTGCCATTTTTATTTAAAACAATATGAGTTTTCAAAACAAATTTGAGAACCAGGTGCTATATGTAAAGAATATGATATAAAAGATCCTGATCTAAACAATACAAATGTCAGACACAGATCACACACAAAGAGGAATATCAGTAACAAGAAGTAAACATTTTTAGTAAAAAGAGATGAAATTACACTCAGAGAAGGATGTACAAATTAATCTGCTACAGTTCCAACAAGTAATAGAGCACAATTAGTCAAGTAATTAATAGAACACACAGTATACAAACAAAACAAGAAACAAATTCAAGCATTTATAGTTAACACAGAACTAATGGCCTCAAACAAGCTATGTTTCATATCAGCAGAAGTTCGGGACTTTTAACAGGAGCCAAGCCTATATCCCTTCAGCCAATTTCAAGCAAGCCAGTCTGTTCCGTACTGGCAAACGGTTTGAGACTTTTTAACAAGTGCTAAGCTTGTATCCCTTCAGCCAAGACCCAAAGTCTCCACAAAAATATCACAAATATTAAGAAAGCAGAAAGAATAACAGAAGATTAAAAAGAAAAGAGTTTAGAGAAAGCTGAGTCTTCCTAAGGTGCTCCGCAACAAAGCCCTAGTTCGTTAGGGTATCCTCCACAATCCTGGTTTCTCTTAGGATTGTCTTCTGCCGTTTATTTCCAGCTTGACCTCCAGTAGATCTAAAAGCTTGATCTACCATTCGAGACTTCCAAACAGCTTCTAGGGTACCTGTAATCTTCACAGAAGTCTTTGTCAATAACACAAAGAGACAAAGAATACAAGAAAGATCTAGACGCCTAATATCTCTATTAAGGTTTCAATATGAACTACAGAATCGTCAGGAAGGCTTCAAACATCCATAAAGGATCAAGAAACCTCTCAGATATGTTATTCTACACAAATCGAAACTCAGAATCGAACAGAAACCAAACAAAACACACAAATATAACAGACTCTTCAAGATCCATAATCAAAACCCTAATCTATATGCAACATTCCTAGATATCATTCTAGAGCTCTGATACCACTTTGAAGTAGAATGAAATCAACAAAGATAAGAACAAAACATATAGAATCAACACACAGAGAACAATCTTTACGTGGTTCACCCAAAATAGGGCTTATCCACAAGACCTCAGCACACAGCAGAGAGATGGGTTGCACTAAGAATCTGAATCTGTTCAAGCTTACAACAAATCACTAAGAACAACAACAAAAATCACAAAGAAATGACCTATATAGAGAAACCTTAACAGAGGAGCAAGAGAGAACAACAGTAACGAATTCTCTCACTAAAGTTATCAGGAGAAGAAAAGATTGTATATATAGGTAGGGTTAAGTGACGGGTATGGGTCAACACGCGGATCTCCAACAGGATCCAAGTTGAATCCAATTTCACAAGCCTGACCCAGCTTGTGCCTGAACCAGCTTAAGAAACACCCCAAAGCCCAATCAGATAGCCCAACCTTATTCACAACATTACAACTGAATAACAGAATGAAATATTACAACAATATATATTTATATTTTGAATCACTCAAATATAAAAATATTTAGATTTCAATAATAATTTTCAAACGTTAGATATTAATTTTTTTAGTATAAATAAATTTAATTATGTAAATATTCTACCCATATAAACGGGAAAACATATGAACATTTGTCACAGTGCTATTTTTTCATTTATTAAAATTAAAGTTTCTTAATTTAATATAAAACCAAATGTTAAAATATTATCATAGAACTATTAAGTTTGATAGTAAACAACAAACAAAACAAAACAATTTGGAGTTTTAAGGGATATCTTATTGAAACAGAAACTTGGCTTTTATAGCCTTACAAAAACTAGAGTAACAAACCAAACGTAACAGACCAGAAATCACGTGGAAATATTAAAAATAAAATCTACAACCAACAAAATCTATTCTCCATAACAACTGATTATTCAATGGTTTTTGACTAAAATCAAAGACCCTTACAATCCCTCCATTTAACTCATTCTACTATGTCCAGAATTAGTTCAAATCTGTAATACTGCATACACCAAGTTCACTATGTAACTTTTGAAAAGCATTCAACTTGAGAGGTTTTGTCAATAAATCTGCAAGTTGATCACAGTACCATAGAATAATAATGTAACACTTCATTCTTTAGTAAGTTCTCTAATCAAATGAAACCTTACTTTTATGTGCTTGGAACGACCATGTAAAATTGGATTGTTGGATAACTTGATAGTCGAAGCGTTATCACACATCATGTTTGTTCTTTTTTTTTAATGACCAATTTCTTTGAGTATCCTCCTCATTCAGATGACTTGACACGCACAAGCAGCAGCAACAACAAACTCTGCTTCTGTAACCGATAAAGTGACTATAGGGTGCTTGCGAAATGACAAAGGTACTGCTCCACCACTCATCATAAATACATAGCCAGAAGTACTTTTGCTGTCTTCCATATCACCAGCATAGTCACTGTTAGTAAAACCAAGCAAATCGCTGATACCTCTCTTCCTATAAAACACACCATAATTGATGGTACCTTTCAAGTACCTTAACACCCTTTTTCTCCTGCAAAGTGACATTGCCTAGGAGAAGCAATGAAACGACTAATCAGACTCATAAAAAATATGAGATCAGGATGAGTAGCTGTGAAATACATCAAACTTTCCACTACTTGTTTGTACATCATTGCATCCACCTTTGTGCCATTTTTATCTTTGCCAAGTTTTTGACCTGGAACAATTGGATTACAAATAAATTTGTAATTTTCCATCCCAAATCGTTGTAAAACCTCAGTTGCATACTTCATTTGGAATATAAAAAGACCATCAGACCTTTGTATTACCTCGATACCTAGAAAAACCTCATTAGACCTAGGTCAGTCATATCTAACTCCTTCATCATTGAACATTTGAATTATGTTAAAAGTTCTTCATCATCTTCAGTAAACAAAAGATCATCAACATAAATACTTACAATAAATTTTTTACCTCATTTCCTCTTGACAAAGAGTGTTTTCTCATTAGAACTACTTTCGAAACCTTCTTTGATGAAGTACGCCTCTATTTGACTAAACCAAGCTCGAGGTGCTTGTTTTAATCCATAGATTGTCTTTTTCAATTTGTACACCACATGTTCACTCCCCTTTCTTTTGTAGCCTTTTGGTAGTTTAATGAAAATATCTTCATTCAACTCCTCATGCAAAAATGCTGATTTGACATTTAAATGATGAAGTTTCCAACCTTTTTTAGCTACAAAAGCTATGATCATCATCACAGTGTCCATTCTAGCCAGAGGTGCGAAAACCTTAGTATAATCAATTCCATGCTCCTATGTATAGCCTTTTAACACCAGCCTCGCCTTGTATTTATCAACTTCTCCACGCTCATTAAGCTTAGTTTTATAAATCCGTTTGACTCCTATTTTCTTAGCACCAATAAGAAGATCCATTATGTGCCATGTTTGATTTCTTTTAATGGATTTGATTTCTTCATCAATGGCCAATCTCTATTTTTGACTTTTTTACAGCTTCTTCAAAATTTACAGGGCTCAAAACAATCAAAAGTGTCATATTTGCTTCTTCATCCTCTTTATAAAGACCTTCTCTAGAGACATAATCTACTAACCACACAGATAGTCGTCGATTTCTTCCTTCTTTTACCAATTCTAGTTCAACTACTCCTGGAGAATTTACTTCGGCCTCTGTTACTCTTTTTCCAGTATTAATTGGAATGTTTCTGCCATCTGCATCCTGCTCAATGTCAATAATATCTCCCTTAAGCAATTCTATTTTATCTTCAAAATTCTTCCAGTCACATCCACGATCTTCTTCGAAGACTACATCACGACTCACTATAATCTTCTTTACAGCTGGATTAAATTCTGTACCCTTTGAATTCGCTACTAACACCAAATAGAACACAACTTATAGATTTATTTTCAAGTTTTTTTCTCTTCACATCTGGAATGGGAACATGCCCCACACATCCAAAAACTCGAAATAATCAACTAATGGTTTCTTCCCACTCCAAGCCTCTTCTAGTGTCATATCTTTCACTACTACTATAGGTGATCGATTCAATATATGAATCGTCCATTGAACTGCTTCTAGCCAAAAACACTTAGGTATGTTCTTTTCAATCAACATAACTCTTACCAAATTCATTATCATGTGATTTTTGCATTCAGCCACTCCCTTTTGCAGGGGAGTATAGGGATTGGAGAGTTGCCTCTTCACTCCATATTGCTTACAGAAGTCATTGAATTCTTTTGATATGAATTCTCCACCTCTATCTGTTCTCAAACATTTTATAGACATTCCACATTCTTTTCTACCAAAGTCTTGAAACATTTTATGTGATAAAAAGTCTCTGATTATTTATTAAGAAAATAAATCCATGTCTTTCTAGAGAAGTCATCTATAAAACACAATAAATACCTTTTTTGGCTGCTGGAAACAGAACTTACAGGGCCACACAAATCCGTAAGAATCATACCCAATTTTTCAACTACTCTCTATTGGCTTCCTTGAGGAATGGAATGTCGATGCTGCTTACCCTTCATATACGCCTCGCAAGTAATGCTTAGAGCAACGACTTAGGGCAAACCTTCCACCATTTGCTTCTATTTTAAAATGCCCAAACCTTTGTAACTGAGATGACCGTAATGATGATGCCAAACCATTGATTTATTCATATTTGATACTTGAAGGCATCTATCATCAGTTGTTGATACAAATGATTTAACAGACAAAATGAACATCCGATTTGCACTTATAAATACTGTTATTTTACCTTTATGTAGATGGTAAATACTGCAGACTCCATTTTTAAATAATACCGATACTCTTTTTCCTAGGAGCTGTCCAATACTCAAGAGATTATTTTTGAGCTCAGGGACCCAGTACACATCACCATCAGTGTAGCAAATTTCTTGCAAAGTCAATTTTATACTAATAGTGTAGCAAATTCCTTGCAAAGTAAATTTTATAGCTCCTTTCCCAATCACTTGCATCTCTGTGTTATTTCCAAGCTTAACAGTATAAATAAAACTTTTGTCTAAGCTTGAAAACATACCTTCATTTCTGCACATGTGGTTTGAGCAATTAGAGTAAATCACTTTTTGTTTCGTCTTGCAGTTCTGTATGAGCCATTAGCAAAAATTCCTCTTTCTCTTCAAGGTTAGCATAATTGGCCTTATTATTCAACTGTGGAGATTCATAGCGAAAATGAACCTAAAGCATGACATTTGTAAAATTCAACCGTTTCTTTATCAAATGTTGATGTTCCTCTTTCGCGTCCTCTTCCTCTAAAAGTGCCTCTCCCTCTATTACTCACACCTAATCTACTTTCAACTTTTAGAACTTGATCCTCTTCATCGTTATTAAGACGACAGAATTTTTGTTCATGTACTACTAATGAACTTTTTAATTCATCAATGGACATAAGTGTTGTGTTCTTTGATTCTTTTATAGAGACAACAACGTATGTAAATTTTCCAGTCAATGTACAAAGAATTTTCTCTACAATCTTCTGGTCTGACATCTCTTCCCCGTTGCTCCTCATCTTGTTGGAGACTGTCATCACTCGTGCAAAGTAATAAGTGATGGTTTCATCCTTCTTCATTTATAAAACCTTAAACTCCCTTCTTAATACGTTAAGAAGTGAATTCTTCACCTTTAGATTTCCACCAAACTTCAGCTTCATTGAGTCCCAAACAATCTTGGATGTGCTTTGGTTCGAGCATCATCAAGTTGTGCTTGTTGTGCCTCTATCAGGTTTGCTCCTTTTATTGGTTCTGAAAAACCATTTTCCACCAAACTCCATAGACCTTTTGCTCGAAGCAAATTTTCTATCAATTCACTCAAATGATCATAGTGACCATCGAAGTGAGGAACTTTATTAAAGATCTCTCGTCACTCATGCTTTTACTCTCTGTGTTTACTCTCACGCACTATTTTTCCTCTCAATCACGTTTTTTTTCACACTTCAATTACTAGAAGATTGCAACTTCTCTACAAAGCCTCGTGTGGCTCTGATACCAATTGTTGAGTTTGACAGAAACAACATACAAAACGTAAATAATTGAAGTTTTAAGTGATATTTTATGGAAACTGAAACTTGACTTTTATAGCCTTACAAAAACTGTAGCAACAAACCAAATATAACAGACCAGAAATCACATGGAGCTATTACCAACAAAATCTAATCTCCAAAACAACAGATTATTCAACGGTGTTGGACTAAATCAAAGACCCTTACAAGAATGAGAATATTCAATAATAAAGAGCATTTATTATATTATTATTATTATTAAATACTTGTAACAATATGTTAAGTAAAATATTTTTGGAGAATATCTTTGAATATAAGTAATTATTATATATATATATATAAAGTATTTCAGGTTAGACGGAATAGTAGTAAGAAGATCATTTGTTTGCACTAAATAAATAATGGTTAGGATCCCAACTTATTAATTTTTTTTAGTCTCATAAAAAATACCACTTAGTATATTTTAAAAATTAAAAAATTAAAATTAGTAACATCAATAAACTCTTTAGATTTATCACCACTTGTAAAATTTAAGGTATATATAAAAAAATATTTTTTTTCTACTTATTCTTATTATTGTCTTCTTATAATTTTTAATATGTTTCAAATTGGTTTTTAAAATAATATATAAATTTTAGAAAAAGTCCTTTTTTAAGTTCTTCTATTATAATTTCTATCTAAGAATAATTTAAATTTTAACGTACGCAATGGAATATACTATTTTCTTAAATAGATATTTTTTTTTTATATTTCTACTTTTAAAAGGAATTCAACTATACGTAGAGTTGAAGAATTTAAGCATCTATTAGCGGTATTTTTTTACTACAAACTTTAAAAAATTAATATTTTGAATCGAAAACCATAATTTAATGAAAATATTTATAAAATTTTTGTTTCTTTCCATACTTGTCTTTTACTATCAAAAAGATTCAATTTAAAGTTATAACTATTGTCATAGCTTGTTATTTAATTTACTCAGACTCGACCAACATGACTTTCTATTTTATTTCGCTAAAAGACAACAAACATTTTTTATAAAACTTGAATGTTCATGTTTTTTTTTCAAAACTTAACTTAATGGACTATCCATCTTTATTTTTCTTTTCCTTTTTACACTGCCATCACTTTCTTCTATACATAAACTTTTTCTTTCCAAGTATGATATTCTCCTTAAATCTACTATTGAACAGTAGTAATATATATATATATATATATATATATATTTATAATTTTTGTTAATGTTTATTTTTATATTTTGGGTTCATCTTAGCCGTAGATATGAAGATAAATCTGACTTTGTTGAAATTATATGTGCCCTACTTGTCTACTTGTCTTTTATGCTCTAAAGAATTTGTAAAATATATATCTTTTATTTTAAAGTGGTTTTATTTCTTGCTTCAATATTTTTAGTTGTTTTCTTTTTTTATATTTTAGTGCGAAATATCTAACCATTTGAAAAAATTTGAAATTTTATTTTGGATTTAAGAAAGAAGATATATAATGTTCTTACCATTTGCATGTACAAAATCAATCATAATGTCACATCTTTTATTTTTTATTTTAAGTTAGAGTTCAAATCTAGCATTCTTATTGTTTTAATTTCTAATTATAATTATTATTTGTAGAGAAGAGCAAATATATTTGTTATCCGTGTTTCTTGAATTTTAGACTCAGATGAATATGAGAGATAAGCCACAGAAGATTTTAGCTTGGGTGTAGTGGTTCGGAACTACAATTGATCCGGACTGATCGGACCGGACGGTTCGGAGCAAAGTGTGGACCGATTCCAAGTGTCAAGGTACCTTGCAAAAGAATAAAGAAACGTCCTAGTGGACCTAGAGACACCGGTGTGGTGTCTGCCGTAGGCACTCCGATGCTCAAGTCAGTTCTGATCTGAATCTTTTGTATGGATCTTTTGTATTTTTCCATTTTTACTTCGGAACTTTCTCGCAGCCCGTCGATTGTAGCGAGATCGAAGTCCAACATGACTTGGTTCTGATCGTGGAATGGCTATTGTCCGAATTCCATGTCGGAAGGAAGTATCGCTTCGATCCCAAAAATTAGAGAGAAAGGGGTTTGTCCCATCAGAACTCTCGGGGTTGTTCTGTAAGACCATAGGACACTAGGTAATTCTTGAACCCATGCACCCTTGTGCTTCCAAGTCTTTTCTTGAGAATGACCATAAGAGTTTTGTTTGTTGCTTTGGCCTAACCATTCGCCTTCGGATATCAAGCGTTAAAGAAGTTCAATTTGATGTTCCAAGCGATGCAACAGTAATCAGTGACAATGAGGATGAACCTTACACCTTTCCCATGAGCATGTGGAAGCGGTCCAACTATGTCCATTTTCCACTAAAAGAATGACCATGGAGATGAGATTTCGTGCAGAACCTCAGCTGGGGCATGAATGTAATTTCCGTACCTCTGACAGTTTTCACATCTTTTGGCTAGTTTTTTGGCGTCTGTTTTCATGGAAGGTCAATAATACCTAGCTTGGAAACATCTGAACGCTAGGCTTCTTCCCCCGGAGTGGTTTCCAGCTTGACCATTGTGGAGTTCCTGTAGGACCATCTTTGCGTTGCTTTCATTCAGGCACAATTGATAAGGACCACTAAAGGATCTTCTATAGAGTACTCCTTCGATTACCGCGAATCTGGATGCAGATGTACGCAATTTCCGAACAGAAAATTTATCTTGGGGTAGTAGTCCGAATTGAATGTACTCGAGGATTGGCTTGATCCAACTTTCTTGCTGATTGTTGACTGGGAGGATTTCAGATTCAAGTGATTCTACATTTATGGAAGGTCTTTCGATATGTCCGTGTAAAATGTACCTTGTACCCGGATCTTTGATCGTCGAACCGTAAGAGGCAAGAGCGTCCGCACGGCTATTTTCCCCACTTGGAATTTGTTCAAATGATATTATTAAGAATGATTGCTGGAGGGTTTGAACCAATCCAAAGTAGGCTTTCATCCTATCGTCCTTAGCTTGATAGGTTCCAGTGACTTGGCTCACGACTAGTTGAGAGTCGCATTTGACTAGCAGATTCTTGAGGTGTAAGCTTTGGCTAATTTTAGTCCGGCGATTAATGCTTCATACTCTACTTCATTATTGGTGACTTAGAAGTCACAGTGCAAGGAATGTTCTAGTGGTTGTCCATTCGGGTTTATTAATACGACCCCCACACCGTCTCCTTGCAAGTTATTTGCTGCATCAACTTCTAGAGTCCACTGATCGGGCTTTTCTTCCGTATTATGCACGTTCTAGGGTGGTATTACGAAGTCCGCCACGAAGTCTGCCAGTGCTTGAGATTTTATGGTCGTACGAGGCTTATAGCTGATGTTCAATTGACTTAGTTCCACTACCCACTTCATCATCCGCCCTAATACTTCAGCTTTGTGCAAGGAAGTTCTGATTGGGTAGGATGATGTGATAGTTATTGGATGGGCTTGGAAGTAAGGTCTTAACTTCCCAAAGGCCGATATTAAAGTAAGGGCAAGTTTTTCCATACTACTATACCTTGTTTCGGCATCCGCAAGAGACTTACTGGAGTAGTAGATGAGTTGTTGAATTTTTCCTTCCTCTCGGACTAAGATGGCGCTGACTGCTACCTCAGAGATGACCAGATAGACGTAGAGTGTTTCCCCGGATTTTGTTTTGGCCAAAACTGGCGCTTTTGAGAGGTGGAGTTGAATTTTCATAGTGCCTCTTCATAAGATTTTGACCAGTCAAAGTTTGTGCCCTTCCGAAGTAACTGGAAGAGGGGTTTGAGATATTTCGATGACCTCACAAGAAATCGATTGAGAGCCGCAATTCTTCGGGTCAGACGTTGGATGTCTTTTTGCTCTCTGGAGTGGGTATTTTTACAATACCATCCAATTGGCTCGGATTTGCCTCTATCCCCCTTTTGTTACCATGAATCCGAGGAATTGGCCTGAGCCAACTCCGAATGAACATTTGGCCGGGTTCAACTTCATGTTGTATTTCCTCAGAACTTTGAAGGCTTCTCCCAAATGTTTGATATGTTGTTCAGCTTTTAGGGACCTCACAAGTATATCGTCCTCATAGACCTCCATGGTCTTTCCAATTTGCTCGGAGAACATTTGGTTGACTAAACACTGGTATATCGCGCCAGCGATTTATAGTTCGAATGGCATTACATTGTAGCAGTAAGTTCAACTTTCGGTTATGAAGGTTGTTTTCTCTTCGTTTGCTGGGTCCATTTTGATTTGGTTGTACCTAGAGAAGGCATCCATGAAGCTTAGGAGCTCATGTCCTGCGGTTGCATCTACCATTGTATCAATATGAGGGGAGGGAATAGGTCTTTTAGACATGATTTGTTTAGATCGGAATAATCCACACATACCCGCCATTTACCATTTTTCTTCTTGATGACCACGACATTAGCTAACCAATCTGGATACTTCACTTCTCGGATCATACCATTTTTCACAAGGTTCTTGACTTCTTCGTTGATGATCTGGTTTCTTTCTAGAGCAAAATTTCTCCTTTTTTGCTTGATGGGCTTACCATTAGGACCGATTTCCAGTTTATGGGCAATGATGCCTATGTCGATACCTGTCATGTCCACGTGGGACCAAGCAAAATAATCGAGGTTAGCTGAAATCAAAGTTAGGAGTTTACCTCTAAGTTTCGGGTCAAGTGCCGAACCAATTTGAATCTTCCTATCGGAATATTCCGGGTCAATCTGAACTTCCTCAAGGGGTTCTAGCACAGGAATTTCTATTCGGCCTTTGGCGGGGGCTCCATTTTGTAATTGCTATGATGCTGGAGCTTTCTTAAAATTGGTGTGATAGCATTACCTTGACGCTTTTTGGTCTCCTTTGATTTCTTTGATTCCCCATTTCATAAGGAATTAAAGAAGCTGATGATAGCTAGAAGGAACAACCTTCATCTCGTGGATCCAAGGTCTCCCCATGATTAAATTGTAAGATGACTGTGCATTCACTAGGAGAAACCTGGACGCGAGATTAACCCCACCTGCAAAAACAGGTAAAACGACCTCACATATAGTCTGCTTTGATTCTCCACTGAATCTGGTGAGCATTGTCGTGTCTCGGATGATAAGCGATTCATCTAGATGTATTTCCTTGAGAGCCGGAAGGAACATGATGTTCACTGAGCTTCCGTTGTCAATGAGGACCCTTTTTAACTTGCAGTTGGCTATTTGTAAAGTTATGACCAACGCATCGTGGTGCGGATCTGCAAGTCCCTGCATGTCTTGGTCAAAAAATGAAAGTTCATAGGTAAGAGGGCTTCTACATAGGCGGATGGAGGCTTCATTGATGCTTCCGAGTTTCATAGCATGTCTTTTATCATTCCTCTTTTGATCTCTTGGATCTCAGACAATAGGAGCTTGTTGGCTTTGTGATTGGCAGAATTTTCACTATTTACATTCGAGGTAGTGCCATTATTGGTCATATTATTCGTTCGCTGGGTAAGCTCTTGATTTGCTGCCTTGGTTTTGGCATTCTCTTCCTCCAGCTGGCGCATTTGATCCATCATGGCCCTAAGCTGCTGCTCAACAGTCAAGTCGTTAGCCATGAAGAGAGTAATGGATTGAGAGTTGAAATTAAGAAAGTAAAAGAGACTAGTTTTGCAAAAAACTTATCGTCGGCCCCATGGTGGGCGCTAAACTGTAGTGGTTCGAAACAACAGTTGATCCGGACTGATCGTACCGGACGGTTCAGAGCAAAGTGTGGACCAATTTCAAGTGTCAAGGAACCTTGCAAAAGAATAAAGAAATGTCCGAGAGGACCTAGGGATACCGATGTTGTGTCTGCCGTAGGCACTCCGACGCTCAAGTCAGTTCTAGTCTGAATTCAAAAGAGAAACTAATGAAATTGGAAAAGAGAACGACTTCCTGTTATCAATTGTTCCTTTCGGAAGGTAGGTGACAGACACCTGATGAAGCTGTAAGCTTGATTGGAAAGATTCAGCTATCTAGAGATGATGACCGGGATCATAAAACGGGCACCGGAGTGTGATTAGTGTAAAGTGTAATGTTGAGAGGGAATTTCAACAGAGTTTTAGTAAGTGAGCAAGCGTGTCCGTTTAACAAAATTAATCCTTCTATTTATAGAGGATTCAGGTGACGTAGGCCAGATTCTGCCGAAATTCTCGCGGAAAGATCTCCGCAGAATCCGGGATTTGGCCGATTGCAGGCTTGACTAGCTAACCAGTCTCGGAGGATGATAGGTTAGCGGGTCCCTCAGAATCTTGGGCTTGGCCTTCTCGGAATTTAGGGCCTGAACCTGGGTCTTAGCCTGCTAACTTTACTGGACCTTGACTCCGAACCGAACTTGGAAATTATGGGCCGCTACATTGGGTTGAACAAAAATGAATCTACCTCATTTATATATAATTTAAAAATTTTATCAAATACAAATAAATGACCAAATGTTTTTTTTTCTTTTCTTAAACTTTAGCACTTTTATCAATTATAAATAATAAAAATAATACACAATTTTTACCTTTTTTTCCTCTAAATTTTATCCAAATTTGATGCTTTTAAAAAAAAAAAGTGTTGTTAAATTTAATATAGATTTTTTTCGTACACTACTTTAAATTTGTGTATTTTTTTTTAAATATTTAGTTTTATTTTAAACTAATAAAATTTAAATAAGTGGACCTAATTTAAAATAATAATATTTCTTTCCATGAAACAAAATAGGTATAGTTTAAGAAGAAAAATTAAGATAATGTGTTTGTACACTTGATCAACAATTTTACTTTATTTTTTTTTTTAATAGATCAATTAGTTTAGTTTCATATACTTTAAAATAATAATAAAAAATTTAACATATTCCTATTTGTGGTTAGAATTGCAGAATATTAATTATATATATATACATGTTATAAAACCAGATCAATATTCACATAATAACAACTTACACGAGAGATGGAAGGAGAGATGGGAAGAAATATAGAGAGGAGAAGAAATATAAGTGAATTGGCAATTATTCTCCTTGCCTTCTCCTTCAGTTTATAGGTAAATTATAGTACACTTGTCACTTACATGTTAACCATTCCATGCAACTTGACACACGCACACCCATGCAAATTGACACATACATGTTGTTGGTGGAATCCAAATTGTTATATGACACTTCCCCTTTGGATTCCATCCATTCATTAACTGCCTCGTTAAAAACCTTACCAGAAAAATCCTGTGGGATAAAAAATGGATAAGGAAAAAAGAGTACAGTTTGAACCCAGACATTTTACAAAACTCCCCATGATGGAAACACTCATAAATTAATCACCTAAAGTAGAGAGTCTTCGCATTCCGATTCCGTGAAGTAGCTTTTCGAATGTGGACGTTGGTAATGTATTCATTAGTAAATCAACTAGATTGTTTGAAGATCAAATCTGCTTTACGTCGATTTCTCTGGATTCTTGGAGCTCGTGGGTATAGAAGAATATGGGAGATATGTGCTTCGTTCTATCCCCTTTGATATATCCACCTCTCACTTGGGCGATACAAGTAGCATTATCTTCATAAAGAATTGTTGGCTCGTTTGATGTTTATGGGATACCACATGAACTTTGAATATGATATATAATCGATCTTAACCAGAACATTCTCGAATGGCTTCATGCAATGCCAAAATTTCAGCATGATTTGAAGAAGTAGCAACCAAAGTTTGCTTTATGGATTTTCAAGAGATAGCTGTGCCATTATATGTAAAAATATATCCTGATTGAGAACGAGCTTTGTGTGGATCCGAAAGATAACCGACATCAGCATAACCTACTAACCTAGAGGAATTATCCAAATTCGAATAAAACAATCCTAAATCAACAATTCCCCGAAGATATCTGAGAATATATTTAATTTCATTCCAGTGACGACGGGTCGGGGCAGAACTGTCTCTATCCAATAAATTTACAACAAAAGCAATGTCTGGTCTCGTACATTGGGCTAGATATAGGAGGGCACCAATTGCACTCAAGTATGGTGTTCCAAAATCCAAAATATTTTCATCATCATCTTTGGATTTGAATGGATCCTTTTTGGGATAAAGAGAACGAACGACTACGACATTTTTCCAAATTAAATCTTTTTAAGATCTTTTCTGTGTAAGTTTTCTGATGGATCAGAATTCTATTATTTCTATATTCAATTTCTAATCCCAGACAATATTTTATTTTCCCTAAGTCTTTCATTTCAAATTCTCTTTTTAAATATTCAACAGTTCTAGGATTTCATCTTGGGTTCCAATCAAGTTCATATCATCAACATAGACTGCTACTATTGCAAATCCAGATCCTGATTTTCTAATGAACACACATGGACAAATAGTATCATTAATGTACCCCTCCTTAATTACATATTCACTCTGACAATTGTACCACATTCGTCCAGACTGTTTTAATCCATATAGTGACCTTTGTAATTTCACTGAGTATAACCCTCGAGGTTTATTAATTTCAGGAATTTTTAATCATTCTGGAACTTTCATGAAGATTTTTGTATCCAGGGAACCGTATAGATATGCAGTTACCACATCCATTAACCTCATCTCCATATTCCTTTCTTTGGCCAATCCAATCAAAAACCGGAAAGTAATTGTATCCATCACAGGTGAATATGTTTCATCAAAATCAATCCCAGGCCTTTGTGAGAAACCCTGAGCAACCAATCGGGCTTTATATCTCACAATTTCGTTTTTCTCATTTCGTTTTCTAACAAATACCCATTTATATCCAACTGGATTAACACCTTTTAGTGTTTCAATAATGGTTCAAAAAACGTTCCGTTTATTTAATGAACTTAATTGTGCCTAGATTGCTTCTTTCCATTTTGGCCAGTCATTTCGTTCCCTACAATCATTTATGGATTGAGGTTCATAATCATCATTCATCACATCAATAGCTACTGCATATTAAAATATATTATCAACAACAAAGTTTTCACGGTTCCAAATTTCTTTTGTATAATTAATGGATATTTCTTCATTGTTGGATACATTTACCTCCTTAGAGGTCTTTTCCTGAGTTGGATTTTCAACTTCCACAATTTGTAAATTTTGATTAGTACTTTTGGGAGGTATTATATCAGTAGTATTCTCAATTCTAACTTTTCATTTTTGTGGTACAATATCATTGGACCCAACAGGTCTACCACGTTTTCTCTGGATTTCAGATGTTTCACCATTTACCATATGTTTTGATTTCTCAGTAGGCACATCGAGTCGAGCTGGTGCATTACATGCTGGTTTATGAGATTTCATAACTTTAGCAGCATCAACAAAACTATCTAGTAAACAGTTCGCAATTGTTTGTAAATGAATTATCCTATGTACTTCATTTTCACTTTGACTAGTACGTGGATCCAAATAATGCATCTTTTCAATTTTCCAAATGAGTTCATTTTTACCAGCATTAGAAGGTTCATCCTTTCCAAGTCGTGGGAATAATTCTTCATTAAAATGGCAATCTGCAAATCTTGCAGTAAACATATCACCTGTCATGGGTTCTAAATATCTAATTATGGACAGTGAATTATATCCAGCATAAATTCCCAAACGATGTTGTGGTCCCATTTTGGTTTTCTGAAGGGGTGCTATGGGAACATATACAGCACAACTAAAATTTTTCAAATGAGATATATCTGGCTTATTTCCAGTTACCTATTGTAACGGAGAATATTCATGATATGCAGTGGGTCTCAGACGTATCAATGTGGCTGCATGTAATATTGCATGACCCCAAGCAGAAATCGGTAATTGAGTTTGTAACAACAACGTTCGAGCAATCATTTGAAGCCTTTTAATAAAAGATTATGCTAATCCATTCTGGGTATGAACATGGGGTACTGAATGTTCAACATTTATACAAATTGACATGCAATAATCATCAAAAGCCCTTGATGCAAATTCACCAGCATTATCCAAACGAATATTCCTAATTTGATAATCTGGGATTTGTGCTCTCAATCTTATTATCTGGGCAAGCAACTTAGCAAACGCCACATTCCGTGTTGATAATAAACATACATGTGACCATCTCGCAGATGCGTCAATCAACACTATAAAATATTTAAACGGCCCACTTGGTGGATGAATTGGTCCACAAATATCCCCTTGAATTCTTTCCAAAAACGATGGACACTCAACATTTATCTTTATTGGGGATGGTCTAACTATTAATTTCCCCTGAGTACAAGCAGTACAAAAACTATCTTTTGATATCAATATTTTCAAATCATTCAATGGATGTCCATTAGAATTCTCAATAATTCTACGCATCATCGTGGACCCAGGATGGCCAAGTCTATCATGCCATAATTGAAAAACTTTAGGGTCAGTTATTTTCTTGTTCATTACAGCGTAGACTTCTATTGGAGATATTTTCGTAAAATATAAACTAGATGATAATGTATAGAGTTTTTCCATAACAATTTTCTGTCCAAGAAAAATAGACCTAATATACAAATACTCCATATTTCGTTCATTCACTGTCTCAATATGGTATCTATTTTTCCTGATATATTTAAAACTCAACAAATTTCGTTTCGAATTACTCGAATATAATGCATTATGGATACACATTTTCGTTCCATTTTCTAATAGCATTATAGATTTTCCATATCCCTCAATTAAATCAGTAGAACCAGATATAGTATTTACTCGAGCCTTATATTCTAATATGTTTAGGAAATATTTTTTATCTCGGAAGATAGAATGGGTTGTAGCAATATCAATCAAACATATTTCTGACATATTTCCAGGAAATTCCATATCCTATCCAAATAAACAAAGCCACATATCAGAATTTTCCAATTTTTCTGACTTTAATCAATAAATACATCAATATACTAAGTCGAAAAATATATCCATGCAATTATATCTCATCATGGATTTCTCATATAATCTCCTCATAATTTAATCTCAGAGATTCCATCTTAATAAACTATATTTATTTCAAATATTCATTGCTGATATTTTTCTATGCTCATTTCTTAATTGGATCCTTTTTCACTTTCAAATAATTAGGATTATGATCTGGATTGGAGAGTAATCTCATTATTTCCATCCATACTCATCTATTTATATCAATATAACTTTTCCTAGATAGATCTAGAGTCTTTTTAATATTCTAATTTCCGACACTTCTTAGGTGTCCATACCAATAACTAAATACAACTAAATAAATTGACAATTAAACTAAAATGCATTGCGTATGCTCTAAATAAAGATTAATGATGCAACAAATATATATACATATATATCTGGACCAATTTTCTATCTTAAGTTGGCAGCTAGGGATGGCAAAAATATCCACGAATCCGCGAACCCGTGGATACCCATCCACAAAATCTATTATGGATTCGAGTTCGCGGGTTCGTGGATTGTTGGGTTTGGATATAGTTTTCAATCCTCCTTTTAAGATGGATTTGGATTTAGATTTGGGTACCCTAACCTGAATCCATGAATCACATTATTATTATTATTATTATTATTATTATTATTATTATTATTATTATACGACAACAAAACAAATTTCATTATTATAATTTTTAAAATACTATTTTAAATTAATTATTATATATATTACTTTTATGATTAATGTAACTAATCACATTATAATTATTTATTTTTAAATTTAATACTTTTAATAAAATATATTTTAATTTTAATTTTTAACTTTTTTATTTAAAATAACTCAAATTTTTATATTAAAAAAATAATTTTAAACATAATTTTACTCTATAATAATGATAATAATAATAATAATATTATTATTTAATTAAAATTTCGCATCTACTAAAATAAATAAACAATGAATGAACAATATTTTCATACTTCCTCAGGAGGCTCTTAAAAAAAATTAAAAAGAAAAAAAAAATTGATATAAAAAATATTATATATGCAGGAACTAGGTGTAAGTTTGACTTCAAGTCACTCATAGACTATGTTTATTTTTATTTTTTTTTAAAATTCTATTATCTATTTATATTTTATTTGTAGGTATAACTTAAAAGGTCTTTTTCATTTAGATTATCCAATCAGTTTGTTTTTTCACTTTTCACACATTTTATAAATATATTATTGACCATTTTACCATTTTTATCCTATTTAATAAAATTGGTGTAATATACTAATTTATATCTCTTCCTCAATTTAATAAAATTGTTTGTATACATTAATTTATTAATCTCTCAATTTATTATATATATATTATATTAAATTGAGATATATATATATATATATATATTAATAGAAAACATGTATTGATTGTTTATTGGAAATTGAAAAAGTGGGTAAAGATCTAATTAATAAATGCATTTGAAATCAACTTTTTATTTGTAAAATATGACATTTTCAATTCTTGATTAATAATTAATGCACTAAAAACAATTAATGTATGCTATTTTATTAAAATAAGAAATACTCTTTTTTTTTTTTACTTTTTTATAATATATATTTTTAATTTGATAATAAGTATATTATTCATTTATTTTAAAAATAATTTTTATTTTTAAATAATTTTTATTTTTAAATAATTTTTTATCCATTAAAATATAAATGTAATTTACATAAATACATGTTACCATTAATGTTTTTTATTATTTTTTATTTTTTTCTAAAAAGTATATAGATAGATGTATTAATTGTTCATGGGGAATTTAAATCGTGAGTAAAAATGTAATTAATATACTCAAAATTTCACTTCTCACTATGTCTTCTCATTAATTTTTTTTTCCTTTTAAATTTTAGTCTCGGGTACGCACGGATTCAATCCAAATCCAAAGGATTAAATCCAACCCGAATCCATTCAATTTTAGCGGGTTTAGATCGGATATGGATTCGGGTGTATTAATTTAATTTGGATTTGGGTTGGTGGATTTGGATCGGATATCCATCCATTGCCATCCCTATTGGCAGTGCCAAACTTCACACAAGATTTCTGAAATAATGATATCAACTTTTGGACAAACAGTTTAACTCCCAATTAATCAAATGTAATTTATATATGATCTAAATCAATTCAATTCAATCACCTAAGTGAATAACTCCTCTTTTTTTCTTTTTCAAAATTTCACGTTAATATTTCAATAATTTTCCAGGTGTATATTAAACTTTCCACATAACCAACCTTCATCATATTCAATTATTTATCCTTTTTACTGGATAAATAAATTTAACCATCTACTTGGTTAATAGATTTTATATGACATATAATTTAAACACAATAATTGTCCTTTTTCATCATTTTTATTTCTCCCTCTATAACAAATAATAATTTCAACCTCAGAAATTTTCATCTCAAAAAATAATTTCTTTCATCGGAGACTTTATCAGCATTCATTATTTCCATATACCCAATATATGAATTCCATTTCTCAACCAATTTCCAAATTAATTCAATAATCTAAGGTCAACTCACTTGATGAAATCAATTTTATTTTCATCTCAATTAATATACATATATTTTTTTTCATATCTCAAGATGAACAATTCCTTTTTTTTTCAAACACCAAACAATTTCCTTTCTTTTTCTTTTCTATCAATTTTCATTCCCTCTTTTCTATAAATTCTCTATTTTTTTTCTTTCTTTGTATGGTTCCAGACCAATATCTCAATTTTTCAATATAATCCAGCAGCATCTCAGTATAATCAAAACATCATTATCAATCATTTTCTGATCCGGAGGATCCGTCTGGGCGGCAACCAGAGAGCATACTTGTGCTGATAACATGTTATAAAACCAAATCAATATTCACGTAATAACAACTTACACAAGAGATGGAGGGAGGGATGGGAAGAGATAAAGAGAGGAGAAGAAATATAAGTGAATTGGCAATTATTCTCCTTGCCTTCTCCTTCTATTTATAGGCAAATTATAGTACACTTGTCACTTACATGTTAACCATTCCATGCAACTTGACACACCCACACTCATGCAAATTGACACATAAATGTTGTTGGTGGAATCCAAATTGTTACATGACAATAGAAAGATTAATATTAGATGATTATTTTTTTCACTTCTTTTAATTTGAAATATTTCAAATTATAATTTTTTATAAAAATAACTAAAAAAGTAAAATAAAATAAAAGTAAAGAATAAAAATAATTACATAATAAAATTATATTTTCAAAACTCGAAAATATGAAAATGAAAATATATGTAAATTACAAGTTTATGTTATATAATTATATAATTTTTTTTATTATTAAATTCATAGATATCCATATTTATTTTTAATATTTTTATACTTAGCACACTTTTTTTCTTAAGATTTTATAAATACGTGATCATATAAAACAACATTTAAAGTATTTTCATGATCCAACAAACTCATTAAATATGTTGTCATGATCAATAATTATAAATCAATTATGCATAAACAAAAAAAATGCTAACATATTTTTAAAAATTCACATTTACCTCTCAAAATTGATTCATAACAAACTAACATTCTATAATAGTAAAAATGCATTTTTTTTTCTATTGATAATTTAATTTGAATATTAAAATTTAAATTGTGTGAAATTTATAGGATGAAAAATATTATATTTTAATAAATTTTTAAATTGAATGCAATGATATAGGAGGCATGAAAATCTTGTGCATATTTCACTTAATAAAAGACTCAAATCTAATAAATATTAAACATTACTTATCCTAGTGAAGAGGTAAGCAATGAAATATACATATTTAAAATATTTAAATAAAGTAATATGATATTAATTTTGAAAATTTGTTTTAAAATATTTAAAATTAATGATGTATTTACAAAATTTCTTATTTTTTAATTTAAAATTTTCAAGAATATTTTATTATTATTATTATTGATAAATTCAAGTCAGAAACAAAATAAATTAGGTGTAAAAACTATTTATTTCTTTATAGAAAATTATTTTTAATCTATCATACTCTAACATACTCTAACAATAACCGGCAATTACTATATGCAATAATCTCTTTCCAGCTAGAATCAAATTCCTCTCTATTATAAGATCTCCATATGCACAATTTAAAATCCATGTAATGATCTCTATAGACTAATGCATTTAAGTTTTCTGAAAACATGAAAATATGCTAGCTATAATATCGATGAAATGTACCTGAAAGACATTTCATGATAGCCTTTATTATTGTAGGGTTTTGATCATTAATAATCATCTTCGAATGGCTATCAGGGATTGCTTATAAAATAGCCAATAGTGTTACCACTTAAACAAAAAAGTATGTAAATATTGACCATGATTATTAATTTCAATAAGTGGTGTAAATATCATGCTATAATGATTAGTATGGTATGTTCTATCAAAATAACATCTTGAAAATATTTGTAAGCCTATAGAGATATTGATGTTAGGGTATGACAATAATTGGTATTCAATATACTAGCCTTTATTTAGAAGCTGAGAAAGATTTGAAAACTCTTTTGGAAGTGAAAGATTTGAAGACTGTTTTGGAAGTATTATATTTGACTAGGAATTGTATTTATGGCTTATTAGAATTGCAATCAGGAAAGAATATTTTTTCTCTTTTAAAGAATTCTTGTAATAATAGGTTTTCTAATTTATTATAATATACCTGGTGAGTAAGTCATTGTTCACTATAAATATGATGTTGTAGTCTTCAATTGTACAACCACAAATTGAGAGATTCTGATTGTCTTGTGAGTTTCTTTGTTGTGAGCTTGGGGTGAGGCTTGTAATTGGGTTTGGGTTAGAAAATGTTTTTTGGTTGTGGCTATAACATCTTTTGCTACATAGTGAAAATCTCAGTCGATCCTGACATCCGTGGTTTTTTCCGTTTTGGATTTCCACGTAATCCTGGTGCGTTAATATTTTATTTTCTTGTCTTTTATTTTGTTTACTTATTATTAATTGAGACAAATTCCACTACGACGAGTCCAATTTTCCTAACAATTGCATCAGCCAAAAACAATGAGCAATACGATCTTCATCAAATACTTTTATCTCAAAATAAAAAGGATGAATTCTTCTTTATCTCTAATGAAAAATGCTGAAATAATAAATAAGTATCATGCTCCTTCATCTCATTACGAAATTTATGATCATAATTGTACATATCCTTGCCTATAAAACCAATATTTTCCTTAGTTCCTGCTTATAGTTCAAAAATACTAATTTGCTGATGTTATTGGACATTTTCTTGTGTTAATTGTTATGAGAATAATAAATGTACTTTTCAAGGTGTCGTCAAAGTATGAGTATGACCTTTTATAAATATAATTATGGTATATGTTCCAAATTTTTGACCTCACAACCACTAACATTGCATTACAACCCTCTGAGTAATTCCTATATTCTTTGTTTTTTCTTTAATGACCAACCCTATTTAAAATTGACATGTTCTTTTTTTTTTTTAAGTTTATTAGTCTTTTTATTCTTCTTATTAGAGTTGCCTCTTATAGTTTTTTATTCTTCTTATTAGAGTTGCATCTTATAGTTTTTTATTCTTCTTACTAGAGTTGCCTCTTATAGTGAAGCCCCCGCCTCTATTGCATAATTGTTGTAAAAGATACAAACATCATCAATAGAAGAAAACTCCTGCAATAAAATAGATTTAGATTCTGGTTTAACTTAACGTAAGTTTTTATTATGACTCCTTCAAAATCATCTATTGAATAATTTTTTGTATCGTCAATTAAAAAATAAGAAGAAAAATAATTTAAATGACAAGAAAATTTAGAAAAAATAATGCATATAAATTTTATTCTTTTGTTGGAGGTACTTACAAATTCTTTATGGTTTAATACTACCACTAAGAGTATGAGTATTAGAATAAGACTGCCACATAAATACACAACAAAATAATGTGCATATAAAGTTTATTGGTGCGATTTTCTATATTAATATCATAAGTATTATTTTTATTTTTTTATAATAGTAAAATTGAAAAGACTACCATAATCCCTTGTCCAAAACGTAAGATTTGATTCCAACTTATCATTTGCTAATATCACTAGAAATTCATTAACTAAGGGATTTTTGGTGTGTTAGCAAAGGGAGAGTCAGACGTAGAAGTTAGAAAAGAAAAAATATCAAAGATAGAGAAAACAGTATCAAGAAGCTGATACGAGATTTTTAAATTTATGAAATTGTTTTGCACAGTTGCCGTACACGAACGAATTAAAAGGGAATAAACATCCATACGCATTCAATATATATTATGCAGGTACATCATGCACTCTGACATTTCTTTTCATCAATTCATCTATCATTTTGACATGTGACGATTTTTTTTGCTTTTAATTTGATTTTACAAATTAAATTAATTAAAGTGGTGGAACCACATATTCAACCAACCCCGGTTGATTTGTACATAGTAAATTAATGCATTTAATTTTATACATAACTGTCATTAATGCTCAACTAATATTATAATTTTTTACCATTTAGTGTTTATTTGTTTGAATCTGCTGACGGTTCCATTATTTGTTTAAAACCATTCTCTACTTCTTCAAGTCATTCTCTCGTTTCCCATATTTTGTTTGGTTAGTATAATAGATTCAAACAACTAAAAAATTTGTAATTTTTCTTTCAATCATATCCACTCAATTAAACCGAATTCACAAAATCCAAACTCTCCATCACTAGTACTAACTATTCAAGATGTTCATCATTCAAAGGCACACATCCTATATGAATCCGATGCGATGCATAATAAGCCTAACAAGCAAAAAGTGATATTTAAATATATAAATGAGTAAGAAATTTTAACAAATGAACGAACATGGCTAAGTAAATGGAGAGAAAATGATGATAGGGGAGTGCAAAAAGAATGAAGGTTAATGACTTTGGAGATTACACGTCATCTGACACAGTTAATGTGCCCAGTGATGATATTCAGGTTCTTGAAGTACCAAAGCGTCCACTGGGTGTGAAAGCAGCTAAAAGAAAGGGAAAAAATGTATCATCTTCAACAAAATTAAGTGCAGAAGTCAATGAAATATTTAATACTGGTATGGAAAAATTTAATCAATTTCAAACCCAAAAAAATAGCATGTTAATGAAGTATGTTCATCGGATGAAGAAAAAAGATAATTTGGTAGAAGCACACATTAAGATTGAGAATGTGAAGGCACAAGAACTGATAGAAGCATGCATTGAGACTGAGAGTAAAGACACAAGAACTAACAAATACATACATTGAGATTGAAAGATTAGAGACAAAAGAAATATTGAAAATAGAAATAGAAAAAATTCAAAAGGATTTAGACATGAGGTTCCTTCATATGGATGTATCTTGTCTACCCATCGATGAACGAGAAAAGGTCGAAGCAAAAGAAGTGAAATAATTCGCAAATTATTTCTTTAAATGTGTTTATTTGCATTATGATGTATTATTAACTATTATTGTATGTTTTCCACCATTAAATATTAAATATTGGTGAAAAAATTTCAAAATTTGAAATTCAACTATATGTGGGAATATATGAAATTTAAAATTCAAATATATGTGGAAATATTTGAAATTTAAAATTCAAATATCAGTGGAACAATTAAATTTAGAAATGTTAAATTCTGGAGGAAACAATAAAATTTATAATTAACTTAGTGGTGGGAAAATTTAAAATTTAAAATTTAAATATTGATAGAACAAAATGCAATTTGAAATTCAAATGTTAAGGGGGAAATTGAATTTGAAATTCAAAATTTGGGGGGAATTATAATTTGAATGCTTATTTAAAGCACAGACTTGTTTAACAATTTTCATAGTCTAATTTTCATTTTCATCTTTCTCTACTATGTCTCAAACTTCACATTCATCAAGTCATGATTCTGAGGACATGTTCAAGACAATAATGTTGGACATGTTAATTGATGATTCAGATGCACAAGCATTAAACTTCTCAATCAATGGAGAGCTTCATTGACAAATAATGGTGAACATGATTCTTCTTCTCAAAACTCATCATTGGCAAGAAGAGTGACTCTAGATAGAGAACGGATCAGGGACACTTGAGGTTATATAAAAATTATTTTGCACCATCATCAAATCGTACATTTTCAAATGATACTTTCCAAAGAAGGTTTAGGATGTGGCGACATGTGTTTAATCGCATTATGGAAGCTCTTGAAGCTTATTCTTAGTATTTTACTTAGACGTTTGCTAGTTATTGCACCATCATCAAATCGTACATTTTCAAATGATACTTTCCACACTTAATTTTTTATTGTAGTTTGCTAGTTATTATTTACATATTTTAAATAAATATGTGTTTATTCTAATGGTATATTATAATATAAATATAAATTATTTTTACACTTTAATTACAAAAATAATATTTAAATTTAATAAAATAATATAAATAATAAAATAATAATTATCCATTTTAACATATTATTATTTATTCAACATTAAATAAATAATTAAAATTTAAAATTTATTAAAATTTTAAAATTATAATTATAATGGAACACAAAATACCATAAAAATCCATCCCGTATTGTAGGTTATAGTATTATTGATTGAGATTATCTGTGATGTGCTACACCAAAAATCCCACCAATTGCACATGCTTTTATGCATTTTCTCCAATAATAAAATTAAGTGTGGGCTCAAATCTTAAGTGGTGCATGGATAGCATGATAATCTTTTCCAGTAAAATCAAATGAAGTATTTAACCAACTTAATAGTTTATTGGTATGATTTTCCATTCATGAAAAGTATATTCTTTTATAATATAAATTTAGTAATATAAACTATATTTTAAATTTATTATAGAATTTAATTTAATTTAAATTTTTAATTTAATTTTACTTTTAAAATTTAGTATTTTTATAATTTTTTTAAGATATAGAAGAAAATTAAATATAAATATACATTATTTATATTTATAAAATACGATCAAAATTCGCGAAATTAAAATCTGTGAGAAAAAATTAAGTCATGAGACAGTAATCTTCAGGTGGAACTAATACATTTGTCAAATCATTTCTCATGATTTAGTTATACAATATTCCTAAAATGAATAGTTTAGTGAAATTCTTACTCTTACTAAAATTCTTACTCTGTGTTATATGGATCTCATAAAACATGTGTAACCATGATACGATAGAATTGATAATTCTAATAAAAGTAAAAAACTATTGAAATAAGGAAGAGATATTTAGCGATGCACAAATATAATAATTTTATTTATATTTATATAAGATTAATGTATAAAATAAATTAAAAATATATTTAGGTGAATAGATTTATAAATTTAAGAATAAAAATAAAATATAATTAAAATTTATTGGATTAAATAAGTAACAAATTATGAATTTCAGTTGACTCCTATGGCCATCAGGCTTCTTTTCTGCGTCGATCGATTGAAGAAGAAGCACAATCTGAAGTTTTCGGCCGAGGATTTCTTTTACTCGTACTTCGTGAAGCGTGAGAACCCAGAATTTGGCCGTTATGTCTTGAATGCCCGAGCAAACGCCCAGCTTTTGGTCTTAGGCTTCTCTTCCAACGAGACTCAATGGAAGGATAAATATTTTTTTGTCAAAGGTGTTACTCGTCTGGGGAAGGGGTTGGGTTATCCTCCCTATTGGCGTGATTCTTGTAGGTTTCATTGTTTTAATTTTCATTTCGGGCGGTCGTTCTAGTTGACCGATCTTGTTTTCCTTTTCAGCTTACTTTGGGACGAAGAATTGCAAATCTTCTCCTCGGGCGCGGACTAGGAGTGAGGCTATATTTGCCTTATCGGCCGAGTCTCGAGATTACAAGACGCTTTTAGGCGAGCTGTCTGTTAGTCGTCTTTGGGCTTTTACTAGAACAAGTAAGTTGCTTGTGTCGCGTTTCGAGTGCCTTCGATCGGGTTTAGCTAACGTTTGTCTTTTTTCAGAATTATCCGACTACGTGATGTCCAAGCCTGATGGTCCGAGAGCGTTGGCCATGCGGGCTATCATGCGCCAGATCCAGGCAGAGCAGGAGAAGGCTCATGCATCAGGTCTTGCTAGGGTTGAGGGGCCGGCCGAAGAGCGAGTCGAGACCGTCCCCGAGCCTGTTTGTCCTCCAAGCCCTGCTCCTGCGGAGGCTGCTGAGGCTTCTCGTCAGGCCATTCCTGAGGCCTCCCGGAAGCCCTCTCGTTCCTCGGTCGCGAAGGAGAAACGGCCGATGGAGGGTGGCGTGGATTCGGCCAAGAAGCGTACCAAACATGTTGGCCAAAATCCCCGTATCGATGGTCGTCATGTGATTGAATTCCCTGGTAATTCTTCCACCAAGGAGGTGTCGGCCGAGATGATTGCGGCTGCAGAGGGTTTTTTCTTTCCTTAGGACGAGGAATGGTTGGAGTCCCTGTCTTTTACGAAGTTCTATGAGATGACCGTCTCGAGCCTTTACAGGGTGAGTTCGTTTTTTTTTTGGTGCTTTCTATGCTTACTTTTCTGTTTTTCAGGGACTCCAAGGGGCGGTTTGTGTGCGCAAGCATTTTGGCCCTGTTTTGCGGGAAAGGCGGGCCCTTGAAGCTAAGTATCAGTCTGCCTCGACCGAGTTGAAGGCGGCTCAGGAAGACTTGGGCAGAATGCTAAACTTAAGGCCTCCAATGTGCTGAGGCCGTCGGCTGAGCTGATGGGGTGGAGGCTCACAATGCTAAACTTAAGGCCTCGATTGCTTCGAAGGACGCGGAGCTAAAACGTCAGGCGGCGGAGCTGGAGGAGTTGAGGGTGGCGAAACAAGCCTCACTCGGCCGAATAGAAGAGCTCGAGGGCCGTGTTGAGAGTCTTACCATCGAGGCGGCTCAAACTGAGGTTGCGACCAAGTCTTTTTCTTTAGAGCAGGTTATCAAAGGGTCTTTGACTCCAGAGTTTGCTCAGAAAGAGTTGGACGCCTTGGTTGCTCTCCGCGATGAGAATTGAGCGAGTTTGGTATATCTTTTTCTTTTACTCTTCCGTGTACTTGCTGTAATTCCCCCCCTTTTGATAAATGAAATTTCTCTCTTTCGTTGTTTTTGTGTTGAATTTATTTGTGAGGGGTGTAATCCCCCAGCCTTTTATTTGCGATTCGAACATATTATCTCTGCATGTGCCATTTTTTATTCTCTAGGGTTTCGAGGCTGTAGTTCGGTTGATTTTGGCAGAGATGTATTTTGTTTGATATTTGTTTGCGGAGATATTTTAGACCGATGTTCTCCTGAGGTCTGCTTTTGCGATTTCCAGGTTACCCTTTGGGCGATTTTTTTTTTTTTTGCGTCGCTCTTTGAGCAGTAGGTCTTCGCCTGAGACCCTCCAGGTTTACCAAGGGCTTGCCTTTGGCAATTTTCGGGTTGCCTTTTGGGCAGTTTTTGCTCTTTGAGCAGTAGGTCTTCGCCCGAGACCCTCCAGATTTACCAGGGGCTTGCCTTTGGCAATTTTCGGGTTGCCCTTTGGGCAGTTTTTGCTCTTTGAGCAATTGGTCTTCGCCCGAGACCTTCTGACTTTGCCAGGGGCTTGCCTTTGGCAATTTTCGGGTTGCCCTTTAGGCAGTTTTTGCTCTTTGAGCAGTTGGTCTTCGCCCGAGACCCTCTGGCTTTGCCAGGGGCTTGCCTTTGGCAATTTTCGGGTTGCCTTTTGGGCAGTTTTTGCTCTTTGAGCAGTTGGTCTTCGCCCGAGACCCCCCAGATTTACCAGGGGCTTGCCTTTGGCAATTTTCTGGTTGTCCTTTGGGCAGTTTTTGCTTTTTGAGCAGCTGGTCTTCGCCCGAGACCCTTCTGATTTACCAGGGGATTGCCTTTGGCAATTTTCGGCCTGCCCTTTGGGCAGTTTTTGCTCTTTGAGCAGCTGCTCTTCGCCCGAGACCCTCTGGCTTTGCCAGGGGCTTGCCTTTGGCAATTTTCGGGTTGCCCTTTGGGCAGTTTTTGCTCTTTGAGCAGTTGGTCTTTGCCCGAGACCTCTCTGGCTTTGCCAGGGGCTTGCCTTTGGCAATTTTTGGGTTGCCATTTGGGCAGTTTTTGCATGGGTGCTTCGATTGCGAGCGTTTGATGAGAATTGAGTTATTTTATTGCTTTAAGATGGGGCCTCGTCAAAAACCCTGCTTGGGGAAAAGAGTGCCCGTTATTAGAGATAGTATGTTACATTAGAATTGATACATTTTTAGATGGTGGATGTTCCAACTGTGTTCCACCTCTTTCCCTTCCTTAGTGAGTAATTTATAGGATCCTTTTCCGGATGCTCTATCTGGTATGGCCCTTCCCAGTTTCGGCCAATTTGCCGTGGCTCTAATTCTTTGTGTTCTGGAAGACTTTTCTGAGTACCTAGTCTCCGGGTTGGAAGGTTCGGGCTTTGACCTTTTTGTTGTATCGTCGGGCTATTCCTATTTGGTATTTTCCGATTCTCTGTCGCGCACTTTCCCTCTTCTCGTCCGAAGTATCCCTTTCGAAGGCTAGTACTCGTTGGTTGCCTTGGTCTATCAGCCTTTGTTGCGGTGATTGGACCTCGGTTGGGAGTACTGCTTCTCTCCCGTAGACCATCGAGAATGGGGTTTGTAGCGTTGATGTTCTAGGGGTTGTTTGGGACGCCCAGAGGACTTCGGGTAAGGCTTCAGGCCATAGACCCTTGGCTCCCTCTAGCTTTTTCTTGAGTGAGTCGACCACCGCTTTATTGGATGCTTCTGCTTGTCCGTTGGCTTGAGGGTACCTTGGAGTTGAATATGTGAGTTTGATGTTCATTTGGCGGCAGAAATCTTTTAGCGTTTGTGCTATAAATTGGGGCCCGTTGTCCGTGATTATTTCTCGTGGTATGCCGAACCTGCAGATGATATTTTTCCAGATAAACTTTTGTACCTCTTGCTCTCTGACTCTTTCTAGCGCTTCGGCTTCGACCCATTTTGTGAAATAATTGGTCACCATTAAGATGTATCTTTTTCTGCCATGGGTAGACATTGGGAAGGGTCCTATGATGTCCATCCCCCATTTGTCAAATGGCCATGGAGAAGTTATACTGTGTAAGGTCCCTGCGGGGAGGTTGGAGTAGTTGACGTGTCTTTAGCATTTGTCACACTTTTTAACCAGTTCGGCCGCGTCCGTTTTCATGGTAGGCCAATAGTATCCGGCCCTGTGTGTCTTGAATGCCAGGCTTCTCCCTTCGGAGTGGTTTCTGGCCGGTCCTTCATGGAGCTCCTTTAGTACCGCCTTTGCTTCTTGGGCGGAGATGCAATTTAGGAAGGGGCCGGCTATGGATCTTTTGAAGAGGATTCCCCCTATGATACAGAATCTTGCGGCTTGGGCTCGCAGTTTTCTGGCTTCAGCTTTGTCTTCAGGGATCTGTCCGTGATTGATATAGGCAAGGATGGGTGTTCTCCAGTCGTTTTGCTCTAGGACCATGGTCTCTTCATATTCGATGGCTACTTTCGGGAGGAAGGCGTTTACGATTGGCCCGGTTGGTTCGTCTCTGTGCATTAAAGCTCCGAGATTTGCCATTGCATCTGCTCTTTCATTCTCCTCCCTCGGGATTTGCTTTATTTCGGCCTTTTAGAAGCGCTTCATGAGGTCTTTGGCAATCTTGAGGTACTTAGCCATTTTTTCATTTCTGGCTTGATATGTGCCATTGATATGGTTGGCCACCAGTTGGGAATCGCATCTGATAGCGAGATTGTGCGCTCCATTTTCTTTTGCCACCCTTAGTCCTGCAATTAGGGCTTCATATTCGGCTTCGTTATTGGTGGCGGGGAATTCGCACCGGATGGCCTAGAGGATTGGAGGCAAGTTCGGAGGTTAGAGATACACGCCTAGGCCGCTGCCACTCTGTCTGCTGGCTCCGTCTACTTCTAATACCCGTTTTTCGGTTGAAGGTGTTATCAGCAGGTTGATATCGATAGAGGCCGTTTCGGCCGGTGGCACTTTTTCGAAGTCGGCCACGAAATTTGCCAGCGCTTGAGATTTGATCGCTTTCTTTCCTTCAAAGGATATGTTGTGCTCGCTGAGCTCTAGAGCCCATTTCATTAATCTTCCGGATCTGTCGGGGGAGTGGATTGCACTCCGAAGGGGTAGCGTAGTTATGACCGCGATTGGGTGCCCTTGAAAGTATGCTCGAAGTTTTCTTGCAGCAAATATAAGACTCAGAATGGCTTTTTCCAGGGTAGGATATCTGGTTTCGGCCGATGTCAGAGTTTTGCTTGCGAAGTATACTGGTTGCTGCTTTCCCCCGATTTCTTTGACCAGGACGGCGCTTATTGCAATCTCTAAATGCGCCAGATATAGGTATAGTTTTTCACCATCTTCTGGTTTTGCTAAGAGTGGTAGGCAGGTCAAGAAATCTTTGATATCTGAAAGGGTTTTGCTGCATTTCTCGGTCCACTCGAATTCCTTGGATTTTTTGAGGGCCTCGAAGAAAGGCTGAAATTTTTCTGAAGCTTTAGGAATGAACCGTGTTAGTGCGGCCTGCCTGCCTGTGAGCTTTTGTATGTCTTTATTGTTTCGCGGTTTCGCGATGTTTAGGATGGGTCTGATCTGATCTGGGTTGGCCTCGATTCCCCTTTTCGTGACTAGATACCCCAAGAATTTCCCTACTTTGACACCGAATTGACATTTTGTGGGGTTAAGCTTCATGTTGTATTTTCGGAGTGTCTCGAATGTTTGGCTCAAATGATGCACATGGTGATTCGCATCTTCGGATTTAACCAGCATGTCATCAATGTAGACCTCCATAGTCTTCCCCAGCTTATCAGCAAACATATTGTTCATAAGCCTCTGGTATGTGGATCCTGCATTTTTTAGGCCGAAGGGCATCACCTTGTAACAGTAAATCCCCCTCTCCGTGACGAAGACAGTCTTTTCTTGGTCGCTGGGATGCATTAATATTTGGTTGTAGCCTGAGTAAGCGTCCATGAAGATTAATATCTCATAGCCCGCGGTTGCGTCGATGGTGAGGTCAATGTGTGGTAGCGGGAAGGGGTCTTTTGGACATGACTTGTTTAGGTCTGTGAAGTCGATGCAGACCCTCCACTTTCCATTCTTCTTTTTGACGACCACTACATTAGCAAGCCAGTCTGGATACTGGACTTCTCTGATGGATCCATTCGCGAGGAGTTTTTCGACTTCTTCGTTGATGATTTTGTTTCTTTCAGGAGCGAACCTTCGGCGCTTCTGTTTGACTGGTTTCGCGCCCTCTTTCACATTCAGCTTGTGGGTTATGATCGTCGGGTCGATTCTGGTCATGTCTTCGTGTTACCAGGCGAAGCAGTCCTGGTTGGCTTTGAGGAAGCTTATCAGCTTTTCCCGTTCCAAGCCCTCTACCGCAGCTCCAATCTGCACCGTTTTCGCCCCTTCTTGATCTAGGGGGACTTCATCTACTTTGTCTTCGGCCGGATTCAGGGGTGTCTTCGGCCGAGACGGTAATTGCTATTCTTCGACCCCCTTCTGCTTTAAGCAGTTAGCGTAGCATTCCTTGGAGGAGTTTTGCTCACCTTTTATTTGTTTGATCCCTCGCGGGGTTGGGAACTTGATGAGTTGGTGATACGTGGACGGGATTACTTTCATGTCGTGTATCCAGGGTCTTCCGAGTATCACGTTGTATGCGGACCTCGAGCTTATCTTGAGAAAGGTTGTGTGTAGATTGATCCCTTCCGTGAATACTGGCAGTTCAATCTCCCCGATGGTTTAGGTGGTTTTACCGTCGAAGTCGATAAGGGAGACGGCCTTCCTGCGCATCATTCTCTCGTCTAGTTGCATATTCTTGAATGTTTTGAGGAATAGTATGTTGGCCGAGCTTCCGTTATCCACCAACACTTTCTTCACAGTTAGATTTGCTATCGAAATTTTGATCACTAATGCGTCGTGGTGCGGCGCGTTGATCCCCTTGTCCTCTTCTTCTGTGAAGGTGATAGAGCAGTTATCGATTGAGGGGTCGTTCCCGATGTTGTAGATGCTGAGGGAACCTCTCAGCTTTCTTTTTACTGCTGAGCTGGTTAGCCCACACATCTCGGATCCTCCTGCAATCATATTGATCACTTTTTCTTCTTCAGCATTTGCTATGGGTACTGCTTTCGGTGATCGCCGATTTTTATCGACCTCGGCTGCGATTTCTCGCCCTTTTTCGGATACATACTCCCGCAAGTGACCCGCTTTTATTAGTTCGACGACTTCTCTCTTAAGAGTCCAGTAGTCTTCGGTGTTATGGCCATGGTCTCCATGAAACTGGCAGTACCGGGATTTATCCTTCCAAGTTCCTGCAGGGTTCATTGGTTTGTCGGGCCATCTGACTCTGTCTCCCATTCCTTTGAGAATTGCTAGGGTTTCTCTCGTGGGAATGGTGAGTGGGTAAGGTATTAGTTCTTTTCGCTTCCGGCCGTGTTCGGAATAATCCGGTCTTGAAGAGTTGCGGCCGACGTAATCTGGTCTGGGCGGGTCGTTGCGGTCAGATTCCTTCTGGTTGCTCCTCGGCCTTTCAGTTCGGCCGAAATTTCCAGCACTGTTTCGGCCGCGGGAGCTTGGTGTGCTCTGGGAGCTTCTATGATTTCTTGGCTGGAGTTCCTCCTCATATTCCATTGCGTCTTCGGCCCTTTCTAGGACATCTTCGAAGGTGCGGGGTTTGATCAGCTTTAGACTTTCGTAGAATTTGGAAGTCTTCAGTAGCCCTTTGATAAAGGCTTTGGTGGCGCTTTTGTCTCGGCAATCCGGAATAGCCATTTTGGTTTCCTTGAATCTTTTGACATATTGTCTGAGACTTTCAGCGGTCCCTTGTTTCAGATCATACAAGTCATCTAAGTCTTTTTCCTTTTTCCTGCTGTCTGAGAAGTGGTTCACGAATTTGGTGACTAAGGATGAATATGACTTGATGCTCTTCTCCAGTAGAGCCGAATACCACCTTTGGACGGTTCCTGTCAAGGTGGAGCCAAAACTTTTACACATAATTGCCTCCATATCCTCTTCTGGGATATTGCAGGTTCCCATGCGATTTTTGTATCCGGCGATATGGTCTTCAGGGTCCGTTGTCCCGTCGTAAGGTTTCATATTTGGAATGGAGAACCTTTTGGGCATCTTTGTTTCTAGGATCCATGCTGTGAAAGGCATGTCGGAGTATCGCATTGTTGACGACCTCATCGTGACCCTTTTTCCTGAAGTTCTTTGTACCAGGTCTTTGAGTTCTTTGATTTCCCGATCAAGGCGCCTCTCTCGGTCTTTACGGGTTGATTTAGGACCTCTGGCCTCTTCATCAGAGCTGCTTAAATCACGACAGTCAGTGTTTTTATGGCTTTTCGTCGATCCATCACTTTCTTGCGATGTCTCCCCACCGGAGTCCTCAAAGTTGAGCTTGCGCTTTCGGAGGGGTGAATATTTCCGGCTTGATTGCCGGGTTTTCTCCTTGGTGAGGTTCGTGGACTTCCTTCTTGATTCCGCTTCTTTCCTCCACTGCTCCTTCTCTTCTTCAGCTTTCTTCAACATCTCGATCAAGATTGCCAGCTGTTCCTCTAGCGTCTTTGGAACTTGATCTTCTACGTTGATGGTATTAGGGTTTATTGGAGCCATGACTGATAAGAGCAGGTGCGGAGAATAACTGTAGCAAGAATTCTGAATTTTCAAGAAACCTTAACCTTGTGTGTGAGGTTCGTAGCCCCACGGTGGGCGCCAAACTGTGGTGCCAAATAAACCACAGCCAAATATAGGGCTAAGATTGCTTGAACACAGTAGCTAAACAGCTTACAGATATGGTCTCACCGAGTTTTGTTCTAATCAGTAAAAATCGGATCCTTTACAATTGTCTTTACCCCTTATTTATAGGGGTGATCAGTCTCTTTTCTAGAAGTATTAGGACTTTTCTTTCCCTTAGGACTTGGTCTCCTTATTTTAATGAGGTTTGTCTTCCTTTATCCATCGGGCTTTAGGAATCTTTGATCTAGTGAGATAGGCTTTCCTTTATCAATCGGGCTTTAGGAATCCTTGGTCCGGTAAGATAAGTCTTCCTTTTCCGACTGAGCTTCGGGAATCCTTAGTTGGTTAGGCAATAATTTGGTGGGCTAGTGTGCTTTGGTTTGGACTCTATTGGGCTCGGCCGAGTTGAACTTCATTGGGCTTTTGGTTATGTCAGTCGAGCCAGACTGGTGCATCTCTTGGGCCTTGGGCCCTCTTTTTCGGCCGAGGGTAGTTCTTGGGCACCTCCCCTGTCTTCGGCCGAGCTTGGTTTTGGATTTCGGCTCCCTTTGCTTGTTCTGACCTTCGACTGTGATGCCTTATGGTTATTTTCCCACCACAACACTTATTTAACTTGCTGATTAATTATTTCATTTATAATTTAATTTATTGTAATAATATAATTTAATTTTGTTTTTATTTATAAATTCAATTTTAATTGATTACTCCGTATAATTTTATTATTATTTCATTTAATCCATGTACTGTATCTCCTTGTTGAAATTTAAAAATTGCTTTGTTTTATAAATATAGATAATTTTATTTTCTATTGGGTATCTAAAGTTTCTTATCCTTCTTAATATGTGATTGTTTATTTTGAGTTAGGGAAAATGTCATATTGATTTACTTTTACACACCTCCATAAGATAATGATAATCGAGTTATGTGACTAAATTTTTTAGATATACTAGGCCTGTAAGCACATGCTTACGTGCCATTACATCAATCTACATACAATTATTTCGAATCAGTTTTAAAATTTTATTATTTTTATATTTTTTTAATTATTTATTTAAATATCATAAATTAATATTTTATTATTATTTAATGTATTAAATAAAATATGTAATATAATTATTATTTAATATTTTAATATTTTTTATGTTATTTTAAAATAATATTTTTAAAATTTTAATTTTAATTTATTATTAAATTTATTTTTAATAATTCATCAAAAAATTTAACATATTTTTTTTTTTAAATATCTAAATTTTTTTAAACATGTAATATAATTATTATTTAATATTTTAATATCTTCTATCCTATTTTAAAATAATATTTTATATTTAAATTTTAATTTAGTATTAAATTAATTTTTAATAATCCATCTAAAATTTTTTAACATGTTTTTATTTTTAAGTATCTAAAACTTTTTTTAACATATTTTAATTTTCAAATATTATTTATGAAAAAATATCCATATTTGATTAAAGAAAAAATAGTTAGAAATATGCAATTATCTCAACCTTTAATCAAATGTATTTATACATTTGTTTTCTTTTCAAATGTATATATGAATAAAAATTATTTATATAATAATTAATATATATATTTATAAAATGAGTAGTTTATTTAGATATTATTATTATTTACTAATAACTATTAAATTAAATAATTTGATAAAAAATTAATTTAGTAAAAAAAATACCAATAAAATAATTTAGTATAAATTATTTTAAAAACTATCTTTCTATCGCGCAAAGTGCGAATCAATTCCGTATATATTACCATTATATTATTCTATTTATATTTTAAGATGAAGTGAGATAAAATATATTTAAGTGATTTATTTTAAATTATAATATATTTATCATTAGATGTTTTATATTAATTTAATATTAAAAATTATTGAAATTATATTAATTCTTTTTTAGAAATGAAAAAAAATATTCAATATGTAATTAACAAAAAGTTATCATATTAAAGGAGTTGATAGAATGAATAAGAGTAATTTGAATGGTAAATTTTGAAAAGCGAAAAAAAAAAAGGTATTTTATTTCTAAGTGTTTTGATTGATGCACACTCCTTAGACCATTTTCAATGCAGAGTCTCTTAGGAGGTATTTTGTGGAGTTTTGTGGTCCTATGGATTGTTTTAAAAAAATTAAATAAAAATAATAAAAATAAAAAATAAAATATTATATTTATATTACAAAATAAGATATTATAAATCATTTCAATTTAAATGAAAAATAAATTGAAAACATCACATTTTTATTAATTATATAATATTTAAATAAACATAATACCTATTGTAATTATAACGCTGTAAATCAAAATCATACATTAACTGAAATTCTCCATTACTATCTTTCATTCATTGCTGGTATTTTAACGATCTTCATCATTCATTCATCTTTATCTAATAGAAAGTTTTAAAAGATTCTATCTTAAATATCTTTTAGTGTAATTTAAAATAACGTGATAAAAAATATATTTTATTATTTCAATTTTTTATACTTTATATTTAATTTTAAAATTTTACATAGAACCTAATAAGATGATTTTGATGTTATATATGGATGTCTTTCTCATCATTTATAGTAACAAAGAACAATATCGAAAATAAATATTGGTGGATTCCAAAAGAAGGAATGATGGATGGATTTTGATTAGACTAAAAATGAATGAATTTAGATTAGACTAATGATCATTGAACAATCTTTTTTATTGATACTAAAATAATTATCCGTATTAATATTTTTTCCTTCGGAAAAAACTAATTATTTGGATTGTTTGAATAAGATATATTTTTAACTTTTATTTTAAAAATTATATATATTATATAAATTATACATAGTTTTTTTTTCAATTGAAAACTTTTATCAATTACTTTTTAAAAAGACTTAAATCGAATAATCCGAATTAATTGGTATTTTTATTCATACTACATGTCTCAAAAAAAATTTAAAAAAAAATAATTCAAACTTATCAAAATACCGTGTCAAATCAGATTCAAGCTAAATCCTTTTTTTTTCAATTCTAAATATTATTATGTTTTGCTATAATATATAATTATTAAAAAAAATTAGTTTCAAAATAATATATTATTTTATTTTTTTCATTAAAAGATTAATTTATATACATATATATTATTTTATAATATTGTTTTCTTAGCTAATATTCAATTGAAATTATAAATAAAAGATTTTATAAATAATTAATTTAATTTACTTTTAAATATTAGAACTTTGTGTTCTCCATTTGCTGTAACACCAATGTTGATAGTGCAACCGGATCACTGAGCCCTTTCCCGTTGACGTATCTCTTTGCTAGCCTTTGTGGCCGCCGGTAGAACCAAGTAAACTCTGTGTCATTCGATTCTTTTGATTTTTGTTATGTTGCGATTCATTGTTGTTTCGATTTACAGCAAATTAAAAAAACAAAACATGTATTTAATGTTTTTGTTATTTTTCAATTTAATATTTATCAATCTGTTTAATAAATAAAAATTTTAAATATAAAAATATATAATAAATTTAGAAATAAAAAAATATTAAAATATTTATATAAATAGATTAATTTAATTTAAAATTTATAATTTATTTATTAAATATGTTAATAAATTCAATTAATTTTTAAAATATAATTAAAATATTATCTTTTTCCTTTTAATAAGTGTTAAAATCCATATATATATATATATATATATAAAGCAGAAAAGTTTCAGGACAAAATTTAATAAGACAATAAATCAGTATTAATTATACAAGAATTGTCTTTAAATTTAATGTAATAGTTTTAATTATTATCTATATACATCTTTATAATTTAAAAATAATTATGTAATTATATATATTTAAAAAATAATATTATCAATTCACCCAATATTTTTATGATAAATATATATTTAAAATAATTCAAATTTAATTAAGAAGATAAATATTTAAATTCATATTTATCTTTACTACGTGGTGGTGGAGTTCGATTTCATATCAATCTTCTCTCTACTATATTTATATATATACCCATAAATCTCAATTATTTTTCTCATTGTTATTTTGGTGGTGGTATATTTCTTTTGATGGTAATTTTCATATTTGTATGATTTATATGTGGTATATTTATATATTTGTATTGGTATAATTTACATATTAATTGTATATGATATTTTTTTTCCAGCATTGTAGATGAGCGAAATCAAGATAAAATATGAAAAAACATAAAGTTTATATCAAATGTAGGATATTAATTAACTTTTCATCTATGTCCTTGGTATGCTTCTAATCTTTTTTACTGTTATTATTATTTTTTAATATATGTGGTGTTTTCGTTTTTCTTCAAATTTATATATATTTTATTATTATATAAGTAGAGTAGTTTAAGATAACTCTATTATATATATATTTAATAAATAGTTTGATTCCATATCAAATTTTCCTTCAATATATATCCATCACAATTATTTTAGTTTCCATCACAATTATTTTAGTATTCATCACAATTATTTTAGTATTATATTTGTTGTTCGCATAGGAGCGACCACCGCGCGAGATTGTCTCAGAGAATTTGTCCAATGAGTTAGTCATGTGTTCGGTCCAACATACTTGAGACGCCCAAATAGGAATGAAATTCAAAGTCTTCTTGCAGTAGGAGAGCAACGTAGGTTCCCTAGAAATTTAGGAAGCATTGGAAAACCTGATATAATTCTTACAATGAGTTGTAATCCTAATTGGGTGGAGATCAAAGAAGAATTAAAACCATATGAAGAATCTCAAAATAGACCTGATTTAATCTCACGAGTATTCAAATCAATATAAGAACAACTGAAAAATTGATTATTCAAAAACCAGATATTTGGACCAGTAGCTCCATATGTTTATGTCATAGAATTTCAGAAAAGAGGTCTTTCTCATGCTCATTTTTTAATAATACTAAAATCAAATTCAAAAATAATTGCCCTAGAAACTTTTGACGATTTCGTATCAGCTGAATTGCCTAATCAGAAATTACACTCACACTTATATCGTGCAGTTGTTAAACATACGATTCATGGTCCCTGCGGTGATCTTAACCCATACAATGTATGCATGAAAAAAAACGGTAATATGAATGGGCAAAAAGTTAAAGTTAGAGGTTGCGAATTAGAACGATTGTGCCATACAACCCTTATTTATTGGCGAATTTTGATTGCCATATGAATGTTGAAATATGTACAACAATTAAAGTGGTTAAATATTTATACAAATATATATATATATATATATATACAAAGGACACGATCGGATTGCTTTTCAAATCTCGTGTGAAAATGATGTCACTAATATTGATGAAATTGAACTATTTCGCATAGCAAGATCGATATTGCCACCTGAAGCCACCTGGAGAATTTTTAGTTTTGCCTTAAATGAAATTTATCCATCAGTTCAAATGCTTCCGTTACATCTTGAGGATTCACAAACTATTAATTTTAAAAATTCAGACAATCTTACAAACATAATAAATGATGAATGCAAATCAAAATCAATGTTTACTGAATTTTTTAATATGAACAGAATTAATAGAACTCCACAAAAATTATTATATAAAGAATTTCCCGAATATTTCGTCTGGAATGGAAAGGATAAGATTTGGACTCCAAGAAAAAAAGGAAACGTTATTGGACACATAACTACTGCAAATCTAATAGAATCTGAAAGATATTATTTACGATTATTATTGAATCACATTAAATCCCCAACATCATTTGAAGATTTACAATTTGTAAACGGTATTAAGACTTCTTCATTTCGTGATGCGGTTTTATTACATGGATTATTAAAATCTGACGACAGTTTAGAAAAATGTTTACACGAAGCTTCCGTATATCAAATGCCAAAAACTTTGCGATGACTATTTGCTACAATATTAGTATATTGTAAACCTGGAAACCCAAAAATTTTATGGACAAATTTTGAAGCATTTCTATGCGAAGATTACAACAAAACGTCAGCAACTGTAATAATGCAAGAATCAAAGCGTTAAAAGATATTAATTCTATCCTTGAGTCAATTGGAAAAAATATCAACGATTACAGTTTAATAGATTATAATATTAACTTAGAGGAAGAGGAAAGAGAATTAAAACAAATTAACGATGAGTTACAAGTAGTGATACCTCAAGAAGATATAGACTCTATTTCATTACTTAATGATGAACAAAAAAAGGTTTATGATATAATATTAGAAAGAGTTATACTAGAACAACCAGGAGCATTCTTTATTGATAGCCCAGGTGGAACAGGTAAAACATTTTTGTATAAAGCAATTCTAGCAACAGTAAGATTAAAACATATGATAGCTTTAGCGACTGCATCATCCGGAGTTGTTGCATCTATGTTACCAAAAGGTCAAACAGCCACTCATGATTTAAAATTCCATCAACAGATGAAGATAATATTTCATGTAATGTTAGTAAATAAAGTGGAACAGCTAAATTATTATAACTTGCTAAATTAATAATTTGGGATGAAGCTCCTATGTGTAAAAAGCAAATTATTGAAGCTTTGGATACAATGTTACAAGATATTAATGATAATACATTACCATTTGGTGGCAAAGTCATTGTATTTGGAGGTGATTTTAGTCAAATTTTATCAGTAATTCATAAAGCAACAAAACAACAAACAATTCTGTCAAGTTTGGTAAAATCATACTTATGGAATGTTTTAGAAAAATTACAAATAAATCAAAATATGCGGGCAAATATAGACCCAACATTTAGTGATTTCTTACTGCGGATAGGCAACGGAACAGAGCAAACTGATTATAAGGAACAAATAAAAATTCCGAATAATATGATTGTGCGTTATAAAGATAATGATGTTTCTTTAAATATTCTAATTAATTATGTTTTCCCAAATATCGCTAATTATTTTGACTATTTCGATATTATGATAAATAGAGCAATATTAACACCCATAAATGACCATGTTGATGAAATAAATAATTTGCTTATTGAACAATTTCCAGGACAGAAAGTAAAATACTATAGTTTTGATGATATTTTGGACAAAACTGATCATAATCTTCACGAAGATTTTTTAAACACGTTAACTCCAAATGGAATGCCTCCGCATGAACTAATACTAAAATTAGGATGTCCTATTATGTTGCTTAGAAATATCAACTCATTAGAAGGATTAATGGCACTAGATTAATATGTCGTGGATTTGAAGCAAATGTTATTTATGTAGAAGTAGCTGTTGGTCATAATCGTGGTAAAGAAGTTTGCATACCTAGAATTCCATTTATACCTCTTGAAAACATTAAGTATCATTTCCCATTTAAAAGAACACAATTTCCTGTTCGTGTCAGCTTTACTATGACAATTAATAAAGCTCAAGGTCAAACACTAGATTACGTTGGTATATATTTACCCGAACCAGTCTTTTCACATGGACAATTATATGTTGCTTTATCTAGAGCCAAATCAGCAAATTCTGTCAAAATTATTATCAAACCTACTGACGTTGATAATAAAAATGATACAAGTACAAAAAATGTAGTATATAAAGAATTATTGGCCCTATGTCACCGACAATAAAAACTCCTCTTTCCATAATAACTGCATGAAATATTTGAGAAACCATATCCAATATACAAAATATCTAAATATTATAATGAGCTTTGCCAAATTAATATATACTTACAAATTAAAACAATCAAGCTTCTAATATATATTAATTACTAAATATAAATAAAAAAAATTCTTTACTCCTTGCATTTTGTCTCTTTATAGTCTAATATACAATAACATTTTGATTTATATATAAAAAAGAAAAAACACCATGACCAATTAATTGAAGGCTTCTGAATTATGTTCTCACAAACATATATTATTCAGTTACGAATTATAAGGTTACAATATTTTGTGATTATACTGAAATATAAATTTCAATTTATTTTGTAAAGCATTTGTAAAGTTTTCTAAATTTAACAAATCATATTAATTGCAACGTCTACTTAAATTATAACAATTTAGAAGAAATTAAAAATATTGAGATATGATCTATTTTCAAACTATTGTTTCATGTTTTTAATCCTCTCTCAATTTTTACCATGTGATAGACATCAATTTGTAAAAAGTAATATCCTTATATTTGCCATTGATGAATTTTTCAACAACTCGATTATTTTGTTCCAAGATTCAGCTATTTACCATTCTCTTTTATTACCACATTTCAAAATTATTATTTCCAAATCTACTACATTGCACAATCCACTCACACTTACTAAAGCATCAACATCTTCACACTTAAACACTTGCTATCTATTCACATTTACACCGCCCACGTACATGCGCATAAACACTCACCATTTGGAATCCAAATAATCAAAATCGCTTTGTTGTTAAACCAAATAGAGCTTATTCAGTAATTTCCAAATGGAACACAATTCCATTCCAATGGAACACAATTCCATTCCATTGTACTGGTTGTATATTTGCAGTAAGTTTGTCTGAAAAAAAAAACAATTTACTTTTTTATTTATGATTTTGGTCATTCTTGTTTCCACTGAAGCTTTATCTCTCCTTCAAGTATTTTCTCAAAGAAGCCAAGTGTTTAGGCGTTCGTGTTATTTCCGGCATCGTCTATGATTCCGACGATGGAAAGACTTGTCATCAGGTATTCTTGCTTTCTGAAAACTGAAATTTGTTTACAATTTTTAATTTCTGTGTGTTGTCTAAGATATTTGGTTAAGCTATAGTTTCCCTCTTGTTGATTGAGTGTTTTTTTTTCAATATATAGTGTAGTTTTAACATGCAAGATTAAGGGTTTTTTAGCTAACTAGATCTTAATGTTCAAGCTTCATTTAGATTCCGTTTGGGAATTGTTTTTGTTTTTGTTTTCTTGGGTTTCTTTCTGAGCTGTTAAATTGTATTTATATTTGTGTGTATGATTAAATGTTGTAGTTTCACCAAAAGACTAGGGTTTTTGCGATTACTTGTAAGAATGTGAAGAATGGGAAGCCCTACACGATTAGCTTATGTTGTTGTAAATGTCCGATGGCCAGGTTAGATTATGTGTTACACTTTTTGTTGCATTTGAGTTGTAGCTTGATTGTCTTTATATTTATAATAGTAATTGTTGTTGATGGACTGAATCAGATACAAAGACAATGCTGTCAAATCTAATCAGTCAGAGGGTTGCACTTGTCCCAAGTGTAGAGGGATGCAATTGTACTCAGTGCAGGTGATGTTTTGTGAGAATGACTTAGTGTTTACATGTAAAGTAGGTCTCATTTGGGGATTATAATTTCAGAAGAAGTGGGTTGAGACCTACTGCTCAGATGATACATAAAGATAAAGAATAGAGGATTTCATCAGTATTTGAAATGTTGTGTTAAAAGGCCTGACTGTGTTGCTATTGAGAGGAAAGTAACTCAGGAGATTAATGCAGCCTTGAAAGAAGAGATTTATGAGGAAAAGGTTAATTTAGTGTTTATTTAGTCCTTGCTATTTGTAGCTATTTTGAGCTGATAAATTTACTATTCTTGGTTTATAAATGAGTTCTTTCTTTGGACCGGATTATGCTGTTGATTTAGTTAGAAAACCTAAGAATGAGAATTCTTTTGATGGAAATCATTATTCACACTTGAAAGAGAAGAAAACTAACAAGGTGAAACATGAAGAATTGAAAAAGAAGTCTCAAGATCAAGCACCAAAGTTGAAAAAGAAGTAATCCAAGAAGGTGAAACGGAAGAATTGAAGGATCAAACAACATACATTCCAACTTTGCATTGGAACCTATTTCAAGCAAGCAATCTCTTCATGCTTATCCCTGCGATTTAAGGATACCAAAAAGTCAACTTTTTATTACCTATATAATTTCAAATAATGTTTAGAAAATTGTTAGTTCTACCAAGAATACACCCATTGTGTTGCATTTGAAAGTATTTGTCCACTTTTTTAGGCATAGACCTTTGTTTTAACCAACATGATGGATAAACTATTTTAGAAATTTTGATTGTTTTCAAAATGTTTAAAGATATAAATTTCTCACCATTTACAAGTTTGATGTCCAATTTGACATAAAAAAAATTGTTATTTGAACAAATTGTAAGAAAAATGGAGAAAATTGAAAAGAATTGACTGGGTAGTCAGATACTTAAAGATTATTTGATGACTACTCTGTTGATATGTAGGTTTTTAAAGGTGGGCGTTTATTGAATAATTATATTATGTGAACATAATTTAATATAGATTCAATATATTTACATAATATAACTCAATATCTGAATTATATATTATGTTAAACGCCTTACAGACAAACATTTCACAAGGTTGTTAAATCAAAACCCAAATAACAAATTGAAATTTATAGTATGTTAAAGCCATATAAAAATATATTTTTCATATTGATACTATTAGTAATTAATTTAAAGTATAGTATCGATAAAATTATTGATAAAATAATATAAAATATAAAAATAGTAAAAATTACATAATATTAGTTTTATAAAGTTTGAGAATTTATAAGCTCATTTTTAAACTCTTTCAAAAAGTAAGTTTTAAAAAAGTTAGTTTACATTCTATAGATTGTACTAAAAATTTAATATTAAATTTCAAAATTTAATTTCAGTAGTGTCGTTCTGATATATATTTATAAATACTAAAAACTATTCGGTTGTCTTTGAACCCATATAAAAAAACAACATAATCAGTTATTAATTAGATGAGATCATGGATCAACATGTATGATCGTGGATAAAAAATTTGTGAAGTAATCAATTTTTAAAAGAAATTTAAATCGAAGATAAAATTGAAAGCACAGAAGCTATATCCATGTAAGTTGGGTAATTTAATATTATATGGTCATTATATGCATTAAATCCATCTATTATCATAAACATATATTTTTTACTTATTTATATTTATCATTACCAGTTTATATTTAAATAAAAAATCAATAAAATATATTAATATGAATGAATATATGAATTATATATTAATGATATTTTTATTTATAAAATTTAATTTAATATATTTTATAAATATTATTAAATATTAAATTATTGAATTTATTAATATTATTTTTATTTATTTTATATATTTTTATAATTTTAACTTCTCTAATATGGTGAGAGAATTGGATATATTTCAGAAATTCATGTGAATGTGTAAAAATCATTTTAGTTAGTAATTTCATCGAACCTTACAACACTTCTTTATAATTATATAAAATAAAGTTATTTTTTGATAATAAGTACATTTAAACATAAAAATAAAATATTAATGAATTTTAATAAAATATTTTTTACTAAAATATTTTATATTGCATCCACTTTTATATATAAATATAGAGCATGATGAAATTCGTATTTTAAATTTGAAATATATATATATATATATATATATATATATATCAAATAACCTAATACTATTACGGATTTCAATTTTAAAAATAATATTACATATTATTTTTTAAATTAATTAATAATATTATTATAATTTAAAAAATGATTTAATTTTTATTATATATATAAAATTAATAAATAATAATAATATTATTATTATATTATATTATTAAATTTTTCTATATTTTTATTGCAGATTCTAATTAAATACAGTCTACACTTTATCATTTATGAAATTAACAAATATATTTTACTCAATATTATTATAATATATAATATTCATAATAGTAAAAATCAATCAAATTTTTTATCCCTATATATTGAACTGGAAAAATTAGATATATTAACACAAGAATGATATATAAAAATATACATGCGAAGGCGGAGAGATGAAAAGAAGGAGAATACCACACTATTAATATATAAAAAATATTATTGAAATTTAAAGTAAAATGAAAAATAATTACATTTAAATTTATATATATATATAATTAGACATTATAAATTTGTTTTCTTTAATTTTTGTAATTTATAAAAAATTAAAAAATAAATTTTTCTATGGATGGAGAATCAGATCACCGAAAAACAGTTATATTTTATAATTATATATATATATATATATATATATCTATAAGTTATTATAAATATTTATTTTAAATATTTTTAAGAACCATAATTCTTCTAAATTATTTTTTAAATATTTATTATATATCATATGATTTATTTTTATATAATCCAAAAAAAATTATTATCAAATAATATATGATAAAAATTATATACTGTAAACATAATAACTTAATATTATAAAAAATATTATTAAAATAATACATTCATTTTAGTAATTTATATAAATTAATTTTAATTTTTCATTTACAAATATAGATTATATGTAAAAAAATAAAAAATAAATAAATAAACAACTCATTTTTATTTTAGTAATAATAAATAAAAATAAAAATTTCATTCCATTTAAATTTAATTGTTTATTTTATTATTATTAATGTATAACCAAATTAAATTATTTCCGTTCAAATTTAGTTTGGTAAAATAAAAATAAATCAAAATTATAATTTTTATACATAAAAATATTACCTTAGTAATATCTAAATTCATAAAATTAACATAATATTCTATCAACTATTATTTAAATAATCAATAATATTAATATGAACTATTTGTTGTAAAAATAAAATAGAAGTGGGGTAGAAGAAAATAATTTATTATTAATTGGAAATAAATTTGGATCTGAAAATAACCTGATAACTTGGAGATCTTGGATCTTGAAACAAACAACTACCAAACAGAGTAAAGCAGAACGGAGATAAATAAAGGAAGAGAAAACAAATGTAGAAGAGAAGAAAATAATTGTACATTGATTCATTCAGGATATATATATATAGAAATAGAGGACACGTGTTGTCTTGCATGAAATCGTGCTTTGCATGTATCACAGATGGAGATCCACCTCACAAAACTCTCCTTTGGATTCCACCTATTTACTGCCTCGTTAAAACCTTGCCAGAAAATCCCAGTGGAATAAAAACTGGACGAAGGAAAAAGAGTACAGCTGATGGAATCCAATTATAAAAACTCCTCCTGTTAATTACACCCATAATCTAATCTACTAATCTGGAGAGCTTTCGCATTCCGATCTCGTAAACCAGTTTTTCAAACGTTGATGTCGGTAACAATTTCATTAGTAAATCGACTAGATTATTGGAAGACCGAATTTGCTTCACGTCGATTTGGCTAGTATTCTGAAGCTCGTGGGTGTAGAAGAACTTTGGAAAAATGTGCTTGGTTCGATCTCCTTTGATGTAACCTCCCCGAACTTGGGCGATGCATGCAGCATTATCTTCAAAAATTACAGTTGGCCCATTCGTAGTTTCGGAGATACCACATGAATTCTGGATATGTTGGATCATGGATCTCAACCAAATACACTCTCGACTGGTTTTATGTAATGCCAAAATTTCAGCATGATTCGAGGACGTGGCTATTAAAGTTTGTTTCGTAGATCTCCAGGAGATCGTAGTACCATTATACGTGAAAATATAGCCAGTTTGAGAATATCCTTTATGCGGATCCGAAAGGTATCCAGCATCGGCATAACTAGTCAAACCCAGAAATTTATCAGAATTTATATAAAATAATCCCAAATATTTCGTACCCTTTAGGTAACGCAAAATATGTTTGATTCCATTCCAATGACGACGGGTTGGTGCAGAACTATATCTCGCTAATAAATTTACAGCAAATGAGATATCTGGCCTCGTACATTGAGCTAAATATAACAACACACCAATCGCACTCAGATATGGTACTTCAGGACCAAGTAATTGTTCGTCATCATCCTTCGGTCGGAATGGATCCTTTTTGGGATCAAGTGTTCTTACAACCATGGGTGTACTCAATGGATAGGCATCATCCATATTGAATCTTTTTAGGACCTTTTCAATGTAGGCTGATTGATAAACCAATATCCCATTTGGTTTACGTTCAATTTCCAGACCAAGACAATATTTTGTTTTTCTCAAATCTTTCATTTCAAACTCCTTTTTCAGATATTCAACAGTTTGTTGGATTTCTTCTGGAGTCCCAATGATATTCATATCATCCACATAAACTGCTATAATTGCAAACCAGACCCTGATCTCTTAATGAAGATACACGGACATATTGTATTATTCTGGTATCATTCCTTAACCAAATACTCGCTCAGGCAGTTATACCACATTCTCCAAGATTGTTTTAATCCATACAGGGATTTTTGTAACTTTATGGAACACAAGTTTCGAGATTTTGATCGATGAGATTCAGGTAATTTCAGTCCTTCTGGGAGCTTCATGTAAATATCAGAATCAAGTGATCCATACAGATACGCAGTAACTACATCCATCAAACACATTTCCAGTTTTTCAGCAACTGTAAGACTTAACAGAAATTGAAATGTGATTGTATCAATGATTGGAGAATACGTTTCATCGTAATCAATTCCAGGTCTTTGTGAGAATTCTTGTGCAACCAAACGTGCTTTGTATCTCACAATTTCATTTCTTTCGTTTCGTTTTCGAACAAAAATTCATTTGTAACCAACTGGTTGAACATCTTCAGGTGTTCGAACTATGGGTCCAAAAACTTTTTGTTTATTCAACGAATTTAATTCTGTCTAAATTGCTTCTTCCCATTTTTTCCAGTCATGCCTATTTTTACATTTCTGGATATCACGTGGCTCATAATCATCATATGAAATGCTGATTGCCACTGAATATGAAAATAAATCATCAACGATTGTTTCATTTCGATTCCAAGTCTCTTGGATGAAGTCTATGGAAATTTCTTTATTTTTCAGTTCGGGTATTCTCGTATTATTTTCTCCTTCTGGGAGGCTATTTTCAGGAATCTCATCAACTTTTGGGATTTCATCAGATGTGGTTTTAGGATCCAAATCATTTTTATTTCGTTTTCATGGGATTGTATCTTTTGAACTAGGGGGTCTACCACGCTTTTGGCGGGGAATTGGAGTTTCGCTTGCTGTTGTCTTTTGAGATTGTCCTTCTGGGACAATTACCCTTGCTGGTATATTAGCAGCTTCAATATAAGACTTGGTTATTTTTGAAGTATCATTGAATGCATCAGGCATTCGATTAGCTATCATTTGTAAATGTAGGATCCTTCGAACTTCGAGTTCACATTGTGGTGTATGCGGATCCATATGCGCCAAAGTTGGAACCTTCCAGGTTAATTCAGATTTCTCTTCTGGAGAACTATTATCTTTTCCAAGCGATCGAAAATTACTTTCATCGAAATGACAGTCAGCGAATCTAGATGTAAACAAATCTCCTGTCAATGGTTCCAAATATCTAATAATTGATGGAGAATCAAAATCCGCATATATTCCTAAACGTCTTTGGGGTCCCATTTTTGTTCTTTGAGTTGGGGCAATGGGTACATATACAGCACACCCAAATGTTCTCAAATACGAGACGTTAGCAGGATGCCCAAATACTAACTGTAATGGAGAATATTGGTTATAAGCTGTTAGGCGAATACTAATCAATGCAGCAGCATGAAAGGGTAGGATTGAGATTATATCTCTATCTTTATGGTTTGGACTGGATTAGGGACCAAAGAAAAGGTTTTAATGAGAATGGAAACAAAATGGTTTACCTCACAAGATATCAAGGTCTGGTTATATCAAGTAGGCAAAGGCTATTTAGTAGTTTCACTCACTCTCTCAAATCAGATCACTTTCCTTGGCAGATTAAAGATAGACTTTACCCGACCAATGCCCTGTACACTTGAGGAATGTACGAGAAATTCAAAGCAAACCTGTGAAGGTTCTGATTTCTATAGAAGAAAATTTTTCAGATAAATGTGTTTAATAAGGAAGAGAATAAAAATAACCCCTCTCATGAAGAAAAAGGCACAAAATTAAGCTCAAAACCTCACATTCCACCCAAGGTTTTCTCCACTCTTGCCTTATCAAAACTCATCAACTTATTCACAATTCAAAACTAACCAGAATCTTCATCAGTGTTCAAAGAAATTTGTCAAAAATTGCTCATCAAAACTGCTTGTTTTGAACACTTGTTTTACTGTTTGAAAACTCATTTTATGAAAAACTAAATCACTTTGAATAATGAGCAATGTAAGCTCAATCATGCACTCAAACCTAATATCGTAAGAAAATACTTAAAACAAAATCTGCAAATAAAATCAAACTATAAAACATAAAACTAAACACAAAGCACAGCAACGTGGTTGCTACCCCACCCCCAACTTAAAAGAAAGCAGTATCCTCAATGCTTAGGAGAACAGAAAAGAATAGAAAGAGAAAAGGGAATGTTTAAAACAATGAACCAGAGAGTTAGGTAAAATACCTGAATGTCGCCATTATCAGAGGATAAATCGCCCCAATTAAAATCAAGAAGAAAATTGGTTAGGCGAAATAAGAATAGGCGAGAAAGAAAATGATCGCTAACCTTAGGCGAAATACCCAGGGGAAAGTTAAAATCGCCAATTTAGAGTGACACAAAGGAATAATGTCATGGCGAAATACAGATCCTGCAGGCGAAATATTAGACAAGATAGAAATATCGCCAAAAAGAAAAATCAAGAAATAGGCGAAATAAAAGATATATCGCCCCAATAATTCGCATGTGCCATATGAAAGAACTTACCCACCAGGCGAGAAATAGATATCTCGCCTTAGTCAAGGCAAACATTTTGGCGATTTGAGTTATACCTCGCCTCAACACAATGTTGCATTAAAATCCGTGCAGAGTGATCTGTAAACTTCAAAAGTCAAAGTGAGAAATGGTTACACAATCAATGACTCCTCTTGTAGACACAGCTCACTTTGCTTAGGGGAAAAGAACCCCCAACTTAAAATCTAAAAACTCTCTGTAACAGTTAAAACCAACAATTACATTACTCTTTTCAAAAAAATAGAGACACAAAAATCATTCACATTACTTTTTACTGAAAAAAAATTAAAAAGACTCAAGTAATCACATTACTCTTGTATTGACAAAGACATACAAAACTGACAATAACAATAAAGGTTGTAAACAAAAATACAAACTTATCAATCTAAAAGTCCTCTAAACTAGTATCTGAACAACCCTTCTTAGACCTAATGATCAACTTCTTTAGTCGTGGACGAGAAGGTGCTGGAGACGAAATTGGGGATGCACTAGTACCGGGAGATGGTAATCTCAAATTTAGATGCTCCAAAACAGAAACTCAAACTTCATCTTCAGTATCAGCAGCAGCACTAGTGGCCATTGATCTATTGACTCTCTTGGAAGAGCTTTCCAGATTTTTCTTCTGCTTCTTCTTGTGTTGCCTAGGAGCAGACTGATTCTTCTCAACAGCTAGCATAAAATCTTCATCTGCACTAACTTCCTCAGATTCCAAGTCAAGAATCTTTCTTTTTCTTCCTACTGTAGGAGGATTCACTGGAATATAAGATCTGCAGATGAACTCCCTAACCTGTAGGAAAAAATCAGTTCTATGTTTATTTGGAATCACCAGAGCATAATCCTTGTCCCATGGGGTTTTGTTAAACTTTTAATCCTAAACAAAAATAGAACTAATCTCTATTATAGAATTCTGAAGATCTAATGGTACTGCAGTTGATAGAGCTTCCAAGACAGGGCAGTCCTCTTCATCACTGTCATCTCCCACAAAAACTGGAGCCAGAAAATGCCACCATTTCCTACTATTTCTCTCAGCAATCTCTTGGGCATATTCTTCATCTGTAATTAGATTGTCTTCACTACCCAAAGAACCACAAGCAGAACTCTCATCGCATTCGGCTTCAGAACCATTTCCATTATTTTCAATGACCTAGCTGATGGATGCAGTATGACAAAAAGGTACTATAGCCATAGAGTCATCACACTGTTCCATAGATTGGATCTGAGAGAAAATTCACATTCTTGACATATTTACCAATCTCTGAACCTCAGGGTGCAAAATGTAGAGTCTTGGAATGTATTCATCAGTGAGCTGTGGTAGACTCTCAGTTGTACAACTCAAAAGCTTGATATTATCAGGAACCTGACAAGTTGAAACGCATAGAACTTGAGTTGTCTGATCTACATTCATCTCTAACAGATTTTCCTCACTCTGTTGATCATCAGCTTGTAATTGAGAACTTGATCCCTCACCATCTTCATTACTTGATACTAATAAACCTGCAGCTTCAGCATAATAAGCCAATAATTTACCTTGTTATTCAATTATTGCAGTATCAATCTCTTCACATTTTGAAGAATCAACATTCCCATCATCAGCAATTGTAGACTCCAATATAATGGATTTCCCTCTGTCTGCATGTCTTTCATCAGCCTCAGCAATTTGATTAACTACCACTTCTGATGCTAGATCCAATTGTTCTATTAGACTTTGTCGAACAACAACCTCTTCAAATGTTTGTGCAAGGCATCTCAGGCTGACTATCCAATAGATCTTCTTGCTCAGACTGTAGATTCTCTTGATTGTCTATAGATTCCTCCACTCTTGGTGGTTTCCTAATAGAATTATCAACTGAGAATCTAGCAAAACAAGGTAGAGAGATGTTTTCCTTCGCTCTGTGCATCTCCCACTTTTTGAGAAAATCCTGTGGAGTAGAAATGGATTTGAAGAATTCAGCATGTTTTTCTTCAACCTTTTTATTGACCATTTTCGAGATCATGGCTTCAAGTTCCTTAGATATTGGCTCCGCCACTCTTTCATTCTCCCTTCTTGGACTCTGAGTAGGAGCTGAAGTCTGCACTGATTTAGAAGCTACAGCAGGAGAAGAGAACTTGTTCTTCTTAGAGCCTGATTTCTTGGCCTCCCTTAGGGCCTTTAACTCTAACACTTTCTCTACAACTTTGGTGCAAGTGGTTTCCTTACCACCTCTGCTTTCCCAAATCCTCAACTCTAACTCTCCAGTGTGTGGTTTTGAATCAGCCAACCACACATCCTTCTTCCTAATCTTTACCCCATATCTTTTCAATAAACCAATGATTAAGGAAGGGAAGTAGAGTGTTCTTTGTCTTGACTTTTCCTTTCTCATACTGCATATCCTCTTTTGCAGTTTTGAGAACATTAACTGGCCTAAATGTATGAATTTGGCTTGGTTGAAATCCCCCAGGAACCTCTTCTCATCAGCAGTAAAACGGCTCCCCTTGTTCCTAGGCATGACATTGTCTCTCAACCAAGTTAAACAGATGGCAGTGTGAATGTCCAATTCACTTGCCAAAACATCTTGATCAGAACCTTGTGTTCGATGCTGAAATCTTCTTAAACTTCTAAGATCTTCAACAGAAAGAGCTGAAGCATCCATCCCTCGGTCTCCTTGGTGATCAGGCTCCATTAAACAATAGTAGCTGCAGATGGACTCTAGTGAAATATCTACTTGGTAGCCTCTGATGCTAAATGGAGTGTCCAACTCCTCTGGGGCTTCGTTGTAGAATTCCTCAACTAGAGGGGCATTCACTCTCTTAGGTTGTTCCACTAATTATTTCATAGACCAGCACCATAGATAATGCCCAAATCTTCTATCTTCAATCTCATTTAACAAGATAGCTTTTTCCTGCCAAAACACTAAATCTTCTTTCTGGACAGGGCTCCTAACCTCAGTCTTCTTCCTGATGACCTTAGGTGAAATTGGTTTCACCTTCTTATCTTTGCTGGCCCCATATACAACTGTTGCCTTTTTCTTAGCCAATGCAGATTTTTCAGCAGACATACCCCCATTTTCAGCATTTGGTGTAGAAGGGGTTTTTGGTGTGCTTTCCACACTTTTCTTCTTGGTTGATTCAGAAGAACCAATCAATATTCCCTTTTGTTTAGGACTCTTGACTAATCCTGCACAAACAGATTTTGCATTTTTTCCCCTTTTCAGCCGCTGAAGTAGAGGGGGTCTTCGGAGTCTTTTGCGAAAAAGGAATAATTACCCTATCTTGGTAATTCTTCTCATCATAGATTTTCGGCTTGGCCGAAGTCTTTTCTTTCTTGCTTTCTTAGATGGGCTAGGAGTGCTGTTACTCTTTCTTTTGGCCATTATCTGCAATTTGAAACAACATTTCAATAGTTTTAACCTGATATCAGATTGACAGAATTAAAACTTAGTAAAACAACAACATTATCAATATTGAACAGCCTGACAGTATGTCGCAACAAATTGAACAATGAAAACTATAAACCACATTTTACAGCTAAAACACTTACAACTACTGTCAACAATGCAATCAGTTACATTCAAAAATGAAACACCTAGCTAAAATCATTCATGTTCATTGTAAAACCCACAAAGTTTCGACATTATTACCGTTAAACAATTGCTCTATTAATACCCTAATAATCTCGACTAACACATCAACATAGGTAAACCTAAGCTAGCTATCAGCTTGCAACAAACTGAGAAATAAGAAAAGGAACATACCTTGTTTGTTTACTGTGATGAAAGTCGATCGAAATGCCGAAACGAACTGAGAATTCGCGATTTAGGGTTTTCGAAAAAAATTGAAAATTCAGAGAGCAAAGTAATGCCAACAGTAAAATCGAACTGAGTTTATCAAGATATCAAAAAATAGGTGCAATGATGAAAGGACTAGGCAGAAGGCGTAAAGTTATAGCCTCGCCTCGTGTCATACAACGATAATAATTGCGTGCACCTATGTAAGTGGCGAAATGTTTTATGTCGCCTACAGTATTGGTGTGATAAAATTCAGAACTAGGCGAGAAAGAATAAACTCGCCCTAAGTGGCCTCACTGGCGATATAAAATGGCGACATATCTAGTATTTCGCCTTCAAAAAGAGTTTCAGGCGAATGAATGAGGCGAAAATAGGCTACCTCGCCAAAATATATTTCCAAAACAGGCGATTTTCCAGGCGTAAATATTACACTTTGCCAAATCTAACTTGTTTCCAGGCGAAGAATTTTGGCACAATTAAAATTTAGCGCCAGAAAACATACCTGTTTGGCGATATAAAATGACAATGCGTTGAATTCTCGCCTCACTCTTCTTGTCACTAGGCGATATAGCAAGACGAGATTCGTCCTTCCTCGCCTTTGCAAAAGTTGGATAGGCGAAGTTTTTGGCATGACTCTTCTTTCTCGTCATTACCCAGGTGACCAAGTATGGCGACGTCCCATATTTCGCCATCTTTAAAATATCCATATAGGCGAGATGAAGTTATTCCTCGCCATTTGATAAACAGCTATGGCGAGTCTTTTGGCAATAAGTATGACATCTCGCCTTCTTCTTTAAACTCCAAGTTCATCTAAAAACAACAATTCTTCTGCAAAACATGAACTTGGTTAGTTAAAAACTTACACAATTAATTGATCATAGCATAATTCTTAAAAAGAATAATTCTGTAAGGAGTATGCTTTGTTTAAGGTCGTTAGCATCGACCAAGGCAAGTTTGTTATTGATTTTCCATTATATCTACAAGATCTGAGATGTAAAGGATATCTCTTGTCTTGTAGATGTCTCCCCCCAAATAATGCTTGAGTCTCTGTCCATTCACAACAACAGAGTCAGTAGACTTGTTATCAAACAATTCAATAGCTCCATATGGGGAAACACTCTTTATTCTAAATGGTCTAGACCATCTAGACTTTAGTTTTCCTCAAAATAAGCTAAGTTTGGTATTGTAGAGCAATAAATATTGTCCAGGTTTGAACTCTCGCTTGACAATCTTCTTATCATGGTAATTTTTCACCTTCTGCTTGTACATCTCATGATTTTTATAAGCTTCGAGGCGCCATTCATCCATCTTATCTAGTTGTAGAAGTCTCTGCTTTCCTGCTTTTTCATAGTCCATATTCAAAAGTTTTACAGCCCAATACGACCTATGTTCCAACTCCACTGGCAAATGACATGACTTGCCATACACCATTCTAAATGGTGACATTCCAATAGGAGTTTTAAAAGCTGTTCTATAAGCCCACAGAGCATCATCTAGCTTGAAGCTCCAATTTTTTCTGGACTCATTCACAGTCTTTTGCAGGATTCTCTTTAATTCTCTGTTTGAAACTTCCACTTGACCATTTGCTTATGGATGATAAGATGTGGTAACTTTATGGATTACTCCATACTTCTTCAGAACCTTCTCCAACAGCTTATTGCAGAAGTGAGACCCTCCGTCACTAATTAGTACCCTGGGTATGCCAAATCTAGTGAAGATATTCTTTTGAAGAAATTTCTCTACTACCTTTCCATCATTTGTAACACAAGCAATAGCCTCTACCCACTTGGATACATAATCAACTGCTACAAGTATATACTCATACTTGTTTGATGGAGGAAATGGTCCCATGAAATCAATACCCCAGACATCAAATAACTCCACCTCTAGGATATAATTTTGGGCCATTTCTTGCCTCTTGGAAATATAACCCATTCTCTTGCATCTATCACAGCTGGCCACAAAAGCATGTGCATCTTTGAATATTGATGGCCAATAGAAACCACATTCCTTAATTCTGGCTGCTGTTCTTGTTCCAGCAAAATGACCAGCATATTCTGATGAATGACAGTGCTTAATGATGTCCAATGTTTCTTCATATGGGATGCAACATCTTAACACTTGATCAGCACATCTTCTAAACAGGTAGGGTTCATCCCATATGTACCTCTTAACCTCATAAAGGAACATTTTCTTCTGATGACAGTTTAAATCTTCAGGTAACACTTTACATGACAAATAGTTTGCATAGTCAGCATACCAAGGATAAAATGTTACCTCACAAAGGAAAAGTTGCTCATCTGGAAATTGTTCATTGATGTCAACTTGAGCCTCCATATCCTTAATGTGCAGTCTTAAGAGGTGATCAATTACTACATTTTCAGTGCCCTTTTTGTCTTTGATTTCTATGTCAAACTCCTGCAGCAAGAGCACCCATCTTATCAGCCTAGGCTTAGACTTCTTCTTAGCAAATCAGTATCTCAATGCTGCATGATCAGTATGGATGATAATTTTAGACCCTAATATATATGATCTAAACTTATCCAATGCAAAGACTATTGCTAGTAATTCTTTCTCAGTGGTGGTGTAATTTCTCTGAGCTTCCACCAATGTTTTACTAGCATAGTAAATGACCCTGAATAATCTCTCCTTTCTCTATCCCAGCACTGCACCTACAACAAAGTCAGATGCATCACACATGATTTCAAATTCAGAATTCCAATCTGGTGGAATTATGACTGGTGCTGAGACAAGCTTTTCTTTAAGCTGCACAAAAGCTTTCAAACAATCATCAGCAAAATCAAACTTCTTTTCCTTTTTCTAGCAAAACACACAGGGGTCTAGCTATCTTTGAAAAATCCTTAATAAAATGCCTGTAGAACCCAGCATGTCCTAAAAAACTTCTAATGCCTTTTACATTGGCAGGAGGAGGTAAATTGCTTATCACATCAATTTTCGCTCTGTCTACTTCTAATCCCTTAGCAGACACCTTATGGCCTAAAACAATACCCTCTCTTACCATAAAATGGCATTTTTCCAGTTAAGGACTAAGTTTGTTTCCTCACATCTTTTAAGCACTTTTTCAAGATTATTCAAGAATTCATTGAAACTGTCTCCAATAATGGAAAAATCATCCATGAAAACTTCAAAAAACATGCCTATGAAATCAGTAAAGATAGCTAACATACACCTCTGAAATGTTCTTGGTGCATTACACAGTCCGAATGGCATCCTATTATAAGCAAAGGTTCCAAAAGGACAAGTAAAAGTTGTTTTATAGTGATCACCAGGAGCAATGGGAATTTGGTTATATCCAGAATAACAATCCAGAAAGCAAAAATAAGGGTGTCCTGCCAGCCTATCTAACATCTCGTCAATGATGGGAAGGGGAAAGTGATCCTTTCTAGTGGCCTCGTTCAAAATTCTATAATCTATACACATACGCCAGCCTGTAACAGTTCTATTAGGGATCAATTCATTCTTTTCATTCTTTATCACAGTATCCCTCCCTTCTTTGGCACACACTGCACTGGACTAACCCATTCACTATCTGATATTGGAAAAATAATACCTGCATCAAGGAGTTTCAATACTTCCTTCTTCACAACCTCCTTCATAGTTGGATTCAATCTTCTCTGAGGTTGGATATTGGGTGTATGTTTGTCCTCCAAGATGATCTTCTGTGTACAGAAAGTGGGGTTGATTCCTTTAATATCTACTATCGTCCATGCAATGGCTTTCTTGTGTTTTCTCACCACTTGGAGGAGGCTTTCCTCTTGTTCATCTGTTAAGTCATTGGAAACCACGATAGGTAAGCTAGACTCCTTAGAGTTAAGGGATGCATACCTGAGATGACTTGGAAGTACCTTCAGTTCCAACTGTGGTGGTTTTTCAGTTGAGGGAAGCATTGGCTCGACAGATGGTTGTATATCACTAATGTTGAGGAAAAAATGAGAAGTCATGCATTCTAGCTCACCACTGTAAGCACTCTCCTCTGGAATATTCATATCCACATCATTGATCAATACATTGTTCAGTGGATCAGAGCTTCTCAATGCGAGAATTTTATCCATCAACTCTGTATCAGCTGCCAATTGTATACTCTTGACTTCATCAAAATCGTATAGAAATTTCAATGACTCCAAAAGACTAAATTTTGCTTCCTCTCCATTAACTCTGAGTGTGAGTTCACCATTTACCACATCTATCAATGCTCTTCCAGTTCTCAAAAATGGTCGACCAAGTAGCAAAGGTACGTCTTCATCCACCTCCATGTCAAGCACTACAAAATCCACTATAAACATGAATTTGTTTACTGTGACTATCACATCTTCCACAACTCCCTTAGCATGAGTGAAAGACCTATTAGCAAGTTGCAACAAGACATTATCAGGTCTAAAATGCCCTATTCCCAACCTTTCATAGATGGCCAAAGACATGAAGTTTATGCTAGCTCCCAAGTCACAGAGAGCTCTCCCTTTGAATCTTTCGCCTATGGTCAAAGGTATGGTGAACTTGCCAGGATCCTTCTCTTTCCTAGGAATCTGGTACTTGACAAGTAGGCTCACACTCTCATTTACATTAATGCATCCCACATCAGCTAAATTCCTTCTATTTGACAATAGTTCCTTTATGAATTTAGCATAAACAGACATCTGTTTCAATGCTTCAATGAATGGGATGTTGACATGGATTTGCTTCATCATGTCTAAAAACTTCTCAAGTAGCTTATCCAGCTTCTTTCTATTATCTCTTTGAGGAAAAGGTAAGGCAATCTTCACAGCCTCCTGTTCTTTTGCACAAGGTTTGCTGATTTCTTCATTTTCCTTATTCTGTGTAAAAGGTTCATAGCTTTTCTTTTCCTTAGAGTTCTCTAGTTGTTTCCCACTTCTCAGTGTAATAGCATGCTCTTGTGCTTCCTCCTTGGATTTATCTTTAACCTTTGGGTTGGGCACAGTGTCACTTGGAAGTGCTTCTTAAGGTCTTTGGTTCAGAACTTGCATAAGCTGCCCCATCTGAGTTTCCAAGTTCTTAATTGAAGTGGTATGGTTGGTTAGAACAACATCAGTCTTCTCCATGTATTTAATCAGAAGATTCTCCATTCTAGGCTTCTTCTGTCCCATCTGATACTGAGTCTGTCCTTACTGTTGGTAACCAGGTTGAGGATTTCTTTGGTAATAACCCTTATTTTGATAGGGTTGGTTCCTCTGTTGATAGTATGGCCTCTGCTAGTTCCCATAATTATTATTCATATAATTTACTTGTTCTGACTCCTCTGGCTCATCTTCATCATCAGCAAGTGCTGCTTCCTGAGCATATTCTGCCAGAGTAGTCTTCTGTTTTTCAACAGAATTAACTAAAGTCTTCTTTGGATGGGCCTTATTGACTGCCATATTGTCCATCTTTTTATTCAACAATGCTATCTGAGCAGATAATACATTGAACGACTCCAGCTCATAAACTCCAAACTGCTTCTTGTTTGCAGCCTTTTCCATTTCATTCCATCCAAAATTATTGTTTGCCAGCAATTCGATGAAGTCATGAGCATCATCCGGTTCCTTATCCATTATTGATCCTCCTGCTGAGGAATCAATGTGCATTTTGATATGAGGAGGCATGGCACTATAAAATATCATCATAATGCTCCAAGATGCTATGCCATGGTGAGGACATCTTCTGATCAGCTCGTTAAACCTTTCCCAGCTTTCATATAATGACTCTCCATCCACATACTGGAAAGAAGAAATCATATTTCTCAGTTTCACCATCTTCATGGGAGGAAAGTAGCGGGCTAAAAACTTCCTAACTAGATCTTCCCAGCTATTGATACATCCCGGTGGCAATGAGTATAACCAGGAGTGAGCTTTGTTACTCAGTGAAATGGGAAATAAGCGAAGTTTTACTGCATCATCTGAGACTCCATTGTGTCGAAATGTACCGCAGAGATGCAGAAATTTGTTCAGGTGCAGATTTGGATCCTCAGTGGCTCCTCCTCCAAACTTGTTCTGTTGAACCATTTGGATGAGTCCAGATCTCAACTCAAAGTTTTCAATTGTTATTGCCGGTAAGTTGATGGCCTGCGGCATGCCATCGACTGGTGGGATGGAATATTGACGAAGAGTCATCCTCTCAGGATCTCGTCGTACATCATTATCATTATTTCTATTGTAGCGGTCTCCAGACATTATTACTCTTGACTCAGTTCTCGCTGCTGATCTTGTTCGTGATCTAGATAGTCTAACAATTTTTTCAGGTTCAGGATCAAACTGCAAGTCTTGAGTACCTTTAGATCTTATTTGCATACACTACACACTTGAACAAACAAATTTAAAACTGAAAAAGAATTTAATAAATCATGTTAGCGCAATTCAAAATAAATCTTAATCTTCAAAGAAAAATCTCCGGCAACGGTGCCAAAAAATTGATGGCGGAATTATTGATTGAAGAAATTTATATTGTGCTGAGTATATGAAAACTCAACTGATATTTAGAATTCACAGTAATCAATCAAAATTCCTATCTATCAATGTCTAATGTAGTATTTTAGATATCGTCTCCACAAGGATTGTAAGCTAAGAAGCATGATTGAGACTAAGATTTAAACTGAATTGCTAAAAGAATCTATATACAAAATGAATCATAGAATCATAGAGTTGATGTGAAGTAAAAGTTACTCATGACATTCATTCAATTAAAACTCAAGTCAGCACTCTATTCTACAATTGATCTTAACAATGAATAAACTGATCTGCTATCAATTAACATCTCATGCAAGTTTCACCTTAAATCACAGATTTACCTTCTAGATCATCATCAGTGATCTGTTAAAAGATCTCTCAATTCAATTTAACAGATCTCAATTATATAGTTGCATATATCTCTATATTATAACCTATACAATTGATAAGCACAATCTGTAGAAAAATAGATCTGTAGTCTATCTCTAGCACTACGATCCTCTGTTCTCAGATCTGAAACCTAATCGCCATATCTGGTCTAAAGCAAATATCAGATTAACAATATTACGTAACTCTCGTCCTTGTAATTCAATTGGCTCATGAAATCAAGTAGATCTGGCTATAATTGAACAAGAAACATTGCAATTGAAATGATAATCAACATCAAGATTCAACAAATCAACAGAGCTTTTAGCTAGCACATCTACTTCAGCATATCCAATCAAGTACAGAAATCATCATCGACATGCTCAAGATCTAAATCTTACCGAGGAAGATTGAAGCTAGACTCTGTCACAGTTGTTGCTTCACAATCTTCAAGCTAATCTCTATGATCAACAGAAACAGAGTACAAAACTTCTTCAAGAATTTTCTCTGAAGATATTGAGTAAAGCGTAAAGAAGAATCTAGAATTTCTCTTAAAGTGAATGTCAAAAGTGAAAATCAATCGTCTAAACTATTTTTCTTTAAAAAACTTCACACTAATTACTTCATCTGAGCTCCTATTTATAGAGTTTGGCTCAATGGCAATTTCGAAATAAAATCAAGGGATAATATAACCCAGGGTACTTAAAGTTGTGTAAAATTTTCACTTAGATACTCCAACTTTTCGAAGTTTCATATAGGTACTCCAACTTGTAAATTAGATTTATATATAGGTACTCCAACTTTACGATGTTTCATATAGGTACTCCAATTTGCAAATTAGATCCTTATATAGGTACTTTATCTTTGTGAGGTTTCATATAGGTACTCCAATCTTTTAGCTCCACGTCATCCCGAGGATCTAAATGACATGTAATTTGCAAGTTGAAGTACTTATATGAAACCTCGAAAAGTTGGAGTACCTAAGTGAAAATTTTGTACAACTTTAGGTACCCAAAATTACATTATCCCTAAAATCAATAAAGAAACAAATTGGCGAAGTAAAATTTTTCTCCATTTATGTCGCCTACTCCTTCGCCTGAATCAAACGACTTCTTCACATCTCGCTTGTCCTGATCGCCAAGCTATCAATCTTTCTAGGCGAAATGTCCTTAATGTTGCCACAATACGTCGCCTGATGCTCAGGCGGGTTGATATTTTTCGCCAAAACATCCTTCCAGTTAAGATCTTCTTCGGCCATGTCTTATCAAATGTCGCCTGTTGTTATCCTTAAATTTGGCGACATTTCTCCGTCATCGCCTCAAAGTAGGCGAAATTCAATCTTCATAGCCTAAATTTCTGTCAAGACGGCGATATACGAAGGCGAGGAATTTCTGATTCGCCTTTCATGCTTTACTCTTCGAGGCGAAATCTTCTTTATATCGCCTGCTGCATCGCCCTTCACTCCAAATCATGGCGAGGTCTTCAGGCGAATTCTTTTCTTAGCAACATCATTTCGCCAATTTGCTGACTTTGGATAAAATTGTGATTTGGTCATTCTTTTTTCTGAATTTGCATGTTTTAGCCTCTTTTCCACAACTTTTCATCCAAGTCCCTGTCTCAACTATAATAGCCTAGAATTAGTAGAAATGTATTCAATATCTCATCATTTAAACTCTATTTCATTACATTCAAGCTCATAAAGTATGCTAAAACATGGGTAAATTCTAGACTTATCACTCCTCAATCTCAGCAGTATCAATTTCCTCACAATCTGAAGAATCAGAATCTTTAGCTTTAACAAGTGCAGTCTTTACTGCCATTGCTTTCCCTTTATTCATCAACCTTTCATCTGCTTCCAAAATTTGGTTAGCAGTCTTTTCTACTACTAAATCAAATAGAGCACCCAAATTCCTCTGTAGATGATCATCCTTTATGGTGGAAGTAGCCATATTGCCCAGCTGATCATTAATGTAAGGCTGACTATCCACCAGTTCCTCTTGTTCGAATTTTGGATGCTGGGACTCTTCTTCATTCCTTGCTTGGTTAGCTTGTTCTAATATACTGACCCCTTTCGCAAACATGGCAAAACCAACTGGTGGTGCATTCTTCCTTTTCTTTTGTAGTTCCCACATCCTTAAGAACTCTTGTGGGTTTGATATGTTGTTGAAAAACTAAACAATATTATAAGGCTGCAACTTAGCATCCTTTCTTCCCTTGAAACTTAGACTTTTGCAATGAATTCGAGAGCATTTCAGGTGAAACTAATGTTGTTACAAGTTATTTCAGGTTCTAATCTCGACAAGCACTTTGGAGTGCATTGAATAGAAAAGGAGATGATGGAGGCCAATAGAGTATCAGAGACAGAACTGGAGTGAAAACTATGCAGGAGAAGTTGAATTACAGGTTTATGAATAACAAACATAAGTGGCAATCCAGGGCCATGTCCGCTGCCAGTCTCCGCTGCCAGCCAATAGGAGGAACTTGACAGCCAAAGGAAACGGCGCTTCCTGCAAAGGCTCGCCGCCAGCACCCGCTACAAGCGAGCAAGGACCGTGGTGACGGCGGATGAAAATGGCGCTTCCTGCAGAGGCTCGCCACCAGCACCCGCTGCTAGCGAGCAAGGACCGTGGTGACGACGGATTAAAACGGCGCTTCCTACAGCCATTCGCCGTCACAGTCCGCTGCCAGCGGGCAAACTAAACGTGCCGGCGGTTGATACTGACGTGAAGGGCAAGTTTGGGTTTTCACGATTATTTTGAGGGCGATCTCGTCTGGGACTTGGAGGATGATAAAAGGGAATTGACAAACCATAAGAGAGGGATCGAGAAACGGACGCAAGAACACATTCGAAGATCACGCAATTTCATCTGGAGAGATTGGTAGAGAAGATCAGGGGTGAACTCTCTCTACTATGTTAGGAATAGCATTGTTAGTTAGGGTTGCTTCCATGATAATGTGTAACTAAGCCTGATCTTAGGTTTGCGATGTAGCCACCCAGTAAACTCTTGTTATACTTGTTATTGATGTATTGATGCTTGTTTTCTTTGGAACTTGTTCTTAAAGCTTGATGAATGATTGGCCATGTTTATCTTATTTTGCTATCTATAATTGTTCGGAAGAAAATTATAGTTTAGACCAAGGGTTTCAAAAATATATCAATTGAATACTTAGGTATAAGGTTTGAGAGATATATATTCGAGGATAGCATACTTACTGCATCGAGTGGATTGAGTTACATAGGAATATGGGACGAAATTATTCGATAGGTTGCTAGGATTTGAAAAAACCTAGGAACTCATATGAATCTAGAGAACAGGTAATCAACCATTGTCACGAGTGTACGTGGAGTTCAGGGTAGGTGAAATCGTAAACCTAGGACTGTTCACTATTGTTAATTGAGTCATTTAGATAAAACGTTTCTTACATACTTCAAAGAATCGTGTTCTAATTAGTAGAAAATTTACAAGTTGAATTAAATTTGCGTAGTCTCTGTGGATTCGATACCTGAACTAATTGAGTTCTCTATATTACTTGATAACGTGCACTTGCGCAAGCAATTCTCTTATACGGGAATTTTGACATCAAGTTTTTGGCGCCGTTGCCGGGGACTACGGCTCTATTTTATTCAACTATTGAGAATTTTTTACTCTTTGGACTTTTTAATTTGTTTCTTTTTCTCTGTTGTCTGTGCAGGTCTTTAGTGGATGCGAAGAACCAGACATTCAGGAGCGCAATTAGTGGAACCGTTACCTGAACCTGAGAGACTCGTACGCGAGAGACTTTGTCAGCATCGAATGGTAGACGCGGTGAATCCTCCTCGCCGCACTTTGAGGGAGTTTATAGCTCCTACATTGAACGGTATACATCAAAGTATCGTTCCTCCAGCAGTGACGGCAGATTCTTTTGAGATCAAGACGTCTACTATCACTTTGATTTAATAGTCCTGTCAGTTCCATGGACTATCTAATGAGGATCCCAACCAGCATTTGAAGAAGTTCCTCTCTATTTGCGGGACATTCAAGACTAATCGAGTTCCAGAGGAAGCAGTGCTTTTACGCCTTTTTCCATTCACTCTCCAATACAAGGCTTGGAATTGGTTGGAGTCTCTCCCGCATGGATCTATCACTACTTGGGCATAACTGGTGCAACTATTTCTCCAGAAATATTTTCCACCAGCGAAGACAGCTCGTCTCAGGCACGAACTTATGACCTTTCGTGAGATGGAAGGAGAATCACTATATGACGCCTGGGAGAGAATAAAAGATTTGGCAAGAAAAGTTCTGCACCATGGATTATCAGATGAAATTGTTTTGCAGACCTTCCATTCAGGTCTTCATTTATAAAGATAATCATACCAATTCGCTTTTTTCTTAAAATAAAAAGAAATATAGAAATAAAAATAAAAATCATTTCATAAACCTAGTATACTTGATCAAAATAGATGACCCGACCCGAATGTGGGATTTTCTCAGGGTCAAAAAATTCTATCTTTATTGAAGTGAAACTCTACTTTTATTCAAACTATCATGGGATTTTTCAATTGTGTTTTTAAGGATTCAATTATCAAATTGTATGTTACAAAATTAAAAATAATAAATTATATTTTATATTAATATATAAAATACTAAGAATAAATTAAATTACAAATAAAACAACTAATTGGGAAATTAAATAATTATTATATGTGATGAAAGCTGACAAAATATAATCAAAATTAATAGAATAATAAGATTAAATTATTTTATCGATAAATCAATTTGAATTAAAACAACATTAAAATTAAATTAAATTAATTGAATGAAAATAATTCATAATTTTAATTTAATTTGAAACATTCAATTTTTTTTAATTAAATTATAATCAAATTGAAAAAAAATAATTCCAACATATTTTATTTAATTAAACTCAACTTTAAATTAATCAAATTTATATTTATAAATCGAATTTGATCAGTTGATTCATTGAAAAATTTCTATCCATTCATTCCATTTTTATTCACGATTATCAACATGAAAATAAAACATACTATTTAATTATTATAAATTTAAGATTTCATAATTAGTTACATATTTAATCCACTAAATGGTAATTATTATAATTATTTTATTTTTGCTATTAAGTTCACAAATCTATTCACCGAAATATATTTTTAATTTATTTTATATATTAATCTTATATAAATATAAATAAAATTATTAACATTGTGCATGGCTAAATTTCTCTTCATATATTCCAAAATATATACGTATACAAATAGTTTTTTACTTGTATTAGAATCACCTATTCTATTCATATCCTGCTTGCACATGTTGTATGAGATCCATATAATAGAGTAAGAATTTTTATGTTCACTAAACTATTCATTTTAGGAATATTATGTAACTATACCCTGGGAAATGATTTATACGGGTTTGATCATAAACGAGAAATGTATTAGTTCTATCTCAAGATTATTGTCTCATCTTGACTTATATTTTTCACATAGATTTCAGTGTGGCGAACAGAGAACAAAATACACGAATAGATCAACTTTTATTGTTGTAATTTATTGATCAACATTCTGATATGCTCTGAATATATAACGCACACCAACAAAGTTTCAAAAAAATATCAGAATAATATTTTCTAAATTAAAGCAACTGATTTGACTGACTATAAAATTGAGGATTGACCAACATCAAAACCAACCCACCATATTTATTTTACCAAAACTGATAAAAGACAATTTTTGAATTATTCTTAAATACTCCCCTAAATTCAAAGTTTCCCGACACTAAGCATTCTTCTGCAATAAACAAATTTTTTCTGCAAGTAATGTCTTGGTTAGAATATCAGCTAGTTGTTCCTCTATACTGCAATACACCAACTCTATATTCTCTTTTGCTACCAACTCACGAATGAAGTGATATCAAATATCAATGTGCTTTGTTCTGCAGTAAAATGTTGGGTTCTTTTCCATTGAAATAGCAGCTGTGTTGTCGCAAAATAGTTGTGTTGCTCGTCTTTGCTCTTGCTGAAGATCTAGCAACATTCTTCTTAGCCAAATGGCTTGACAAGTTGCTGAAACATATTCAGCCTCAGATGTTGATAATGCAATTGTAGATTGTTTGGTTGAACTCCAGGTAATTGCCCCCGATCCAAGTGCAAAAACATTAATTGAAACACTCTTTCTATCATCTTGAGAACCTGCCCAGTCACCATCAGAGTAGCCATATAATCTGCAACTTGAATTCTTCAAATATAAAATTCCAAACTCTGTAGTTCCAGCAATGTACTGTAGGACTCTTTTAGCAGCTCCATAATGAATCAATGACGGTTGTTATATAAATCGAGAGATAATACCAACAGAAAAAGCAATATCAGGCCTAGTGTGAGTTAAGTACATCAATCCTCCAACTAAGCTTCTAAACCTTGTAGCATTTATTATCTCTTCTCCATCTTCACGTTGCAATTTCTCATTAATATTCATAGGTGTAGCGGTGGATTTACAATTCCGCATACCAAATTTGTTAAGGAGATCTCTTGCATATTTCCTCTATGAAAAAAATATTCCATCCTCAACTTGATTGACTTTGAGACCAAGGAAGTAACGTAACAACCCCATGTCCGACATATCAAACTCATCCCTCACTTGAGATTTAAACTCATTAATAAGAATAATAAAGATACTAGTATAAATAATGTCATCTACATAGACACAAACAATGATGAGATCAGATTTACCTTCCTTCTTCACATACAAGGTTGGCTCGTTCTTACTTCTTATGTACCCTTTCTATTGAAAATATCCGTCAATCCTGCTATACCATGCTCAAGGGGCTTGCTTCAGTCCATATAATGCCTTTTTTTAGTCTGTACACTTTTGTTTCATCACCTTCTTTTATGAAACCTTCTGGTTATGCGACGTACACTTCTTCTTTCAAATCTCCATTTAGAAATGCAGATTTGACATCAAACTGATAAATATGCCGTTGAAACTGTGCTGCCAATGCTAGAATCAATCATATTGTTTCAAATCAAGTGACAGGAGAAAAAGTCTCTTCAAAATCCACACCATATTTCTGTGCATAACCCTTTGACACAAGACGAGCTTTGTACTTCTCTATACTTTCATCCGCTACGAACTTTGTTTTAAAAATCCATCGCAGACCAATTGCATTCTTTCCTTTTGGTAACTCCACCATCTCCCATGTGTTATTTCTTTCAATAGATTTCATCTCCTCAACCATTGCATTTCTCCACTCTTCCTTTACCAGTGCTTCTTGATAATACAAAGGTGACAGTTGTCGAATCCGTCAATATTAAATTAACCTGCAAACACAATAAATTGTAGCAAACAAGGTCGATCAACAGAGAACGAAAATCAATAAATATAATCGTATTGACCAAATCAAAATAAATGGGGGGTTTCGTGAGTATACGATTAATTAAACTAGAATTAATTTGAAGATTAAAAACCAATTATAATTAAGTACCTAGTTAAGTTGATTTATTTGATTTTAGTGTTGAATCGAAACAAAAAAATATCTATGTCGTTTAATAGTCACAGTTATAGCTATTGATAACGTGCGTAATAACCAATCCTTTCCTTAATAGACTGACCGGGTACGACCCTTTAAATCAATCACTGATCTAACGTAGACCATTTGAAGAACCAGAAAAGACTTGTGACCATAACCAATTGAATTAGTACGAAAATTCTTTAATTATGATTATGTACTCTCAACACTACCTAGGTCAAATTAACTACGAGCTATTTGACGTGCAATGTGTTAATATAATAAATCAATCAATTGCGCAGTCAATTAACTAATCAGAATTAACATGTGCATTTAACCATGCCCATAAAGAATACATAAATATCAAAGAACACATCAAAATAAAACAGTTCTCACAACACGAGTAATTAGAATCGACTTAGCTAGATGAGGTTCGTTTAGCTCCTCAAGGGTGTGGCGAACTCCATTGGCTTAAAGTAATTGATTGTACAAGAGAAAAAAAAATTCCAAGTGTTTTCAATATTCCAAATAAAACTCAGAATGAAGAAGAATAAGACACAATCGTTCTTTTTCTAAATAAATACTCCCTAGAAAATCTAAAACAAACTCCTAAAAATCTCTAATAAAAATCCCCAATCGTTTTGATTACAATTCAAATCTTGAGAGTTAAAAACAAGTTTGATAACAACCAATTGACTTGGTCTTCTTTGACTAGTCTTAGCAAATTCAGCTTTAAGCCCCCAAGATTCTTCAATATCCCACCATTGCCTCCAGGCTGTCAATAAACACAAAATCAGAGCTATTAGATAGCAGATATTCAATAAAGTCCAAGAAATATAAATAAAATAATGCAGAAATATTGTGCATTTCATGTTCAATCAAGAGGATCTGAAACAACAAGTGCAAACTGACAATTAAAAATATCTTAAGAGTATTTAGGATTCATTTTTCTCTCCCTAGTTGATCTTCTTGGTGGAATTGGATCCTCTAGAGATTCTTGAATTGGAGCTGATTTTGATGACAATTCTGATGAATTTGTTGGAGCAACTTCTTGTTTATCTTCTACGCAGTCCTCCATGGTCATAGGAATCTCATGTTGTGTTTGTTTCTCTTCCAATTTCCAACTTGATTTTTCATCAAACTTAAAATCTCTTCTAATTAAGATTCTACAACTCAATAGGTTGTACATTTTATATGCTTTGGAATGATCAAAATAGCCTAAAATGATACACTTTTCTGATTTTCCATCAAGTTTCTGCCAAGATTGAGAATTTACCAAAGCATAACAAACACATCCAAAAACTCATAGGTGACTTACATTTGGTTTCCTCCAATGCCAAACTTCGTATGGTGTTTGATTGAAAACTGCCCTTGTTGGTGAGAGATTCAACAAGTAGATGGAAGTTGCCACAACTTTTGCCCAAATCTGATGTGAAAGTCCCCTAACTTGTAGCATGCTTCTAGCCATTTCAACAATTGTGCGATTCTTCCGCTCTGCAACACCGTTTTGCTCTGGGTGTACGGTGTTGTCAACTCCTTATGAATACCATTATCTTCACAAAACAAAATGAATTCTTTAGATAAGAATTCTCCCCCTCTATCTGTTCTAAGGACTCTAATCTCACACCCACTATGTTTTTCAACCATAATCTTGAATTTTTTAAAATTTTCGAAACTTTCTGACTTGTTTTTCAAAAGATAAACCTAACTCATATGACTGTAATCATCAGTAAAGAACAAGAAATAACTACTCCCACCCAAGGACTTAGTTTGCATAGGTCCACAGAGATCAACATGAACTAACTCTACATAATATTAGGCTCTCCATGCCCGTCCTACAGAAAAGGATTCTCTCGTTTGTTTCCATAAACACACCCCTCGCATAAATTAAGAGAGTAAATTTACTACTAGAGCGAAATTCTCCATGTTAGATATATCTACCAGAAACATCTTATTTGGGGTCATGCTGATAGAGTATTGCTTCCCATCTGAGGCATGTCCATATTTATTACAATGAACACATCTTTCTCCTGCAAAGTTCATATGTTGGTTTTTATACCATATCCATTTGGGCCCATGAGAGAGTGTCGGTCCATTAATATTTCATCCATTTATATTTGTTGATTTTAGCATATTATTAGTTTATGGGCTTGCTTGTTGGTAAAATGACTTAAAACCATACTACCACAAGCCCATATAGTTCTTATATTTAAATATTTTATCATTTCCTCAATGTGGGATTCTATTTCCAACAATTTTGATAGAACATACAATACTAATCATTATAGCATGATATTTACTTCACTTATTGAAGTTAATAATCATGGTCAATATTTACATACTCTTTTTTAACTGATAACACTATTGACTCTTTTAAAAGAAATGCCTAGTAGCCATTCGAAGATGATTATTAATGATCAAAACCCTGCAAATGATAAAGGCTATCATGAAATGTCTTTGAGGTACATTTCATCGATATTATAGCTAGCATATTTTTATGTTTTCAGAAAACTTAAATGCATTAGTCTATAGAGATTATTACATGGATTTTAAATAGTGCATATGGAGATCTTATAGTAGAGATGAGTTTGATTCTAACTCGAAAGAGATTATTGCATACAGTAATTGGCGATTATTGTTAGAGTATGATAGATTAAAAATAATTTTCTACAAAGAAATAAATAGTTTTTACACCTAATTTATTTGGTATTCCGACTCGAATTTTATAAATACATCATTAATTTTAAATATGGTAAAAAGAATTTTTTTAAATTAATATCATATCACTTAATTTATTTATTTTAAATATTTTAAATATGTATACTTCACTGCTTAACTCTTCACTAGGATAAGTAGTTTTTAATATTTATTAGATGTGAGTCGTTTATTAGGTGAAATATACCCAACATTATCATGTCCCCAAATATCATGGCATTCAATTTAGAAATTTATGAAAATATAATATTTTTCATCCTATAAATTCCTCACAATTTTAATTTTAATATTCAAATTATATTATCAATATCTCCATAAAATAAAATAACTCATGGCTTCATGTAACATAATAACCAAAATCCATTTGCATTTTGAAAGTTAAATTATTAATATTGTTGTAAAATTAAAAGGAAAGAAAGTGAGAGGAGATTAAATCAAATAAATACAAATTAATTGAAAACAGTTAATTAAAAAACCACCCTGTTATTTTGATATGTTATGTCTTGAAAATTTGGTATATTGAAATGTTTCTCATACAAAATCTACCTTCATATATAGACAATATCATTAATTTGTATGGCTCATCACACCAAATACAAAATATTATTATTGGAGATATTCATCAAGAATTGAAAATGAATGGAATCCAGTCATTCTAATTTTTTTACCACAAATATCAATATTAATAGAATAGAAAAGAAATGCATTTTTAATATTATATAATGTTAATTTCCTACAATATCTTATGAACGAAATTTAAGAGGTACATGTAAAATATTTATAATTATTGGTCATGCCAACGTATTTAATAAGTTTGTTGGATCATGAAAATGACTTAGAAATGTTGTTTTATATCATCACACAATATACTCCTATATTTATAAAATTAAAAATAAAAATGTGTTAAGTATAAAAATATTAAAAAATATATGATTATATAATATAAAATTATAATTTACATATATTTTCATTTTTATATTTTCAAAATTTTAAAAATACAAATTCATTATTTAAATCATTTTTATTCTTTAATTTAAATTAAATTAATTTTATTTTATTTATTTTTATGAAAAATTATACTTTGAAATATTGCAAATTAAAGGAAGTGGAAAAAAATTATCATCTAATATTAATCTTTATTATTATTATTATATATATATAATTAGTATTCTACAATTCTCGCAATAAATAGAAATATGTAAAATTTTATTTTTGATTTTAAAGTATATAAAATTAAACTAATTTATATAAGTTGATCTAATTAAAATAAATAAATAAAATAAAATTGTTGATCAAGTATAAAAACACCGTGTCTTAATTTTCTTCTTAAACTATACTAATTTGTTTCACTGGAAAAAATTTTTTATTTTTAAAACTAGATGCATTTATTTAAATTTTATTAGTTTAAAATAAAAATAAATGTTTAGAAAAAAATAAACAAAATTAAAATAATGTACGAACAAAATCTGTATTAAATTTAATAACATTTTTTTTCAAAAGCATCAAATTTGGATAAAATTTAGAAAAAAAAAAAAAGAAATGTGTATTATTTTTATTATTTATAATTAGTAATTGTGATAAAGTTTAAGAAAGAAAAAAAAATATTTGGTCATTTGTTTGTATTTTACAAAATTTTTAAATTATAGACAAATTAGATAAATACATTTTTGTTCAACCCGAACTAAAATCTTCCATCCTTGTTTATCTCCATGTTCATCTGAGCCTAAAAATCAAAGAATCACGGATAATAAGTCCTTGTTTATCTCTCATTTTCATCTGAGTCTATAACTCAACAAACACGGATAATAAATACATTTACTCCACTCTACAAATAATAATCATAATTAAAAATTAAAACAAAAAAAATGTTAAATTTGAACTCTAACTTAAAATAAGAAATAAAAGATGTGGCATTATCATCAATGTTATACATGTTGGTCAAGAACATTGTATATCTTCTTTCTTAAATCCAAAATAAAATTTCAAAATTCTTCTGATGGTTAGATATAACTAGCTCTAAAATATAAAAGCAACTAAAAATATTAAAGTAAAAATAAAATCATTTAAAAATAAAAGATACTATATTTTGTATTGGTTACAAATTCTTTGAGTATCAAAAGACAACTTTTTTGAGCATCAAAAGACAACTAGGACACTTATAACTTCAACAAAATGAAATCTATCGTCACATTTACTAAGTAAGATGTTTTAAAACATAAAAACAAACATTAACAAGAGTTATATATATAATGTTCAATAGTGGTGGTGGTTCTACGGAGATTATCATACATAGAAAGAAAAAGTTCATGTGAAGAAGACAGAGATGGGAGTGTAAAAATGGAAAGAAAAATAACGTTGTACTGAGAAAAAAAGTTGTATTAAACATGTCTGTTGTTTCTTAGCAAATAAAGCACAAAGTCATTTTGTCAAGTTGGAGCAAATACTTTTATTAAATTATAGTTTTCGATTTAAAATATTAATATTTAAAAGTTTTGTGCTTTCTTCAACTCTACGTAGGGTAGAATTCATTTAAAAGTAAAAATATATAAATATACAGGTTAATATTTAAATTATTCTAAAATAGAAAAAGTTAAAAAGATATTTTTCTAAAATTTATGTACTTTTTAAAAAATCAATATTAAAAATTATAAAAAGACATTTATAACAAGTAGAAAACATAGTTTTTTATATATACATTGTTGACCTACATGCATACTATAAGCAACATACATAAAATAGTAAGCGGAAAAGGAAAGGGAAATTACTGTCAATTGGTTGACAATAAATCTCTTGAAAATACCGTTTAGTTCACCAGTTAAGAACCCCAATTGAACTTCTAGAACACGAACGCTAATGTTCCTGGAAACCTTTCAATAGGTTTCACTTTGCAAACACCGTTTGCAATTTCACGTTTCAGAAAAAGCTCTGAGATGTGATGTTTGGGATGATGGGAAGAATAAGAGGAGGACTCTATTTATAGCAGTCCTTGGCTAGTTCACTTGAACTAGAACTCATTTGAATTCAAACTATTGAATTCTTATATCTTGATCTCTTACTAATCCATTATTTATGGACAAATAAAGAGTTCTGGGCTGGGCTTATCTTGGGTGGACCTATCACCCAGACCCAATTGCCCCAAGCCCACATCAATATAAGGTTTGGGCCAGCCCATAGATATTATAAATCCAACATACATTTTATTTTATAAGGGGTGATAAACCTCCCGAGTTTACTGTTTTAATTTTTTTAATTTTAAAATGTATTAAGTAATATTTTCATGAGAACAAAAATTAATAAGTTGGGATCTTAATCATTATTTAGTAAGTGCAAACAAATAAATTTTTTTTTCTACAATTCCATCTAACTTGAAATACTTACATATATATTTTTAAATAATTACTTATATTCAAAGATATTCTCCAAAAATATGTTTTTCTTTATACATGGGAAGAATATTTACATAATTAAATTTTATGTATACTAAATAAATTTTATTTTTTTAGTATCTAACATTTGAAAATTATTGTTGAAATTTAAATATTTTTACATTTTATTGATTCAAATATATATAAATAAATAAATAAATAAATATATATATATATATATGTATATATATATACTACTCTTTCATCAGTTATGATTTTTGGATTCCATTTTATCTTTTAAGATTTTTCCATTTAAAAAGAATATATTTAGTAGTGATTAATATAATTTTTATTTTAGTTCACATTAATTATATATATATATATTTTTATTGTATAAGACAAATAGTATTATTCCGAAAATTTGGAAAGAAATGCATTCATGTAATGTTGTATTAAAGGTTCAATTAATATATATATATATATATATATATATTCATTTTAATGGTTTTAACCATAGCCAATTTTAAATTCACTATCAAAATAAATTTATTTAATTTTAAAGAGTATTAGAACCATGGAAATTAGTTTATTATACTATAAAACCAAAATTATATTTCTAAACTAGTATTATTTTATTTAAAAAAAAGAAGAAAAATATAAATTTGGATTTGGATAAAATTTTCACTTGAAGAACTAAATATAAAATAAGCACCGATCTTAATTTTAATTTTCCATTTAGGTTATAATTTTTATGACATGCAGTTATTGTGTATAATATAATATAATGTGACTAGGAAGATAATTTGTTTGTGCATTATCATAGAATGTTATGAATCTAACAATTAATCAGGTTTACTTCAATCATATGGTTTAAATCAATTTGAATCATACTTATATAATACATATTATTATCATTTTCTAAGTCAACCATTTTATAATATAATTAACTAACCATTGTTTACATAATTTCACCATGATAGTATTAACCTTATAATTATTTTTTATTTCAAAAAGTATCACTATTAAAAATCTTGATTTTCTTTTCGCCAATGAAGAACTAAATGTCTTATATCTTTATTCTCTCATGTAATTTTCAAATTATAATTTTAGTAATTCTTAATTGGCGTGGTTGTTTGTTTGTGATGTTAAAGATTTGATCTTATCTTTTACCATCAATTAAAATAAAATGATTATAAATCTTCCAAAAGCATTTCCATCATTTTATTCTTATTATAAAAAATATTTGTCTAAAATTAATAACTTTTCTTTTCTTTTTTTTCCCTTTTTTTTAATAAGTTTTCTATAACTCATATTCTATTCATAAAAAATTAGCTTATTACATCTTTTATAAGAAAACCTTTGGATACAATTAATCTTCTTTCTTTTTTCTCCACGAAGACATTTGTAAAGAAGATTGAATTAAGTTAATAGGCCCATGAAGTTTGTTTTCCACTTTTAAACTTTGCACAAGTTTCTTTTCACCAAATAATCTTTTTAGATATTTTTACCCTTTTCAATTTAAAAAATTGATATAATAAAATGAAAATTAAAAAACTAATTGAAAGCCCAACATTGCCCTCACTTAAAAAAAAAAGAAAATTACTAATATGCCCATATAAATACAAATTCATTTAAAATGCCCCACCCATCCCACCACCATTCATTTGCCCTCACTTAAAAAAAAGAAAAGAAAATTACTAATATGTCCATATAAATACAAATTCATTTAAAATGTCCCACACATCCCAACACCATTCATTTACGTAAATTGCTTCTTCACTCTCAAACTCCAACGTCCAACTTCCAATGGTTGTGAACTATTTCAATTAATTGGCGTAGAGTTCATAAAGGTAAGGTAAGAAGAAACTTCCGCTATCAACATTCTTCAATCAAGTATTTGTATTTGGGGTCATGTTATTGATGATGACAATTCTGACACATAAAATCACATTAGCTAAACAGAACTCCTATCAACGTCTAATGTAGTAATTTAGATATTGTCTCCACAGGGATTGTTGGCTAAGAAGCAAATTCGAGATCAAGATTTAAAATGAATTGCTAAAAGAATCTATATACAAACTAAATCATAAGATTCATAGAATTGATGTGTTTTAAAGAAACTATTGACATTCATTCAGTTTAAACATGAGTTAGTACTCTGTTCTGCAAATGATCTTAAAAGTAAATGAGTTGATCTGCTAATCTGTACTATCTATTATCTTTTGAAGCATGCTTCAACTTGTAATCACAGATTTACATTCTAGATTATCATTAGTGATCTGTTAGAAGATCTCTCGTGTCAATCTAATAGATCTCAATTATACAGATGCATATATCTCTATATTACAATCTATATAACTAATAAGCACAATCTGTAGAAAATTAGATCTATTGTCTATCTCTAGAACAACGATCTTCTGTTCTCAGATCTGAAACCTAATCGCCATCTCTGGTCTAAATCAAACTTTAAATCAACAAAATTACGTAACTCTCGTTCTTGTAATTCAATCAGCTCATTAAAATAAAGTAAATCTAACTATAATTGAACAAGAATCATATAATCAGAATGATATTCAACAATAGAATTTAGCAAATCAAAAGAGCTTTTAGCCAGCATACCTACTTCAACAAATTCACTCTAAGCACAAAATCAACATCAATATGCTTTAAGATCTAAATCTTACCAAGGAAGATAGAAGCTAGACTCAGTCACAGTTGTTACTTCATTATCTTCAAGCTAAATCTCAAGGATCACAGAAAACAGAGTACAAAAACTTCCTCAGGAAACTTCTCTGAGAATATTGAATAAAGCGTGAAGAAGAATCTAGAATTTCTCTAAAAATAACAAAATGTCAAAAGGTCCTAAAGTTTTGCTCAGTGACAATTTTGAAATAAAAAGCATAAAGAAACATAAATAGGCGAGGTAGCAATTTCCTCCTTATATGTCGCATGTTCCCTCGCCGGAAACATAAACGACTTCCGCAAATATCGCTGACCTTGATCGCCTAACACCATTTCTTTTTTAGACGAAATATACTTATGGCTGCTCCTTATGTCGCCAATTAGTCAGACGACTTAATATCTCCTTGCCATCTTCAAATCTTCTCACAAATATTCTTGGCGAGACAGCTCCAATGTTGCCTTAGCTTATCGCCTGTATCAAGGCGATATATATTTTTGGTGCCTGAGAATTTTACCAAGTATGACGATTCTTGAAGGCAAGAAATAGTAATGTTGCCTTCATCAGGTTCTCTCTGGGCGATTTCTTTCCCATCCTGCCTTCATTATTATACCCTTAGGCGAGATTTAAGCATCTAGCCTTCTTATTTTGCCTCATCTCTTGAGCAAATATGCGAAGTATCTAGGCGACTACTTCCTTCTTATCAAACATTCCGCCATTTCAGCAACCTTTGGATGAAATTTTATTTGGTCCCTCTTTGTTTTGATCTTTTGCTTGTTTTTAGCTCCTTTTCCAAATCTTTTCTTCCAAGTCCTTGTCTTAATAAAATAGTCTAGAATCACTAGAAATTCATTCAAAATCTCAACCTTTAAACCCAATTTCTTTTTATTTAAGCTCACAAAAGATACTTAAATATAAGTAAATTCTAGACTTATCAATTACCCTAACTTAGCCTTTTGCTTGTCCTCAAGCAAATTGACTAAGGATAAACTGAGACAGCAGTCAGTGCATACTTGCAATCATAATTCAAAGTAACTTATGATGTATATTTTGAAAAATTCCAAACAGTGACCAGCTTTTTATCAAAATTTCAAATCAACTAACTCAATACTTATCATTTTCTTCATGTTGCAAAGTATCTAAGAAAATCAAAGTGTTAGAGTTTTGAAACAACTTTTTTTTTTCACTGTAATCTGTCATAAGTGTTTGATCACTCAGAATCCTAGAGTTTACTCACACAATACACTAGTCACTTTAAGAATCAGAGTTATGCATCTAGGCAAATGTGATTCTAGTGTTGCACAAGCACGTATGAAGAAAATTTGAGAACCTCACGATCATTTAACTTCACTCATACACTATACATCACTTAGAGGTTACTAAGTTCAGAACTGCTCTTTCCTTTGCTTAAGAATCTCTAATTTGTTTATATAGGAAAAATGGGGTCAAGTTAGCTTATGAAAGAAAGGGAATTCTTCAAAAGATTCAAAATTTGGACATACCACTAAAATCCTCTCAATCCCTTTTCTTTTCAACCTCTAGTGTTTCCCCACTCTTTGATATATCATTCACATCACCATTTTATTTATATATATTGTCCTTTTTTTCATTTTTTTATGGTGCTTTTGACTTTACAGAAACACTCTTTTAGAAAATCCTCACTTCCCACTCTTTTCATCCCCTATTTAATGGTAAGTCCAAAGGGTAGGATTAAGATCATATCTCTATCTTTATGGTTTGGACTGGTTTAGGAATCAAAGAAAAGGTTTAAATGAGAATGGAAACAAAATAGTTTACCTCACAAGATATCAAGGTCTAGTTATATCAAGCAGGCAGAGGCTTTTTAATAGTTTCACTTACTCTCCCAAATCAGATCATGTTCCTTGGCAGATTCAAGATAGAACTTTACCCAACCAATGCCCTGTACACTTGAGGAATGTATGAGAAATTCAAAGCAAACCTATGAAGGTCCTGATTTTACTAGAAGAAAAACTGATCAGATAATATGTTTAATAAGGAAGAGAATAAAATAACCCATCTCATGAAGAAAAAGGCACAAAATGAAGCTCAAACCTAATATATCACCCAAAATTTTCTCCACTCTTTCCTTATCAAATCTCATCAACTTATTCACAATTCAAAATTTGACTTGAATCTTCATTAGTATTCAAAATCATTCATTGAAATTTGTCAAAAATTGCTTATTTTTTGCTTATTTTCCTGTTTGAAATCCAATTTTATGAAAAACTAAATCACTTTGAATTATGAGCAGTGTAAGCTCAATCATGTACTCAGACCTACAATATCCTAACAAATATCAAACACTTGTTTTGAACACTTATTTTCCTGTTTGAAATTCAATTTTATGAACAACTAAATCACTTTCAATTATGAGCAGTTTAAGCTCAATCATGCACTCAGACCTATATATCCTTAAAAATATCAAACAAAAGTATACAAAATAAAACTAGACAAATTCCTAAAACAAATCACCAGCAATGTGATTGCGACCCCACCCCCAACTTAAAAGAAAGCATTGTCCTCAATGCATAAGAAAACATAAAAGTAAAGAGGATGAAAAGGGTTACAAAAAAGAAAACAAGTCAGAGAATAAACCATGTACCTGGATGTCGCCATGAACAAGATAGTATTTCACCCAAAGTAAGTAAAAGAGAACAGATTAGGCGAAATTATTAAAATAAACAGGCAAAAACTTGAAAGTCGCCAACTGGTAGCAAAATAACCAGGCGAAGTACAAATATGCAGCCATACCAGAGTGACATATAAGCAATATGCCATGGCGAGATAGAACTTCATAACACTTTTAGTACCCTTTATGTGAAATGCAGATACGTCGCCTGAGAAAAGCGAAGTTATAGACAAGAAAACTCAAATATTGCCTAAGCATGTGAAAAAAATTCATCCTACAAAACAACTTCCAATTGCATCATACAAGATATGAATAATAGACCTTGTAAAGACAGCTAATATTGTTGAGGATGAACAACCCCAACTTATAGCTCAAAAACTCTCTGCACAAATTATAAAAAAATAATCACATTACTCTTAAAACAATGAAAAATAGAAAGACGCAACTGTCATCCACATTACTCTTCATTAAGGAACAAAAGAAATTAAAAATAAAGACTCAAATATTCACATTACTCTTGAACTGACTCAATAATAATAAAATAACTAAGTCCTGAACAAAAACTCAATAATAAACAACAATAGGAGTAACAACTAGAAGTCTTCTAAACTAGTTTTTGGAGAATGCATATTCTGAGGAGATTTGGAGTTCAATCTCCTTCTCTTGTGTTGAGGACTAGATGAAGTTTCAGCTTATGTTATTCCTTGAAATTGAAGAGTTAATCTGGACTCCCTTCTTCTTAGTATCCTTAGTAGATACTTTCCCAACACATTCTTTCCTCTTATCAGCAGTTGAAGTAGAGGGGATTTTGGGAGTCTTATCTTTAACTTTTGGTGAATATGGAAGTATCACCGTGACAGTATAATTCTTCTCATCATAGATCTTCGGCTTGGCCGAAGTCTTAGCCTTTTTACCCTTCTTTGATGGGCTAGGGGTGGTATCACTCTTTCTCTTGGCCATTTGATACCTGCAGTGATACGAAAATTCACTATCAGTTTTAAGAATCCAAAGTATTTACAACAGCAACAATATCACATTTGTATAACTGACAGTATATTGCAACATGATTTTATCAATCACTATGAACAACACCAAAAGATTACGAACATCAAACAACGTTTTACAGCATATTCACCAACAACTACTATCAACAGCATATTCAATCGAACTCACAAACTTAAACATGTAATCAGAATTCGATATGGGAATTCTAAAACCCAAGTAGATAAATCCTAATCATTATCATTAAACGTGCTCAAACCAAACCCTAACAATCATAATCACAGTTTCAACACAGGTCGACTAATGGCAGGTATTAAAATTTTGAAAATCTTAGGAAAACATACCTTGTTCTAGTTCCTTGTGAAGAATATCGATACAATTGTTAAATTAGAGCAGAATTTGCGCAATTAGGGTTTATGTGATTTTGAAAATCATAATGCAAGTGAATGCAACGGTAATAAGTAATTGGGTTTTAAAGGAAACTTACAATAGGCGCATTGATGAAAAGAATAGGTAGAAGGCAGAAAGGTTCGACCTCGCCTCCTATCATAACGGTCATAAAGAAAATACGCCTACGTGTCGCCTAACACTTAGCCACTTATAAAAATGCAGGTGACGTAAAATAGACGATATGTTGTATTTCCCCTTCGTATTAAATGATTAGAAAGAACTCACCTCACATTTCTAAATTTGGCGACATAATTGGGTCAACCTGATTCAATATCACCTTAAACAAATGAGTGAGGCGAGTTAAAGTAATGAAATGTCTCAACTTCGCCTTTAAAGAAGAAAACAATGGCGATAAAAAGATGATTTCGCATTTAGGAATGAACTTAGGCAAAATGAAAAATCGATAAGAATGAATTTCGCCATACAAGTGTTGACTTAGGCGATCTTCAAAACGACATGAATGTATTTCACCTATTTATGTCTTCTCAAGGCGAGATATGCTGGGGAAATAGAAAGATTGTAGTCAGAAAACAGACCTGAAGGGCAAGATACAAAGACGATATTGGAGTGGTTGCCTCACATTTCTTTGCATTGGCCGTTATTTCAAGGCGATATTTCTCAGTCTTCGCCATTTCAAAAGATTGACAGGCAAATTTTGCGACGTGAATTATTCTTATCGCCTTCACCTAGGCGAAAAATCATGGCACTTGCCAAAATTTTGCCATCTTCAGAATGTCAATATGAGCGAGTGCTGAAAGCTCCTCGCCTTCTTCGATCACTATTTTTCTTTCAAGTTCTTCTGAAAATAACCACACTTTGCAAAACATGAACTTGATTAATCAAAGATTTACACAATTAAATAATCATAGCGTGAATCCATTAAAAAGACTTAATTGTGTAAAGAGTATGCTTTGTTTAAAGTCGTTAGCATCGACCATAGCAAGTTTGTTCTCATGATCTTCCCATCTTTTCTACAGGATCAAAGATGTATAACACTTCTCTAGTCCTTTAGATATCCTCTCCTAGATAATGTTTGAGCCTTTATCCATTAACCACAAAAGAATCAGTGGACTTATTATCAAACAACTCTATGGCTCCATATGGAGAAACACTTTTTACCTTAAAAGGTCACCATCTAGATTTGAGCTTTCCTGGAAATAGGCTGAGTTTAGTGTTATACAGTAACATATAGTGCCCTGGACTGAACTCTCTCTTGAAAATCTTCTTATCATGATAATTTTTCATATTCTGCTTATAGATTTCATGATTCTCATAGGCTCCCAAGCGCCATTCATCCATTTCATCAAGTTGTAGAAGCCTTTGTTTTTCTGCTTTGATAGAGTCCATGTTCAACAATTTCACTGCCAAATAAGATTTATGCTCTAATTCTACTGGCAAATGGCATCCCTTACCATAAAGCATTCGAAATGGGGACATTCCAATAGGGATTTTAAAAGCTGTCCTATACGCCCACAGAGCATTATCTAACTTATAACTCCAATCATTTCTGGACTCGTTCAAAGTCTTTTACAAGATTCTTTTCAATTCTCTGTTGGAAACTTCTACTTGACCATTTTCTTGTGGACGATAAGCTGTAGTAATCTTTTTAAGCACTTTTTCCAACAACTTGTTGCAGAAATGAGACCCTCCATCACTAATGAGTACCTTAGGTATGCCAAAACGAGTGAAGATATTCTTCTGAAGAAAATTCTCCACTACTTTACCATCATTAGTCACACAAGCAACAACCTCTACCAATTTGAATACATAGTCCACAGGTACAAGTATATATTCATACTTGTTTGATGGAGGAAATGGTCCCATGAAGTCTATACCCCATACATCAAATAGTTCAACTTCTAGGATATAGTTCTGAGCTATTTTTTGCCTCTATGAAATATTCCCCATCATTTGGCATCTATCGCAATTGGACACAAATGCATGAGCATCCTTAAAAATTGATGGCCAATAAAAGCCACATTCCAAAATTTTTGCTGCTGTTCTTGTTCCAGCAAAATGCCCTGCATATTCTGAGGAATGACAATGTTTGAGAATACCAAAAGTTTCTTCATATGGGATGCATCGTCTCAACACTTGATCTGCACATCTTCTGAACAGAAAAGGCTCATCCCATATGTATATCTTGACCTCATGAAGAAATCTTTCCTTTTGATGACTGTTTAGCCCTTCAGGTAACACTTTACATGACAGATAATTTGCATAATCAGCATACCATGGATAGAATGTTACCTCACATAAGAACAGTTGCTCATCTGAAAAATGTTCATTTATATCCACTTGAGCTTCCATGTCTCTGATGTGCAACCTTGAAAGGTGATCAGCTACCACATTTTCAAATCCTTTCTTGTCTTTGATTTCAATATCAAACTCCTGCAACAAAAGTACCCATCTTATCAGTCTAGGTTTGGATTCTTTCTTCGCAAATAGATATCTTAAAGTTTCATGATCAGTATGAATGATAATTTTGGATCCTAAGATATATGATATAAATTTATCCAAAGCAAACACTACTGCTAGTAATTCTTTTTTTGTGGTGGTATAGTTTTTCTGAGCTTCCACCAGACTTTTACTAGCATAGTAAATGACTCTGAACAACCTTTCTCTTCTCTGTCCCAACACAGCACCTACAACAAAATCAGATGCATCACACATAATTTCAAAATCACAATTCCAGTCAGGTGGAGTTATGATTGGTGTTGAGACAAGCTTTTCCTTTAACTGCACAAAAGCTTTCAAACAATCATCAGTAAAATCAAACTTCTTTTCTTTTTCTAGCAAAACACACAGGGGTCTATAAATCTTTGAAAAATCTTTTATGAATCTCCTGTAGAACCATGCATGTCCTAGAAAGCTTCTAATGCCTTTCAAATTAGCAGGAGGGGGTAAGTTAGCAATTACCTCAATCTTAGTTTTGTCTACATCTAAACCTTTAGTAGACACTCTATGACTTAGTACTATACCCTCTCTCACTATAAAATGGCATTTCTCCCAGTTGAGGACCAAATTGGTCTCCTCACATCTCTCAAGCACTTTTTCTAAGTTATTTAAGCAATCCTCAAAAATATCTCCAATGATGGAAAAATCATCCATGGAAACTTCTAAAATCTTACTAATAAAGTAAGTAAAACTAGCTAGCATACATCTTTGGAAAGTTCCTGGTGCATTACATAGTCCAAATGGCATTCTATTATATGCAAAAGTTCCGAAAGGACATGTAAATGTTGTTTTGTTTTGATCACCGGGTGCTATTGGAATTTGGTTATATCCAGAATAACCATCATGCTAGATTATCTAACGTTTCATCAATGAAGGGAAGAGAAAAGTTATCCTTTCTAGTGTCATCATTCAAAATTTTGTAGTCTATACACATTCGCCACCCTGTGACAGTTCTAGTAGGGATCAACTCATTTTTCTCATTTTTTATCACAGTTATTCCTCTCTTCTTTAGAACACACTGCATTGGACTAACCCATTCACTATCTTAAATTGGAAAATAATACCTGCATCAAGAAACTTTAACACCTCTTTCTTCACAACCTCCTTCATTATTGGGTTCAATCTTCTCTTAGGCTGGATTTTTGGTGTATGCTTATCCTCCAAGATGATCTTATGAGTACAGAAAGTGGGGTTGATTCCTCTAATATCTGCAATAGTTCATGCAATGGCTTTCTTGTGTCTCTTCACCACTTGTAGAAGGCTTTCCTCTTGCTCATCTATCAAGTCACTTGATACTACAATAGGTAGACTAGAATCCTTAGGGTTAAGGAATGTATAACTGAGACGACTTGGAAGCGCCTTCAGCTCCAATTGTGGTGGTTTCTCTATGAAAGGAAGCATCAGTTCAGCAGATGGTTGTATGTCACTGATGTTGAGTACAGAATGTGAAGTCATAGACTCCAACTCTCCAGTATAAGCACTTTCTTCAGGAATATCCATATCCACATCGTTTATTAAAACATTGTTTAATGGATCAGCACTCCTTAGTGTCAAAATTTTATCCATCAACTCTTCATCAGCATCAAGCTGAACAATTTTTACTTCATTGAAATCATATGGGAATTTCAATGATTCCAATAGGCTGAACTTGGCTTCTGCTCCATTTAGTCTTAACGTGAGCTAGCCATTTGCTACATCTATTAAAGTCCTTTCAATTCTTAAGAACGTTCACCCTAGTAGCAATGGCACATCCTCATCTACTTCCATGTCAAGTACTACAAAGTCTACAGTAAACACGAATTTGTTCACTGAGACTATCATATCTTCCATAACTCCCTTGGCATGAGTGAAAGATCTATCTGCAAGCTGTAATAGGACATTGCCAGGTCTAAAATGTCCTATTCCTAACCTTTCATAGATGGCTAGGGGCATTAAGTTAATGTTGGCTTCTAAGTCACAGAGAGCTCTCCATTTGAACCTATCGCCAATGGTTAGGGGTATAGTGAACTTGCCAAGATCCTCCTCTTTCCTAGGAATGTGGTACTTAACATGTTAACTCACGCTTTCATTTACATTAATGCATCTCACATCAGCTAAATTCCTCCTGTTTGACAATAATTCCTTCATGAACTTAGCATTGACAGGCATTTGAATGCCTCAAGGAATTGGATGTTGATATGAATTTGTTTCATCATGTCCAAAAACTTTTCAAGCTACTTATCAAGCTTTTCCCTGTTTTCTCTATGAGGAAAAGGCAAAGCAATCTTCATAGCCTCCTGTTGCTTATTAGCAGAGTTGCTAATTTCTTCAGTTTCCTTATTTTGTATAGGAGGTACAAAACCCTTCTTTTCCTTAGAGTTTTCCAACTGTTTCCCACTTCTCAATGTAATTGCATGCACTTGTGCTTCCTCCTTATATTTTTCTTTTCCTTTAGGATTTGGCACAGTATCACTTGAAAGTGCTCCTTGGGGTCTTTGGTTCAACATTTGCAAAAGCTGACCCATTTGAGTTTTCAAGTTCTTGATTGAAGTAGAATGGTTGGTGAGAACAGAATCAGTCTTTTCTATATATTTGATAAGAAGATCCTCCATATTAGGTTTCTTCTATCCTATTGACTGATACTAAGACTGTAGTTGTTGTTGGTAACCAGGTTGAGGATTCCTCTGATAATAACCCTGATTTTGAAAAGGTTGGTTCCTCTGTTGATAGTACGGCCTCTGCTAGTTTCCATAATTTTTGTTCACAAAATTTATTTGCTCCAACCCCTCAGACTCCTCTTCATCATCAGCAAAAGCTGCCACTTGTGCATATTCTGCTAGAGTTGATTTCCGTTTTTTAATAGAATTGACTGAAGTCTTCTTTGGACATTGCTATCTGTGCAGATAGTGCATTAAAAGACTCCAATTCATAGACTCCTGACTGCTTTTTAGTTGCAGCCTTTTCCCTTTCATTCCACCCAAAATCATTTTTTGCCAGTAACTCAATAAAATCATGAGCATCATCCGGTTCCTTATCCACAATTGATCCTTTAGCTGAAGAATCAATGTGCATTTAAATTGGATGCGGCATTGCACTGTAAAAAGTCATTACGATGCTCCAAGAAGATATACCATAATGAGGACAATTCCGAATTAACTCTTTAAATCTCTCCTAACTCTCATATAATGATTCCCCATCCACATACTAGAAAGATGAAATCATATTTCGCAGTTTCACCATCCTCATGGGTGAGAAGTAGCGAGCATGGAACTTCCAGACTAGATCATCCCAACTATTGATGCATCCTGGTGGTAGAGAGTATAACCAGGCATGAGCTTTGCTACTTAGTGAGAATGGAAATAGTCTCAACTTCCCTACATCTTCTGAAACTCCATTATGCTTGAATGTGCTACTTAGATGCAAGAAAATGTTCAGATGTTGATTTGGATCTTCAGTGGCTTCTCCTTCAAACTCGTTCTGTTGAACCATCTGGATGAGTCATGATCTAAGCTCAAAGTTCTCAGTTGTTACAGCTGGTAGATTGATGGCTTGGGGCATACCATCAACTGGTGGAATGGCAAATTGGCGAAGAGTCATCCTCTCAGGATCTACTCTTTCTTCATTTTCATTGTTACGATAGTAGCGATCTCCAGACATTATGACTCTTGACTCAACTCTAAATGTTGATCTTGAATATGATCTAGATTGTCTAATAATTCTTTCTGGTTCAGGATCAAACTGCAAGTCTTGAGTATCTTTAGATCTCGTCTGCATACACTACACACTTGAACACACAATTTTTAAAGTTGAAAAGGAATTTTAATAAATCACGTTATCACAATTCAATGTAAATCTTAATCCTTAGAAAAAAAAATCACCAGCAACGGCGCCAATAAATTGATGAGGATAATTCTGACACATAAAATCATATTAACTAAATAGAACTCATATCAACGTCTAATGTAGTAATTTAGATAATATCTCCACAAGGATTGTAGGCTAAGAAGCAAATTCGAGAAATAGATTTAAAATGAATTGCTAAAAGAATCTATATACAAACTAAATCATAAGATTTATAGAATTGATGTGTTTTAAAGACACTAATGACATTCATTCAGTTTTAACATGAGTTAGTACTCTGTTCTGCAAATGATGTCAACAGTAAATGAGTTGATCTGCTAATCTCTACTATCTATTATCTTTTGAAGCATGCTTCAACTTGTAATCACAGATTTACATTCTAGATCATCATTAGTGATCTGTTAGAAGATCTCTCGTGTCAATCTAATAGATCTCAATTATACATATGCATATATCTCTATATTACAATCTATATAACTGATAAGCACAATCTGTAGAAAATTAGATCTATTGTCTATCTCTAGAACAACGATCTTCTGTTCTCAGATCTGAAACCTAATCGCCATCTCTGGTCTAAATCAAGTTTTAAATCAACAAAATTACGTAACTCTCGTTCTTGTAATTCAATCAGCTCATGAAAATCAAGTAAATCTGACTATAATTGAACAAGAATCATATAATCAGAATGATATTCAACAATAAAATTTAGCAAATCAAAAGAGCTTTTAGCCAGCATATCTACTTCAACATATTCACTCTAAGTACAAATCATCATCAATATGCTTTAAGATCTAAATCTTACCAAGGAAGATAGAAGCTAGACTCTGTCACAGTTGTTGCTTCATTATCTTCAAGCTAAATCTCAAGGATCACAGAAAACAGAGTACAAAACTTCCTCAAGAAATTTCTCTGAGAATATTGAATAAAGCGTGTAGAAGAATCTAGAATTTCTCTCTAAAAATAACAAAATATCAAAAGGTCCTAGAGTTTTGCTCAGTGGCAATTTTGAAATAAAAAGCATAAAGAAACACAGATAGGCGAGGTAGCAATTTCCTCCTTATATGTCGCCTGTTCCCTTGCCTGAAACATAAACGACTTCCGCCAAATATCGCTGACCTTGATCGCCTAACACCATTTCTTTTTTAGGCGAAATATACTTATGGCTCCTCTTTATATCGCTTATTAGTCAGACGACTTAACATTTCCTCACCATCTTCAAATCTTCTCACAAATATCATTGGGGAGACAGCTCCAATGTTGCCTTAGCTTATCGCCTGTATCAAGGCGAGATAAATTTTTGGTGCCTGAGAATTTTACCAAGTATGACGATTCTTGAAGGCAAGAAATAGTAATGTTGCCTTCCTCAGGATATCTCAGGGCGATTTCTTTCCCTTCTCGCCTTCATTATTATACCCTTTAGGCGAGATTTAAACATCTAGCCTTCTTATTTTGCCTCATCTCTTGAGCAAATAGGCGAAGTATCTAGGCGACTACTTCCTTCTTATCAACATTCCGCCATTTCAGCAACCTTTGGATGAAATTTTATTTGGTCCTTCTTTGTTCTGATCTTTTGCTCGTTTTTAGCTCCTTTTCCGAATCTTTTCATTCAAGTCCCTGTCTCAATAAAATAGTCCAGAATCATTAGAAACTCATTCAAAATCTCAACCTTTAAAGCCAATTTCTTTTGATTTAAGCTCACAAAATATACCAAAATATAAGTAAATTCTAGACTTATCAATTACCCCAACTTAGCCTTTTGCTTGTCCTCAAGCAAACTGACTAAGGATCAACTGAGAAAGCAGTCAGTGCATACTTGCAATCATAATTCAAAGTAACTTATGATGTATATTTTGAAAATTTCCAAACAGTGACTAGCTTTTTATCAAAATTTCAAATCAACTAACTCAAAACTGATCACTTTCTTCATGTTGCAAAGTATCTGAGAAAATCAAAGTGTTAGAGTTTTGAAACAACTTTTTTTTCACTGTAATACCTCATAAGTGCTTGATCACTCAGAATCCTAGAGTTTACTCACACAATACACTTGACACTTTAAGAATCAGAGTTATGCATCAAGGCAAATGTAATTCTAGTGTTTCACAAGAACGTATGAAGAAAATTTTAGAACCTCACGATCATTGAACTTGACTCATACACTGTACAGCACATAGAGGTTCCTAAGTTCAGAACTGCCCATTCCTCTGCTTAAGAATCTCTGATTTGTTCATATAGGAAAAATGGGGTCAAGTTAGCTTATGAAAGAAAGGGAATTCTTCAAAAGATTCAAAATTTGGACATACCACTAAATTCCTCTCAATCCCTCTTCTTTTCAACCTTTAATGTTTCCCTACTCTTTGATACATCATTCATATTACCACTTTATTTATGTATATTGTCCATTTTTTTTTCATTTTTTTATGGTGCTTTTGACTTTTCAAAAACACTCTTTTAGCAAATCCTCACTTCCCACTCTTTTCATGCCCAATTTAATGGTAAGTCCAAAGGGTAGGATTGATATCATATCTCTATCTTTATAGTTTGGACTGGTTTAGGGACCAAAGAAAAGGTTTTAATGAGAATGGAAACAAAATAGTTTACCTCACAAGATATCAAGGTTTGGTTATATCAAGCATGCAGAGGCTTTTTAATAGTTTCACTCAGTCTCCCAAATCAGATCATTTTCCTTGGCAGATTCAAGACAGAACTTTACCCGACCAATACCCTATACACTTGAGGAATGTATGAGAAATTCAAAGCAAACCTATGAAGGTCCTGATTCTACTAGAAGAATTACTGATCAGTTAATGTGTTTAATAAGGAAGAGAATAAAAATAACCCCTCTCATGAAGAAAAAGGCACAAAATGAAGCTCAAACCTCACATACAACCAAAGGTTTATTGCTAGTATTGGTATTGATCTTAAAAGATTTGCATTAGGTGGATATTATTGGGCGTAGGTTGATTTTTTTTAGGTTCAAGAGTGGTTAGAAGTAATAAATTTAATTGGTGTTGTGTTTATTTATAATGGTATTTTGATGGGGCTAATTATAAGGGGGGTCAAGGAATTGTTGTCATGCTTCCCAAGGATTTAATCAATTAGTAGATAAGGCTCATGTGAAGAGGTCTATTGATAGGAATAAGTTTAATTTGAGGTTGTTTTATTTTTTTAATACTCCGAATGGTAGGAAGATAATGATTGAAATGATAGATAAAGATAATGTATATTATGTGATGTGACAAGAATATAAGTTTGTCTATGTGGAACAAGTGAAGATCAACGTGGATGTACCGACAACCAAGACGAACAATAGAATACCCGTTGATGTTGATTTTTACGATGAGGATTTATATGCACTAATTGAAACCGGTGTTTTAGATGCGTTTGATTATATTGCAATGAATTTTGATGATGATGGAGGTGATGATGATGATGATGATAACGAAGATGATGTTGATGATGATATTGACACCAATGGTGGTATGAAAATGGAAATGGCTCATATGTCGAAAATGTGGCATGTCCATCCATTCGACTGAAATGTGTGAAATTCAATCGATACCATCTTCCTTAGGTAGCACCAGTGCAGTATAAAGCGTGGCTCCAGAATCATCAAAGAGACACCGAGTCATGCATTGCCGATGCTGCGGTGGGGCTGGTCATAATAACCAAACATGTCCGCAATTGCATCAAACTCCCCTAGAGTCTCAAGCAATTCCTAATCCAAATGAATACTCATAGAATAATGTTGATGGATTATGAATTGAATGTTGTTTGAACTTATTTGGTTGTTGTGGGTTCATTAAGTTTTTTGGTATGAACTGTTTTTCTTGATAGTTATAAGTATGGATTGGTGAATATTTTGATCTTTCAAAAACATATTGATGTAATTTTTGTTAAATGTTAAGGTTATTTCAGTTGGATAGTGTTAATTTTAAGTGAACTATATTAAATATGCGTCTTAGATGGCCAGTGGTTTCTGAAGGCTACTTGAGACGTATTTGACATCTGTCAATTTTTTTTCAAGGGTAGTAGAAATGCGTCTCAGATGGCCATTGTTTTTTGTGGCCACCTGAGTGGCATTTGGCTACTGCCAAAACTTAGTAGCAAATTGTAATAGAAATGCGTCTCAGGTGGCCACTAATTTTTGTGGCCACCTGAGAGGCATTTGGCTACTGTCAAACTTTATTTATATGTTAATAGAAATGCTTATCAGGTGGTCAATAGTGGTCACCAGAGAGACATTTAGCCACTGTCAAATTATTATCAAGTGTGGTAGAAATGCTTCTTAGGTGGCTAGTGTTTTTGGTGGCCACCTGAGTGGCATTTGACTACCACTTAGTAGCACATTGTAATAGAAATGCGTCTCAAGTGGCCCCTATTTTTGGTGGCCACCTGAGAGGCATTTGACTAATGCCAAAAAAAAATTAAGTGTTAATGGAAATGCTTCTCAGGTGGCTATTGCTTTTGGTGGCCACCTAAGAGGCATTTGTCTAATGCAAAATTATTATCAACCGAGTTGTAGCTTCACATTAAAAGTTACATTCGTCACGGGAGTCTTTGTATAACATCACATACATCCTTGTATTGTTGACAAAAAGGACCATAAAATTCAACACTTTATAATTATATGATATGAAAGGCTTTAATCTATATTTTTTTAAGATTTAGTATACATTAGTTGATAAAAATTGATAAGACAACAATTTTATTGAAGTATTTAATCCATCATAAATGGTTTAAATCTGTATCACATATTATATTTATAACCTTCACATTCGTTTAAACTTAGAATTTGTTAGTTTTTCTTTCTTTGTGGATTATTTGTTGTATTTACTTATTTAACTAAGCTAAATGAGAGTGCTCCACTAAATTAATTTGGGTCCAATTAAAGATATGAAACAAGGGTATAAAGTATTACAATGAGAAGTACTTAGCATGAGATTTCATTCTTTATATGTATATGTATGTACTTAATTTTTTAAGGTTGAAGTGGTTAAAATAACTAACGAGAGATTATCCCTTTGTCATATTGAAGTTTTTTTTTTTGTGATACAATAATTTTATTGAAGTTCATAATCCGTCATAGATGGTTTAAATCTGTATCACATAATATATTTATAACCTTCACACGGGTTCGTTTAAAATCAGAAATGGTTAGTTCTTCTTTCTTTGTGAATTATTGGTTGTATTGAACTTATTTAAGTAATTTATATAAGAGTACGCCATTAAATTAATTTGGATCTAATTAGAATTTTGAAACTAGATTATAAAGTCCAACAAAGACAAGTACTTAGCATGAGATTTCATTCACTATATGTCTGTATTTAATGGGTTAAAATAAATTCAAATTTAGATTGGTTACTTATTCCTTCATGTGTAGGAATTGGATAAACAATTTATTTTATTTGTTATTTTTAACTTTTATTCTCATATCAATAAATAATAAAAAAAAAAAGTAATAAACTAAAGAAGAATAAACCAATGTTGAGTAAAATTTAAAATAAATGAAAAATATTTTTTAATTATAATCAAAGAAAAGAAAATTAATATAACAAAAAAAAATAAAAAACAATAAATGTTATTTTAAATTCACATAAATAAAATTAAAATAACTTTATCACTTTTTGATTGTAAGAATATGTCATTTAAATTAAAAATTTGTATTATTTTCTTTAAAATAATATGTTTACTAAAATTAATAATAAATAAAGGTGTGATTTCGTTGATTGGTTTTTTAGTTGAAAAAACTTTATAAGTCATTTAAAGGTATAATTTTGAATATATATATATATATATTTATTTATTTATTTCTCTACAAATTTATCAAGTTTTAGGATATTAGTTTTTCTTTACAAAATTAAACTATCAATGAAAATATATAGTAAAAATGATTTATTTATAAATAATAAAAGAAAATTAATTTATAATAGAAATGCATCTCAGGTTTGAAGTGCTAATGGAAATGCTTCTCAGGTGACCACTGTTCCACTTGAGAGGTATTTGATTACTGCTAAAATTTATTTAAGTGTAAATGGAAATGCTTCTTAGGTGGCCACTGTTTTTTATGGCCACCTGAGAGGCATTTGGCTATGCCCCAAATATTTTTAAGTTATAATAGAAATGCTTCTCAGGTGACCACTGTTTTTCGTGGCCACCTGAGAGGCATTTTCCTACTGCCAAAATTTATTTAAGTGTAAATGGAAATGCTTCTCAGGTGGCCACTGTTTTTGGTGGCCACATGAGAGGCATTTGACTACTGCCAAATATTTTTAAGCTATAATAGAAATGCGTCTCAGGTGGCCACCATTGGTGGCAACCTCTAAGGCATTTGACTACTGCCAAAACTTATTTAAGTATTAATGGAAATGCTTCTCAGGTGGCCACTGTTTTTGGTGGCCACCCGAGAATTATTTGGCTACTGCCAAATCTTTTTTAAGTTATAATAAATATGTGTCTCGGGTGGTCACTGATTTTCATGGCCACCTGAGAGGCATTTGCCTACTGCCAAAATTATTATCAAGTGAAACATGAAAAAATTGCACAATACATTAGTAAAATGGAGAGTCAAAACAAATTCAAAATATTACAATGGTATTACATAATAGTATTATAAACACAAATCATGGTAATGTATTCCATGAACAAAATGTGTCTTAAACCAAAATTAAAGTAGAATATAATATGGCAAAATCCAGCCATAGTCTTTACTTCAAGTTATAACCTTGTTCATGTCTTCGCCAGCATCCTTGGCTGTTGGATTTTCTCAATTTCAATCTTTCACGTAGCAGGTGGCGTTTAAAAAGTAAAGAACACCTAAACCAGCAAATAATGTGAATGAAAACATATTCCCCAAAGCTTAGGAATCGCATTTGACATTTTAGGACACCAAAACTAAATGGTAGCTACCAAAAGCGTGTTCACAATAACTGGTTTATATAGAGCTGATACAAAAATAACCCATTTCACGTGGCCTTAACTAGATTGTGTCAACATCAAACGCTTCACAAATTAACTCATGATTTGATGATAGAAACAACATCTAGATACATTTTCTCTACTTAGTGAATTCAGACATTAGACAACGATTAAATCAACACTTTGTCTACTTCAATCTGAGAAAATAAAGGTTTTCAAACATATGGTATCCATCAAATGCAAGATTCTCTTATTCTACAAAATCCTAACTTACCAACGTTAAGTTAGAAATACAAAATCAACATACTCAGTTCAATTATCTAATATAACATTGGGTTTCAAACACAAATAATCTAGCAAATACAAGATTGTGAGTTTCAAGAAAACCACTGGTTGCCAATGATTACTCAATGTTCAAGAATCTATTTGGGAACAATTTACCAGCAAATAAAACCCTAAACTGGAAACCCTCAGAGCATAGGAAATCATACATTATCATAGATTGCCGACGAACTTCAAACCGGAGAAATCCAAAACTAATGATTAAAGATGATGACCATGGTCAGAGAATAGCAAGATGAGGATTATAAATGGTATGGTAAAGTGATTGTGATGCTCGGAACTGGTTGAGATTGTTTATGAAGGAGATAATACGTTAGCAGGACCAAGAATCACCCCAGGGTCAATTTCGTCCTTTCAACTGACAATTCAAATTATTAGATTTAGATAAATAATTTTGTAAATATAAATTAATATCAAGGGTATATTGGGAATGTTGGCTCATTCGGTAAAATCAAACTTTGAGTTGGTGTAAAAACTTAAAAGAACTATTCTTGGTCCATAAACTTAAATTCAAGTTTGAAAGGCTCACTTTTCACCATTTTTCTAAATCAAAAGTGTAAAAGACCATATAAAAAAAAATATAAAATTAACCTTTGGTTTTTTCATGTGATGTATAGTGAGATACTTTTGCGACTTTTGTGTTATACTCTTGTTGTATTCGAAAGGTTGACAATGTATCGAAAATCATGATTTTGGAGGGTGATTAAGAAAATGTGGATGTAGGTGCATTCAAATGTAAAATTAGATATTCAATTGGTCTATTTGTAAATATGTTTACATTTATATTTGCAAATTGTTCAAATATGTTGACATTTATATCTCCAAATTGTGTATTCAATGAACAGATTCAAATGAGATTTTTGAAATTGTATCATGTTTCTCTAAAGGGTTAATCCCAAAAAATTATTGTAGATTTGGCAAATTCTAAAATAAAAAAAAAAGCACCAGTTTGAGCTTTTTTCTATTTTACCACTTTTCTGTTAATTCACCCACTGATGGATGAACAGTAATTAAGTACAATTTTGAAACTTTAAATATTTTTAATTTTTTAAATTTATAGACTGTCGATTAACAAAAGAGGTAAAATGTGAAAATTTTAAATTGGTGTGGTCTTTTGGAGAGTTTAGCAAACCTGCGGTGGTTTTTTAGGATTAACCATTCTCTAAATATTTGGACTCACTTGTTGAATATCATCCAAAAGAGCATCACACTCTTTCAAGTGAGCATAATAGGCAGCTTTCAATAAACGCCCAGTGTTTTCCCGCTTACTACCGTATTACTTCAAGTTATTAGTCAAGTGGTAGTAACATATAACATGTTGGACGTCATGGTAGACATGTCTAGCAGCATTGAATATATTTTTATGGCGATCCGAAACAATGACAAAATCATTAGGCACTCCAATTGTTTGTTTCAACTTAGAGACAAACCATCGCCAAGAAGCATTATATTCTCCGTTTGTAAATCCAAAAGCTAGTGGATAGATGCCGCCATTAACATCTTGAGCAATTGCAGTCATAATCACTCCTTCTACTCTCATTTTCTTTGTGTTGCATCGATAGCAATTATCGGACGTACATATGATAAAACCACCGAATCGAAGCATTTAGAGCAAAAATGAGTACAAGAAAGTATTGTCTCCTTTAGTACATAAATAAGTAATAGTATAAGGATTGGAAGATTTTACTAAGCAAAGTAAACTGGTAGAATTAGATATGACTCAACTTCATCACCATATGCAAACTTCAAAGCATGCTGAAGGGATCTCCATTAGGGGTGGGCAAAAAAAGGAACCAAACCGGCGTGTTTGGTTCGGTTTTTTTTATTAAATTTGGTTCAGCTCGATTTTGAGGGTAAAAAACCAATTATATTTTCGGTTCGATTCGATTTTGATCCGAGCCAAAAAAAATTAAGCTAAATTAATTCGATTTTTTCGTTTTTTTTTTCAATTTTGGACCAAACTGAACCGATTAATTTCGGTTCGGTTCGCCGAAAACCGAATCAAACCGTGCCCACCCCTAATCTCCATGCCTTGCTATACTAAATATTAACCTGATAGCGATCCTCCATTTCATTCTTCACCTATTTAGGATGATAATCAGTCATGATAACTCGGGATGAGTACAAATTATCAATGAGATCAGATTTCATTGGCCGAAAATATGAGGCATATGTATCGGGCATGCATGAATGTTTTGGTGCAAACTCCGAAACATGCCATAATGAAGCGCCCCTACCCCACCTAGCATGGAATACAAACGAGCATGTTTAGTCTGAACATTCCACTTCAAATAAAATATTGTTAGAACGAATTATTTTGGTTGTGAATTTATTATCAAGAGCATACTTCCCAATACCTACTTCATATCTTTTTTCTTCCTAAATGTCTCACCCTTTTGAAGAGGATTAATCTGGGTTGGAGCTGACAATGTATATATGACCTCCTGGTTCAATGAATAACAACCCCAAGACCCAACTCAGTTCATTCGGCGGGCCGACATGTACAGATTCATCATTGCCTTCCAAACTGACGTCATGAAAATCCTCCATATCATTCAAATCATTTTGATCATCTTTATCACATTCAGACTGTGTACTATCCACTGCCTCAGTATTCTGTGCCAAATCTTCAGCCATTCCTGATGCATTAGGTTCATTAATCGTGAAAAAAATATTATGTATTTCATCTGCAGTAGGAATGAAAATATCCATATTTGGTCCACCAACATCTTCCAGTCACTTGAATAGTAGGTCCATTGTCTTTTGATATATAATCCACAAATAAATACAAATGCTCACTATGATCCTCCATTGCAAATTGTAAGTCACCATGATTTACAATTTGATACCTATCTTTTGTTGAAGTTGTGACAAATGAATGAATGGTCAATTCCGAACTCGATTCTAACTTCAACTTTACTAATTGGGAAAACAAAATACTAGTATCAAGAAGCATAACAACCATTTGACCAGCTTTGTACTCGCCATCAATTCATTTTGCTTTAACTTTCACCACGGTCCTTTTTATTCCCATCCTACAGAAATTCAATAAACAAAATATTTTAGATAAAATTAAATTGAAAACAAAATATTTTAAAAAATATTTAAAAATTATCACAATAGTCTCCAGTGGTTTTCTAGTCAAAGAAACCTGGAAATGTACTTAAATTACAAATATTTCCCTTTGTTAAAGACCGGAAAACAACTTCCAAGTAGCTTCCCTGTCTTTAACACTGGGAAATAGAGTAAAGATTCCCGGTATTAACACCGAAAAACCTTCATCTAGGTTCTTGGCCATGAAGGTCATGGACCATTCATACCTGAAGATAGGTTCCTGTTTGTATGTTTTCCGATAATGAATATCGGGAAACCATTTGATATTTTGAGATTGAAAAATGTCTGTAAAAAAAAATCTGAAATGAAGGTTTGCAACCTAGCCTAAATTGATTTGAAATAGCAACTTAACTGTGCAGAGGATGTTATCAAAGCTCATCACTAAGCAAAAATATAGATTCTATGTAGCCAATGTCTCTACATAACAAATTTGATAATAACCATGCGTAAACAAATATACATTTTATTCTCAATGGAACAAGAACACTAAGTTGATTCGTTGAAAGATAAGAATCGATATGATTATCACTTATAAACGGACAAATTGAATGAAATCATGTAGAAGATTTGAGTAAGGGGTGTCAAAATGGGTCATGACTCAATGGGCTGACATGAACCCGGGAAAAATAAGTGGGTTGGGTTTAAACTAAATGGATTTTGACTTGTTTATGTCACGACACGTTTAACCTGCTTATAAACGAGTCGAGTCGGGTTTGACTAATAGGTAACGTGTTGACTCACATAATTGAGGTTAAAATAAAATTTATATAATTTTGAAGGGTTAAATAATATATTTTTTTAATATATTATATATATTATCAATCTAACAATACTCTAAATAGTTTAGAAAATTAGAAGCTATTCTGCCTCTCTGCCCTATCTCCCGCTTTCAACCACCTGCCACAACAACCTCTTCTCTACCTCCTGTCTCATCATCAACCAACCATTACTCAAATATCATCTCTGTTGTCATCTCTTCATGGTTTTTTTTTAAAAAAAATTTTTATAAATATATTATTTTTAAGTTTTTAAGTTTTATAAATATATTATTTTTAAAATTTTAATTTTTATAAATATATTATTTCTTTAATTTTTATAATTTTTAATTTGGCAGTTAATTGATGAGAAATTTTCATATTTCTTATCCTTGCAGATCATGTGATTGATGGTGAAGAATATCCAGAAGAAGAAGTTAATTATAGTGTGTGCGAAAATTTTATGGCTGCAGATGAAACTCTACAAGCTTCTTCAGCTCTAGAATCTCTTGATTAAGGTTAATTTCTTAAGATACTTTATCTGTCTTCATTGTGTTTGTAGTCACTAAAAAATTTTTCAATAAATTTGTTGCACAATTTTATTTGCGGTAAAAACTTTCATCGCAGCTAAATTAAGTTATGGTTATATAAAGTTATATTAATATTTGAACACTGTCATTTGGATTGTATTTTTAATTTAATTATGTTATTTTATTTTATTTTATTTATTTATTTGTATTTAAATTGATTATTTTATTAGAAAAATGAGAATATAATAGGTTAAATGGGTTAATGTATAAACAAGTTAAATGGGTTAACACATAAATATGTTAGATGAGTTAATACACGAACAGGTTTAACGAGTTAACAGATAAACAAATTAAATGGGTAATCGAATTGTATGATTATAAATTTTGAGTTATTTAATCAAATTAATCATGTCGACACGTTAACACGCGTATTAAACGAATTCGTGTCGAGTTGAAAAATTGCAACTCGTTTATTAAATATGTCGAGTTGAATTAAATATAAATGTAAATGAGTTGTGTCGGGTTCAGTCAAACCCGATTCGCTAACACGAGTTCACACATATATTTTGAGAGTTGCATGTGGTAGGATTATGGTTCATGCAAATTGAGTTTTTTATTATTTTTTATTTTTTTATTATTTTAATTTTTGTGGGACCAATCATAAAATTGGTGGAACCTTTTCTAAATTTGTTAGGGTGCTTTTATAATTTTAATGATTAAATTCAAAATTCTAAATAAAAGAATTCATGACTTTACACAATATTTAAAATGATTTTATATAGTTTTATTTTAATTTTTAATATAGAAGAGTATCATTGTCAATTTGGTCTCCTACATTTAAAAACTTTTACACATTATTTATTTTTATAAAAAATTTTATATGGGTCTAAAAATATAACCTTTTATATTTAAAGGCTAAATGTGTCAATCACCCAAAAATTTATATAAATATTATTTTTTAATAATTATTAAAATTTTAGTTTTATAATTTCAATCATTTAAATAATTTTTATTATTTCTTTAGTTTTAGTTTTTAATTTTTAGTATTACTAAAATACAATTAGAATATATAGCTTAATAATTTTTAATAATTATAGATTTTAATTATACTTCTAGTATATTTATCTCATCCATGTATTTATTTTATTTTATTAAATATTTGGAATGATTATTAATACACGGAAAATGAGAGATAAAATAAGTCCGTAAAAATTTATTACTAAAAAAAATTAAAATATGAGCTAGCTAAATTTAAATTTATATTAATGAATTAAATAAATTTTATAATTTTTTTTTTTAAATTTTAATTTCCCAAACTTAACAACATTTTTGTTTCCGTAATGCATGTCTTTCACCAAAAGTAGTGGAGGTTACATCATTCACACCTTACTTGCCTTGACATTAAACTTATTTTATGAAATTGAATTTTTTTTTTTTAAATTACAAATAAAATTTATTAAATATTTTTAACTTAATTTTAATTTAAAGTTTGAAGTGATTAAAATAGATATTTATACCTAACTAAATTAGTAAGATTTGTAAATTTCCATCCTACAAATATTCACTGTGGTCATAAACACATAGCAAGCATGAGTGATATTTCATGCAATGTTTTGATTATAGGCTATGTTTGGATTATGGTTTTGTATAGTATGGTTTAGGTTTAATAACCTATACCATGTTTGAATTATAAGTTAGATTAGTATGGTTTAGTTTAGTTATCTATGAGTTGATTTAGATGAAATTTGTAATCCACTGATTTGGAGTTTTACTTTGGGATATATATATATATATTTATATTGCTAAATTTATCCTTTTAATATTAAAAAAATTACAAAAACATAATTGTGTAATTGCAATAATGAATTTTCTCTATATTGTCTTTTACTTTTTACTTGGGGAATGTCTTATTTTATTCAATTAATTTGTATTTTTAAAATTTAATTTGATTATTTGAGATAGCGTGTGGTTGTTCTTTTGCTTTAACAATTGTTTTAAATATATTTTTATTTAGTTATGGACTATCTTCAAATATAGTTTAATTTAATTTTATTAATTTTATTTTTCAATATATTTATATGGTTTTCAATAAAATATTAAATTAATCAAATTACTTAAAATTTTAATATTTAGTTAGGTCCCATTTTTCACTAATAGTATGTAATTGGGTAATTTGTAAATTTTAAATATTAAATATTTTTATAAGTAAGTGTTTTTTAACATTCTATAAATATAATATGTTTTTATTATTATTTTACCCTTTAATAATATTTTAAAAAAATCTGTTTAATTTGAAAAATAAAAATAAATTGAATTTGTAAATTTAATGTTCACAAAATTGGCTAAAATTATTTTGTTATTAATTTAATATTTTTATTAAAAAATACATCTGAAGGAAAATAATATACGAGTAATATAATCCGTAAATTTTCATAATTTAATTTTTTTTTTTTTTTTTTTTTGAAAAAACACACAGTAATATAATCCGTAAATTTTCATCCGAAAAATTTATATAATTCAAACAACGACAACTAGTATATTATTCGCTCTGATACCAATGAAGGAAAATAATATACGAGTATGTAGTCCCAAACATACATACTACAACAGCGGAAACGTAAATTAGGATAGAAATCGTTACTAGTCAATCGGTCGAAATTCTGTCACTAAGCCGTTGAACGGCACGAACTAGAATCTTTAATCCACCAGTTAAGAGCGTCCATCGACGATAATGAGAGGAGACAAAACGGGGAGAAGAGACGGGAGTTTTTGTGTTTCCAGAGAGAGTTTTGTTCTATCAGAAAAAACTCTTCTCAGATCACACATACGTGATCTCTGATAGGGTGGAAGTTGAGAGACTCTCAACTTCCCACCATTCCTATCTTATCCCATCACTTTAAGTGGTGGGCTTTAAGAAGGTGGGCTGGGCCATTAGGGTGGCCCACCCAAAAAACCTAATTAAATCCAACAACATCAAATTTAAAAAATTCAAGTTTTAAGAATTTTTTTTAATTTTATTTTATAAATATGGGTTAAAGATTGAAAAACAATGGCTATTGTTTAAGTATGTCTAATTTAATAAGAACAAGTGGATTTTTCATTTTTTATAAATATATATATATATATATATATATATATATTTAGCACTTAAAGTAAGATATAAGTTGAATAACAAACCATCTTGAAATTACTTAAAAATAAATAAAGATAGTACATTTTAAGAAAAAACAAGTGGTACATAGTTTTTTACCTTTTCAAATTGAATAATAATAATAATTTGTGTCAAAATTATACAAATAAATTAAATCATAAAATAAATAATTAGTGCCAATACTATATACAGAATATTGTGGTCAATATACAACTTTTTAAATCATATCATCAATAAAAAAAAAAAAGAAAAAAAATTTTACTATACATAACTTCACCATCCATTCAAATATAATTTTAATATTATACGAAATAGTACTGAACTAAATTATATTGACTGAGAAAGTTAGTGCTCATGTTGCACTTTGTGAGATATGGCCTCTTGTTTGTTCTCTTCTTCCCCATTCCTATTTTCTTTATTTTATAAGATTAGCAATTTTATATTTTATTGATTATGATGATTTATTCGGATTAATTTATATTATAAAATTATATATTTTTTCATTTCATCACCATACTAGAATCAACCAACAGGAAGATGGTTTAAAATAAAATTTATACAAAGAAAAATATATATATCAATATTATGTGAAATTATTAATATTTTATTTTTTAAAAAAGTATTTGTGAACTTAATTTTTATTTTTAAAAATTAAAATTTATAAACATAAAAGGAATTATTAAATATAAACTTAATAGAAATTAAAAAATAATAGTATACAGTCTGACATTTTAAGTGTCGGACTTAACACCCTATTAATCAAATAAAAACTTGGTTATATTTTCAAATTTAATTAATTGTTTTATTATTTAAAATTTTAAATTGTAATTATTAAACCTCTTACGTAGAGAAGAACTCAATTCAAGCCCCAAATATTTCAACGATGATCCTCAAAATTAATCCCTTATCACCCGGGACATCTTTTGGTAATGTATATTTGATAGTAAAAGATATTTAGAATTAATTTTCTCCAATATTTTAATAAAAAGTCACTTAATGGTAAATAGAATTATATTAAATAAAATTAATCTAACAACAAATATTGCTGTGACTGGACATATTATGAGGTTGTGATTTATATATTGAAAAAACAGATTAAAACATATTTTATATATAGAAATCATGTATTTGTTAGTTGGTTTGAGAATGGAAATCATCCATATATTATTGATATAATTTTTGAGTAATTGATAATATATTGTAACGTTGAAACAAATTAAAACAACTCATTCAACTCCTACAATTGTGAGATTCTTAAAAACAAATCAAGGACTAAATCTATTCCCTAAAGAATAGGTAATATTCATCAACGGACTACTCTTAACACCCTCTCTTAAACGACAACATCAGTTTATATCAGATTGTGCGCACACACCAAGCAATCCACGCAACTTTAGAAAAACACCCAATTTCAATGGCATCGACATTATGTCTGCAACTTGTTCTTCACTTGGACAAAAGACTAACTTAATGACTCCATCTCGTACAAATTCACGAAGAAAGTGATACCTCACATCAATATATTTACTCCTTCCATGTAAAACAGGATTCTTCGACAATTTGATCGTTGAACTGTTGTCACAGTAGATCACTTTTGTCTTCTGCAGAACTTGATGTAGAATTTCTAACATCCTCTTCAACCAAATGGCTTGACATGTACAAGAAGCTGCTGCAACATATTCTGCTTCCGTAGTTGACAAAGTCACTATCGGCTGTTTTCTTGATGACCATGATATAACACCAGAATTTAACATGAACACATAACCAGATGTGCTCTTTCTATCTCTTAAATCACCAGCATAATCACCGTCACTGTAGCCAATAAGATCTATTTTTCCTCCTTTATTGTAAAAGATGCCAAAGTTTGACGTATCTTTCAAGTAGCGCAACACCCTCTTTGCAACAGCAAAATGAGACTCTAATGGACACTCCATAAATCTACTAATTAGACAAATAAAGTACATGATGTCTGGTCCGAAAAGGTTAAGTACATTAAACTCCCAACAATTTGCTTGAACAAAGTATTATCAACTCTTTTCCTTTTAGAATCCATTGTACACTTTTAAACTTGAATCGATTGGAGTGCTAACAGTGTTGCAGTGCTGCATCAAGAATTTTTCAAGAATCTGCCAAACATACTTCTTTTGTGTTAGAAAGATTCCTGCAGTAGTTTGATCAACTTCAATGCCTAGAAAATATCGTATTATGCCGAGATCGCTCATTTCAAATTCAGACATCATCGATTGCTTGAAATCCTTCACCATGTTTGAATCATTTCCTGTGTAGATTAAGTCATCTACATATAAACAAACAATCAGAAAATGATGTGAGTTGACAGTTTTGACAAAAAGGCTATGCTCATATGGACACTTTTTAAATCCTGTTTTGTTGAAGTAAGTCTCAATGCGACTATACCACACCCGTGGTGCTTGTTTCAACCCAGACAAAGCCTTCTTTAATCTGTACACCTTATCTTTATAACCAAGTTTCACATAGCCTTGTGGTTGATCAATGAAGACCTGTTCTTCCAATTCACCGTTGAGAAACGCAGATTTAACGTCTAGTTGGTAAATTGGCCAAGAATTTTGAGCAGCAATAGCAACCACCAACCGAATAGTATCATGTCGTGCCACTAAAGCGAACACCTCTTCATAATCAATACCAAACTTCTGGTTATAACCTTTTGCTACTAGTCACGCTTTGAGCTTGTTAATTTCTCCTTTCTCATTCACTTTGGTTTTGTAGACCCATTTAACACCAATTGTTTTGTGTCCATTTGGAAGATTTGTCAACTCCCAAGTGTTATTTTTCTGGATTGCTTCTATCTCCTTATCCATGGAATCCTTCCACTTTGCATCTTTAATTGCATCCTCGTAAGACATGGGATCACAATCTGTAGAAAATAGAAAATGGGCAGTAAAATCATCATCAGAAAGCTCATCTCCACTTACATAATCAATCATCCAAGCTGGTCTTTCCTTTGATGCTGATGTTGTGACGTTGATTCATGTTGTGAATTATCACCAGTTTGATGAGATGACATATATGTGCCCTATTAAAGTTGGCTTGGATGATCAGTTTGTTCACTCAGCTGCTCAAACTCTTCTACCTCATTTTCTTCAAGATCAACATTTATGGAATTTTGTCTGTTTTCCATATCAGTCCAGTCCCATGCCTTTTCTTCATTAAATATGACATCTCGACTCACAATTATCTTCTTAGTCACTGAATTATACAGCTTGTATGCTTTGGACTTGTCACTGACTCCAAGAAACAAACACTTCATCCCCTTATCATCTAATTTCTTCCGCTTCTCATCTGGTATATGTGCATATGCTATGCACCCAAAAATTCGAAAATGATCTATTATTGGCTTGCGTGTAGACCAAGCTTCTTCTGGAGTCATGTGTTTGACAGCAAAAGTGGGACAACGATTCAAAATGTGGATACTCCAATTAACTGCTTCTGGCCAAAACTGCTTTGGAACATATCTTGTTGCCAACATAGTCCTCACCATGTTCAAAATGGTACGATTCTTCCTTTCCGACACCCCGTTTTGCTGTGGTGTGTATGTTGCTGTCAGCTGCCTACGGATTCAATTGATTGCACAAAAGCTACTGAACTCATGAGAATTGTACTCTGTACTTTGATCTGTTCGTAGGATTTTGATCTTTGTTCCAGATTCATTCTCGACAACAGCTTTGAAGTGTTTGAATACATTCAGTACTCCACTCTTTTCTTGCAAGAAATAGACCCAGGTTTTTCGGCTATAATCATCAATGAACGAAACGAAATACCTTTTCTTGCTATTTGAAACTGGACTAAGTGAACCGCAGAGATCGGAGTGAATCAATTGCAATGGTTCATTGGCTCTCCATGCTCTCCCAACTGGAAAGGGATCCCGATGTTGCTTACCAATAATACATTCTTGATATATTTTAGAGGAGGTTGCACTGATGGGAGGAAGTCCAGTTACCATCCCCTTTTAGTGCAGTAATCTGAGACCGTTATAGTTTAAATGACCATAGCGATAGTGCCACGACACGATAGGATCAACCAATTTAGATGTCAAGCAAGTTTGATCAAAATTGTGTAGAGGAAACAATCTGTTAGCCGCCATCATCACTTTAAGAATAACTTCATTCTCTGGATGTTGTATTGCACAACAATCCTGGTGAAAATTGATAGTATAGTTCCGCTCTTGTAGTTGTCCTATACTGAGAAGGTTGCTTTTTAACTCCGGGACATAAAATACTCCAGTAATTTTAAATGCTCTGCCACCAACATGTAACCTAACAGTTTCTTGTCCTATAACACCAATACTTGAATTGTTTCCAAGCTTGACATTGTCTCTAACTGACTCATCCAAATTCAAAAATAAGGATTTGTTACCACACATATGGTTACTACAACCAGAATCCTGATACCATTTGTTTGTATGTACTCCATCCTCCAGAACGTGGTTAGCCATCAACAATGTTTCTTCTGCCTCTTGTTCTATGAAATTGGATTTTTCACTAGTTAGATTCATAGGACACTCATATTTGTAGTGACCATACCGATGACAACAGGAGCACTCAATATGAGATTTGTCAAACGCCAATTCATTAAAGGTGTGATCATTGTCACGTGCACTTCCCCTCTCAGTTCTACCACGTCCGCTGCCTCGTCCACGACCCCTGCCACGACCTCTGTTTGAGCTAGAAGCCCCCCTGCCACGACCTCTGAGAAGATGCCTTTAAAGCTTGTTCATCTGATGGAGGAGGTGCCATGTGTTGCTCATGTATCAATAGTGAACTTTGCAGTTCATTAATTGATATGGTATCAATATCCTTTGACTCCTCGATTAAGCAAACCACATATACAAATTTCGATGACATAGACCTTAAAATCTTTTCAATCACAGCAACGTCATCTAATTGACCACCATAAACACGCATCTTATTCACAATGGTCAATGTTCGAGAAAAGTACTCATCAACCGACTCCTCTTCCTTCATGTGAAGCATCTCGAACTCTTTGCGAAGAACCTGGAGTTGTTGCCTCTTCACCCTTGATGAGCTAGCGTACTTCTTTTTCATGAATTCCGATATCTTTTTAGCGGTGTCCTTCTAAAGAATGGTCTCAAGAACGGGACGATCTATTTCTTGAAACAGATAGTTTTTGGTCTTGAGATCCTTCAATCGCTGCTCGTCTATGGTTTTCTTCTGGACTTCGGTGAGCACTCTCCAATACTCCTTGGATCGCATAAAGTTCTCCATCAACATGCTCCAATGATCATAGTGACCATCAAAGCAGGGTATGGCAGGTTGTACGAAGTGTTTGTTTTTCTCACTCTCCATGATACACTTGTTGCGACAAGTGATAAATCGTGATCGCAACTCTCACGGCTCTGATACCACTGATATAATTTTTGAGTAATTGATAATTTTATTGACTCAAATCACTGCTTAAATAGCAGTTACAGCAACATTGAAACATAACATATTGTAACGTTGAAACAAATCAAAACAACTCATTCAACTCCTACAATTGTGAGATTCTTAAAAACAAATTAATGACTAAATCTATTCCCTAAAGAATAGGTAATTATTCATCAACGGACTACTTTTAACAATTATTCATTAAAACGATGGTGGATGTAAATTTCATGAACTCATTTGAATTTTATTTAAAAATAACTCAAAAATGTTTATATACATATATATATTTATTTATTTATTTATAAGCTATTGGCCAAATCAAACATATTTAAAAAAAATTATTTAGTATAAATTTATTTTATTTAAATTTTTTTAGTTTATGATGTTTCATATCAAAAAATAAATATAAATTTTATTTTTTTTTCCGTATTTAAGATTAAACATGAGTCAAATTAAGTCTCGAGATTGGCTGAATTGGTCATAAGTTTTTTTTCTTTTTCTTTTTTCTTTTCTTACTCACTTTAACCTCAGAAGCTGCTCAAACTTTATAAATACAACTAAAAAAAGCTATACAAAATTTATGTAATTTATTTAAATAATCGACATCTATATTATTACAAATATAATAAATAATCTAATAATATTTAAAGACGTAAATAAAATAATTAATGATTTTATTGATTTTGAGTGGTAATATTGACAACCATCAAAATTTAAATGTACACCCTAAACTATTATTAAAAGGTTGTGGAAATCAATTTTTATTTAAATTTATTTGAATTAAGAATGTGAATTTGTATCATATTATATAAATATGTAGAATTTAAATCATTACAATTTGAAGTAAATTGATTTAAAAAATATTTTTTTAAAAAGAAAAAGTATTTACAAATCCAATCATATATTATTATTATTATTATTATTATTATTATTATTATTATTATTTATTATTATTATTAGTGCATGTAATTAATTTGTTATCTCAGAAGTAGAAATATAATCATTGTGCGTTATTTTAGAAATTTATATCTCCTTTAATTTTTAATTTAGTGTAAGTGAGTTATCTTAATTTAAAAATAATTTGATTCCTATAATAATTTTGTTATATATATAAATGTAAAATTTATAATAAAATAATTTAAAATATAATTTTAATTAACAACTAATTAATTATTCAAGAATATTAATATTTTTATGAAAATTCCTCCTCTCTTAATAAATAAAATATTTTATATTAAAAAATTAATTTTAAAAATATAAATATACGTAATGGAAACTTATTCCTAATAATAATAATTATTATTATCACAAATTCAAGTCTTTTAACTAAGCATATCACTTTATAATTTTCTTAATATTATCCACATCAACACTTATTTACAACCATATGAATATTGACCTTAAATATAACATGGTTCCTATTTCCCACAATCAAATTATTATACCCAACATCAACATTACTAAAAATATCCATGACATATTTAAATAATTACTTTAAATATCCCTTCCATTTATTTTACTATTATAATATAATAAAATTACGAATTATTTAAATAATATTAAAATTACTTAATTAACCTTAATTTAATAATTAATATAAATTATTTATTTTTATTAAATTGTCTAGTTAATTTAAAACTCCTCAATTGATTCATATTTGATCTTTATTGAAATAGTGTAAATACATTACAAATCAAAAACAGTTTATGTAATTAAAAAATACAAGATTAATACATAGTTAGTTTACTAATTGTAATTTTACAAATTATGTAATGTTGTTTGAGTACAGATGTGGGGGTGAATAATAAATAATCAATAATCATGAGTCTCATGGAAAATATGATTTCAAAGAAAAGTTTATGAAGAACATTAAATATGACTTCTATGATATTTTCCGTATCGGACCATATATTTGTGTCAAGTAGAATTATGATATTTTATTTTATTAGGGTTTAAGGTTTAAAATATGATCCTGAAAAAATATCAATCAAATCAAAATATAAAACTTCATAATAAAATGGTATTTTCAAGGATACAAATGGTATAAAAAAATTATAAAATAAATTAATTTATTTTGTAAAATTAAATTTAATTACATATTAAAAAACATTATAAGGTTATATTTGAAAAAAAAAATGTTGTCTTCAGTAATTAGGGTGTAGGAAATAACAATCCCCAAATATAAAATAAATATTTTAGAATTTCATGATATAAATCACACAAATTCATAGTAAATCATCTATTCAATCCAAAATTTGAATAGTTAAGAATTGTTATTTTGATTGTATTTTGGTATGATTCTCCAAGGGGTATTGTGCACTGTGATATGTATAATAAATTAAACAAAACAATGCAATCATATTATCATTGCATTGTTTTGTTTATGAATAATTAATTTATAAGTAGTGATTCAAACGTGCATGGTGACTAGGTTTGAATGTAATTTTGTATGTAGAAAATAAGATCATAGCATGGACATCTTTCATCATTTTCCATTCAATTTTGAGAAGTTTTATATTTTTGTTTCTAGTTTTGCTAATTGTTTTAGTATTGTCCTAAATTCAAAATTATAAGTGGTTTTAATGTATATTATTATAAATAATTTTTAAAATTTTTAGTTGAATAAGTAATCATTTTTAATTTTTATTTAATTATTTAAATTATTTTCGATACTTTTTAAAGTTTTTATTTTTAGTTTTTATTTGTACTAAATAAAAAAACAGTTTGTTATGACGGATGTGAGAAAGATAGTAATGTAGTAGCAAAACAAAAGATACACCATATTTTCGTGTTTCACTATCAATTTGTTAGTTACCTCTACCACAATAGAGAAACTAGATTTTATTAGAAAGAGACAAATTATAATAACAAACTCCCTCTATTCTATCTATCTCTCCATGTCTTAAGTTAAGAAAATATAAGTGTATTTATAGTACTCCAACAGAACCTAATTAGAGACATAAATAGAAAACCTAATTAGAGAACAGAAAAGACAAATCATAATTAGGGACAGAAATAGAAAATCTAATTGAAGTACAGAAATAGAAATTCTAATTAGGAACAGCAACAGAAATCCTAATTAAGGACATACATAGAAAACCTAATTAGAAACAGTTTTAGATTCAAGACATTACAACTTGAGATGTTTAGCAAGTACTTGGTGAACATATCAACAGGATTATCGGCGCACCCATCTTATTCACCCTGATTCTCTTCTCCTTTTTTAGAAAATAATCCTCTCATGATGAACTTGATCATTCTCTAAACATATTACGATTAAACTATCACAATATATTGGAGCCTGGTTGTAATGTGATCCAAATCACTAACCAGTCCTTTCGACCAGTTTCCCTCTTTTGAGGGAACCTACAACCCCGTCTAATTTGTTCACAATTAGATATATTGCGGTATTATATTCCCTCATACTTTTAAATCTTGAAACCTAAAATTGTTTCATTCATCTTAAAATTTAGGAATGATGATTTCAGATTAATGATTATACTATAAATTTAGTGCTTGCCAGAGATCTGCTGGATCCATGAGATTAAGATATTGATTTTTCAAGTCATGAGTTCTTATTAAAATTAAAGCTCTATTTTTCTATTGTCGAGTTGTTTAGTTTTCTTTCTCCATAGTCCAAATAGATTATTTGATTTTAATTTTATTCAACAATCACTCACCTATCATTAAATTATATGTGTGGTTAAAATCTAATATCAAGAAGCCCTTGTAATTTTAGGCACTTTCACACATTGAAAAAATAAATAAAATGATTCAAACATCCTTATTTATTGTTTTTCTTTTCATTCAAATAGTCTATTTCATCTCCTTTTTCTTTATATTTATATTAGACAAAATAATAATAATTATACATTGAAAATTTAGAAAATTTAGAAAAACTTTTATTTTATTTTATTTTTAAAAAATCATCTGTGAAACCAAACATATTGGGAGGGAGTATATATATATATATATATATATATATATATATATATATATATATATATATATATATAATACTTTTGGTTATTTATCTCCTCCATATTTTATTTAATTTTATTTTTTAAATATTTGGAATGGTTATTAATATATGTATAAACTAGATTTAAAAAAAATAAAAGAAAGATAAATGTTAGTCCACAAAATTTTTAATAATAATATATAAAAAAAATTTCAAAATATAAATCAACTAAATTCAAATTTATATTTAGGAACCAAACAAAATTTATATTTTAAAATAAATTTTTAATATTTTAATTTCATAAAATAATTTTTTTTTTATATTTTCGTTTTCCTACAATTTAATAAAGTCCGTAAAAAGATGCTTTACGATATGAGACAGGGGTTATACATAACTCATGACAGACCTTATTAATTTGTGCCGTGTAAAACTTATTTTTTAAAATTAAAACTCTAAAAAATTATTTTTAAACCATGGTTAATTTAATCTAAAATTTTAAATTACTAAAATATATATTTATGCTTACAGTGCTCATGCAATGTTTTGACTATAAATAGTAGTAACTGGAATGAGTTGGTGCTTACATTACAGTTTGTGAGAAATGCCTCTTGTTTGTTCTCTTCTTCTACATTCCTATTTTCTTATTTGATGTTTAATAATGAATTCATATGTTATTGATGATATAATGTATTTGGATATCATTAATTTATGTTATAAAATTATATGTTTTTTCATTTCATCACCACACTAGAGTCAAACAACTATTTCTTCCATTCTACACAATAATTTAAACTCTTATTATTTAAGTCTTCATTCTAAATATCTGTACCTAAATTTAGTAATCATATTAATTTAGTTACATTTTCAAAATTATTAATTATTTTATTATTCAAAACTTAAATTATAACTATTAAATCTGTTATGAATGCAAAAATGCAAGACCAGAATACCCAAGAAATAAAGGCCCATTTCAACACTTAAGATTCACTACTATTGTTTGATTTCAAAACCACGTAACTGGAAATTAGTCGCTTATCCTCTCGCCGAGGTCTTTTGATAAAATGTGTTTATTATAACAAATATTTATAGTTAATTTTCTCTAATATTTTAATAAATATTCAATTAGTTTACTATTTAAAGGTAAATAATTATATTAGGTGGTAGTGATTCATGTTATGAAAGAACCTACTTTATGTATAATATCTTGCACATGTTGTGATGGGTTGAGGATGAAAATCACGAAAATATCTTATTTCTGAAAATGATAAAATGTATTATTAGTATGATTGAATTTGATTGTAAAAATAAATCAGACATTTTCGTTGATGAACCATATGGTTAATAAATATATTAAAATAAAATGTAATTAAAAAAATTATTTTAATTGGTGATTTGAAGTTGTATCTTAATATATAAATTATATAGATTATAAAATTTAATGATTTTAATTTAAAATTAGACGAATTTTGAAAAAAAAAATTTATACGTCAGTGTAGTCCTATATCAATTACAATTATAATTATAATATTATTAATTACATTTAGTATTCTTCGTAAGAAAGAATTTTGAAAAAAATAGAACTCAAATTTTCTCTTTTAAGTGACTGCAATTTTTTATAAATGACGTTGCAATCTTTTATATGTTAAAGTTGCAATATAAAGAATCTTTTATATGTTGAAGTATTAATATAAAGGTTAAATATATAATTTTAAATATGATTATAGTAAAGAATCTAACTTGAATATGTTAAAATATTCATGTTTCCGCACAAAACAAAGTATATGCAGAAGATAAATATATAGAATTATCGTTCAAGTATGATTCAGATATTTTCTTTAATTTTATGTTAAAGTAAATTTGATATTTTTTAAAAAAATTTATCACTCTCAAACCTTATTTTTATCTAACATATTGTTATATGTCCTACACATTCAACTAACATAATATTTTATTAAAGATATCACCCAACAATAACATCTTATTGATAGCTAAAAAAATTATCTATGAGTGTGGATATCTGGAATATCACTGGCGACAAATAGTAATTTATAAAATAATTATTTCTCATCATCATTGTTAAAGGTTGACTATATTTTTAAGGTGATTTTCTTTTTCTTTTTTCAAACAAGGTAACTGTCTCCAACAAAAATATCAAACTTTTGAAAGATAGTTTAATCTTATACTATACATACTCCATCTCAAATGCTACGGTTAAACATTGCAATTAAATTCCGTGCTTCTACAAATTAGCAGCAATTTAATAAAATGGTGAAAGATAACAAATCATTAGTAAATCCATCAAGTTTGAATATTTTGATAACTATAAACCAAATTCTATTTATTTACTATTGTTATTTGTGTGTAAAGATATAATTTACATTATCATAAAACTAACTATTTGAAAGAAACTATTATAATATTCAATTCTATTTATAGCCTCGTATTCATTTATTTGTATTTGTATTTCCTTGGGCTATTTGATGATGGCAGGTTGATTGGTCATGTGAGTTAAGTTTGTGTGTAGGCTGGTTCAAGTTCAGGTCCATCTTGTGACCACCTATCCTGTGAGCAACGCCTCAGTTAACGTTTGTGCTGATTGATGATTCGAATTGAAGTAGTAAAAGTAAATCCTGGATTTGAGGAACTGATTTTGGTTATTGCTATATTTATTCTATTTATTTGGTGAAAATAAATCTTCCTAGATTATAGGAATATATTAGCTGTTACCGTTGTAATTCGTATATATAATGATTTTCTGTGATTCAAGAAAGATCAGTTGTTACAAATATCTCTGGATAGTCCTTTGTTTATATGAGTCTGCAATACTCTATTTAACTCTGTTTTATCAGATTCTGAGAACCAACATTGTGGTATCAGAGCAAGGTTAGCAATGGATTGTTAAATGAGAGTGAGAAGTGTGGCAATCAATTAAGACAGTGAGTGTAAACACGTGAGAAGAGTGAGAAGTGTGGCAATCAAATAAAAGATTCAGTGAGTGCAAATACGTGAGACAATAATGAATAGCAGTGATACTGCTTTGGGAGTATTGCAACCTCTCATTCCAATTTTTAAAGGAGGAAATTATGATTTTTAGTCTATTCGAATGAAGACACTTCTTCGATCTCAAGATCTTTGGGATTTTGTGGAGACTGGGTATACATAACCGACAGAGGGTGTTGTACTTACCACTGAAGAAGAGATCAAATTAAAAGATTCTCGAAAGAAGGATGCCAAAGCTCTTGCTATCATACAACAAACCGTATATGATAATGTGTTCTCTAGAATAGCAACTTCAATCTCGTCCAAACAAGCATGGACCGTTTTACAGAAGGAATTTCAAGGTGATGCAAAAGTAATGGTTGTTCGACTACAATCACTCCGAAGAGAATTCGAAACGTTGTAGATGAAAACTGATGAAACTGTATTTGAATTTCTTGGTAAAGCAATTGCGGTGGTCAGTCAAATGAGAACATATGGTGCAAAGATTGAAGATCAGACTATTGTTGAAAAGGTATTAGATAGCTTAAATTCTAAATTTGATCATGTGGTTGCTGCCATAGAGGAATCAAAAGATTTAACTACATTCACCTTTGATGAACTTATGGGCTCTTTACAAGCTCATGAAGTAAGGATCAATAAGAAAATTGAGAAAGAAGAGGAGAAAGCTTTTCAAGTTCAAGACAGTAATTCTAAATGCGGCCGTGGAAGGGGAGGATCACGTGGTGATTTTCGTGGAAGATTTAATGGAAGAGGTCGATCGACCGGGCGCGGTAGAGGTCGTGCAGATGATCGACAATATGCAAATAATATTCAGTGTTACCAGTGTGGTAATTATGGGCACATAAAGACTGACTGTTGGTATAAAGATGAACAGACGAACTTCGCTAGAGAAGAAGGAGATGATGAGAACTTCAGTAAGATTGAAAAGAAGTTGTTTATGGCTCAAAACACAGAGGAGGAATGTCAACATCATATTTGGTACATGGATAGCGGTTGCTCGAACCATATGATAGGTTTCAAGTCTTTGCTTGTACAACTTGATGAAACCGAAAAACAAAGGGTGAGACTTGGCAATGGAAACATTCTTTATGTGGAAGGGAAAGGTACTGTGAGCTTTGAAATTTGTCCTATAAAGTTTAAATTTTTGCATAATGTTCAATATGTTCCAACACTAGGATTTAATCTCATTAGTGTTGGACAATTGATATCTAGTGGATACTTGGTATTATTCGATAATGGTGAATGTTGTATCAAAGAGAAGAAAACAGGTCGTCTAATGACAACCATTGCAATGACTCATAGTCAAATGTTTCCTCTGGATGTATCCAAAATGGGAAATTTTGTTCTTACAATGAAAGAAGATGATGAATCTGTAGTGTGGCATTTAAGATATGGACATCTTAATCTTAAAGGATTACAACTTCTTTGACATAAAGGAATGGTTACAGGCTTACCAACCATTAATGACATTAAATTTTTTCAAGGTTGTATCTATGGAAAGCAGACTAGAAGATCATTTCCATTTGGTAACTCTTGGTGCGCCGATGAATGTCTTCAACTCCTATATGCAGATCTGTGTGGTCCAATGCAAACAATGTCACACGGAGATAGTAAATTCTTTTTCCTCATAACAGGTGATTATAGTAGGATGTCATGGGTGTACTTTCTTAATAGCAAGTATCAAACTTTTGAAAAATTCAAGCAATTCAAGGCTTTGGTGGAGAAGCAAAGTGGATTATGTATCAAAACTCTCAGAATAGATAGAGGAGGTGAATTTACATTAAATGAATTCACTTCTTTTTGTGAGGAAGACGGAATACATAGAGAGCTCACAACACCCTACACTCCTGAGTAGAATGGGGTAGCGGAATGCAAAAATCGAACCGTTGTTGAGATGGCAAGAAGCATGTTGAAAGAAAAAATTTACCCAACACATTATGGGTGGAGGCTGTAGCTACTGCTGTATACCTTCTTAACTTGTTGCCTAAAAAAGTAGTACCAAATCAAACTCAATTTGAGGCTTGGAATGGCTTCAAACCTTCTGTAAGTCATTTGCGAGTATTTGGTTCATTATGTTATGCATTGCTTGATCCTCATACTAGAAGAAAATTTGATCAAAAGTCTAAAAAATGCATATTTGTTGGGTATAGTTCACAATCAAAAGCTTATAGATTGTTTGATCCTGAGAATGAGAAAATCATAATCAGTAGAGATGTGGTGTTTAATGAGTTAATGAGTTGGAATTGGCAGGAGAGCAACAAGCAGAATATATCAGTTCATGAGCCAGAATTAACAGAAGTTGTACAACCTCCTCAAAGAATTGAAAATAACATCACAACACCTCATTCATCACCACTGTCCAGTCCACAAACAGATCAAGTTGGTACAACTTCTGCGGACATGTCAACATATTCTGCACACAGAAAGTATCGATCATTAGCAAAGCTCTATGAAAGTTGTGGTTTCGCTCTAATGCAGTTGATCCTATCAGTTTTGATGAAGGACACTGACAAGAAAAATGGGAGAAGGCAATGACTGAAGAAATGTCATCCATCACTAAAAATAATATTTGGATACTCTATGACTTACCTGCCAATAAGAAAGCAATTGGCTTGAAGTGGGTATACAAAACTAAATAGGGTCCTACTGGTGAAATACAACGCCACAAAGCACGACTTGTTGTCAAAGGATACTCACAACAAGCTGGCATTGATTATGAAGAAACCTTTTCTCCAGTTGTAAGGTTTGAAATTGTTCGCATTTTTCTTGCTTTAGCTGCAAAACAACATTGGACTGTTTATCAATTCGATGTAAAATCTTCGTTTCTCAATTGTGAACTTAATGAATAGGTGTATGTTGAGCAGCCAGCTGGTTTTCAAATAAGAGGGGCGAAAGAAAAGGTTTACAAGTTAAAGAAAGCACTTTACGGTCTAAAACAAGCACCGAGTATAGTCGCATCGACAAATATTTTTTGGAGCTTGGATTTGAAAGAAGTGACAGAGAACCTTCATTTTATGTAAAAAGGAGTGGGAATGGAGACTTTATGATGGTGTGTTTATATGTTGATGACATGATTTATGCAAGATCATGTAAAGCACTTGTTCAAAGGTTTAAAACAAATGATGGTTGAGTTTGATATGACTGATTTGGGGTATCTCTGATACTTTCTGAGGCTAGAAGTAATTCAAGGGGAGGATGGTATTTTCTTAAAGCTGGAACTCTATACAAAAGAACTTTTGAAGAAATTTGGTATTGTTCACTGTAATCCACTTTTGACTCCTTTACATACAAGTGAAAAACTTGTGAGTAAAGATGGAGAAAATGAAGCAAATTCTAGTTCTTATAAGAGTTTGGTTGGTGGACTAATTTATTTAACCCACACACATCCAGACATAGCATTTGTAGTGAATACTGTCTCGCGATTTATGGAGAAACCATCTCAGGTGCATTTTGAAGCAGCGAAGAGGATCTTGCACTACATTGCAAGAACTGCTAGGTATGGAATTTGGTATTCCAGTAAAGCTGATGAAAATTTTGGAGGTAAGCTTTATGGGTATTCGGACTCAAATTTTGGAAGTTCTCTTGATGATCGACGAAGCATTTCGGCTCATGTTTTTAGTTTGGGGTCTGGAGTTATAACTTGGAGTTCAAAAGGCAGCCTATAATTGCATTATCCAATACAAAAGCAGAATATGTTTCTGTAGCCTTTGCAGCTTGCCAAGTTGTTTGGATCAGATGAGTTTTAAGCGAGCTTCAGCATGAACAGAAGACAGCAACAATAATTTTATGTGACAATAAGTCAACAATTTTCATGACCAAGAACCCAACTATGCATAACATAACAAAGCATATTGATACAAGGCTGCACTTTATCAGAGATTTAGTAGCCGGAAATATTGTGGACATTCAGTATTGCAGCACGCATAATCAACTTGCTGATGTCTTGACAAAAGCGTCGCCGAAAGATAAGTTTATCTACTATAGAAGGCTATTGGGTGTCTGCAATTTTGAATTAAGGGGAAGTATTGACTGATGATTCGAATTGAAGTAGTAAAAGTAAATCCTGGATTTGAGGAACTGATTTTGGTTATTGCTATGTTTATGCTATTTATTTGGTGAAAATAAATCTTCCTCGATTATAGGAATATATTAGCTGTTACCGTTGTAATTCGTCTATATAATGATTTTCAGTGATTCAATAAAGATCAGTTGTTACAAATATCTCTAGATAGTCCTTTGTTTATATGAGTCTGCAATACTCTGTTTTACTCTGTTTTATTAGATTCTGAGAACCAATAATTTGTTGGTTTTTTAATAAGTATGTTGTTTTTGTTAGTCAGCAACTATTTAGGAGTTATTGTTTACTCCTATTTATATATATATCAGTCAGCATTGATGATGATAAATATCACAGTGGTATTAGAGCCAGGTTAACACTTTCCTTTTCAAAAATTTCTCTATCTTTATTCTATATATATAAGCATATATATATATATAAGCATATATATATATATATATATATATATATATATAAGCATATATATATATATGTATTGTTCAGTTTAAAGTTAACAGTGGTATTAGAGCTAGGTTAACACTTATAATAGAGCTGGAAATACGTGAGGAACTTGTTTGAGTGAAACACAAACACTTTGGAGTTGAGTGAAACACGAACAATTTGGGGTTATTAGAGTGAAATACGTGAGGATATCTGTATTATTTTTTGTCTCTAAACAGCAGAAGAGACAAATCTAATGGCTACTGGTATGTCTCAGAGTGATAAGTTTCAACAACCAGTCATTCTAATCTTTGCTGGTCACTATGATTATTGGAGCCTTTTGATGGAGAATTTCTTTAGATCTAAAGAATTTTGGCAAGTAATTAAAGAATGATACAAAGAACCAGCACAAGTTGTACAACTGACTAATGCTCAAAAGACTAAGAATGAAGCATTGAAATTGAAAGATTTTAAAGCAAAAAACTATCTTTTTCAATTGATTGATCATTCTATTTTGAAGACAATTCTTCACAAAGATACCTCCAAATAGATTTTGAATTCTATGAAGACAAAATATCAAGAAACGGCTAAGAAAAAAAGAGCACAACTGCAAGCATTGCGAGCTGATTTTGAGACATTAGAAATGAAAACAGGAGAAACTGTGTCCGACTATTTCTGAAGGACTATGAGTATAGCTAATAAGATGCGAACTCATGGTGAGAGGTTGAATGATGTTAATATTATTGAGAAGATTCAACGCTCTATGACTTCAAAGTTCAACTATGTTGTCTGTTCAATTGAGGAATCCAAAGATATTGATAACTTGTCTATTGATGAAATGCAAAGTTCGTTACCCATTCTTGAACAGAAAATGAATCGTCAAGACAAGCATGAGAAGGAGGAACAAGCGTTACAAGCCTCATCCAGCAATAAATTCTCAACTTCTAGAGGATGAGGTCGAGGAAGAGGAAGGGGCAGAGGCAGTAACAACAATGGAGGTGGTAGACATTCCAATCAGAGATCTGAGGAAAATTCTTCCAACTCTCAAGGAAGGGGAAAAGGCAATGACAATAGTCATTCAACTAAATTCAAGCCAAAGTCAGTAGACAATCAAAAATTGAATGCTACAGATACCATAGGTATGTCTATTATAAGTCAGAATGTCGTAGTAAAGATATTGGAAAGCAATCCAATTTTTCAAAAAATGACGAAGAAATTTCTTTGCTATTGGCATACTTAGTGGATGAGCAAATGAAGGAAACCACCAAAATTTGTGGTATTTGGATATGGGATGTAGCAACCCTATGTGCAGAAATAACTTAGTTTTTTCAATTTTGGACGAATCTTATCGAGACTCGCTGAAGTTTGGAGAAAACTCAAAAGTTTCAGCTATGTGAAAATGGCAGATAGTGATCGGAACCAAAAAGAATAATGCTCAAACCATTTCTAATATGTTGTTTGTGCTAGATTTAAAGACCAGTCTCTTGAGTCTAGGTCAACTGCAAGAAAAAGGATATGAAATTATCAACAGAGATGGGATTTGTCGGAATCAAGATGATATTTTAGGTTTAATTGCTCGAGTGAGAATGACGGCTAACAAAATATTTCCACTTTATCTCAACAACATTCAACTATCAAGCTTACTGGTGAAAAGTGATGATGAAGCTTGGTTATGGCATTTTCGCTTTGGGCATCTCAACATCGGTGGTCTGAAGATATTCCAGCAAAAGAACATGGTGGTTGACCTTCCTCTCATTACACCTCTTTCAAAGCATGTGAACACCGTGTTATCAGCAAAAAACATCATAATTCATTCTCAAAAGGAAAAGCGACAAGACTAAAAAAGGTGTTAGAACTAGTCCACTCTAACATATGTGGACCAATAACTCCAACTTCCAATGGAGGTAAAAACTATGTAATTACCTTCATTGACGACTTTTCTCAAAAAGTTTGGGTGTATTTTTTACAAGAGAAATCAGAAGCCTTTGAAGTTTTTAAAAGCTTTAAAGCATCCATTGAGAAAGAAGCTGATAGTTCAATACAAATCCTTCGTACAGACCGTGGCGATGAATTTAGCTAACATGAATTTACAGATTTGTGTCAATTTTATAGAATAAGAAGACAACTTACAACAGCTTATTCACCCCAGCAAAATGGGGTTTGCGAGAGGAAGAACAGGACGATTATGAACATGGTTTGAAGTTTGTTGACAAGCAGCGGCATTCCAAAACTTTTTTGGCCAGAAGCTTTTAACTGGAGTATTCATATTCTCAATAGATGTCCAACATTTGTAGTTCAAAACATGACTCCAGAAGAAACAAGGAATGGGAGAAGACCAGTAGTCAATCATTTTAGAATCTTTTGGGTGCATTGGTTATGCACATGTCCCAGATCAAAAAAGAAAGAAGCTTGATGATAAAGGTCAGAAGTGTATTTTTCTTGGTATTAGTGATCAATTAAAAGCTTATAAGCTTTACAATCCTAGCATTAAGAAAATCGTGATAAGTCGAGATGTGGTTTTTGAGGAGAAGGAATTCTGGACATGGAATAAGAAATTCATCAAAGAACACGCTTCAATCAATTTTGATGGTTAAACTGAAGAAAAAGAGTATTCTCAACAAGATGCTCCTGTAAATGATCAAAATAACATCTTTGCAGATGATCAACTTAACAATCCTGCAGATTCTGAAATTGCTCAAGATGGGGCTGAATAGATTGAAACAATAGCAGAATCTCATCCTCAACGTACTCGAAGAAGACCAATGTGGATGTCAGATTATGAGGTAACATTAATTAGTTAATCTGAAGATACTCTAATTCATTTTGCTTTATTTTCAGATTGTGAACCTATAATTTTTGAGAATGCTGTCAAAGATGTAAGATGGCAGAAGACAATGGATGAAGAAATATTATCTATTGAAAAGAACAATACATGGGTGCTTACTGATCTTCTAAAGGGGCATAAGAAGATTGGTGTAAAATGGGTCTACAAAACCAAATTAAAGGAGAATGGAGAAGTCTATCACTACAAAGAGAGATTGGTGGCGAAAGGCTACAAAAAAAATTTGGTGTGGATTATAAGGAAGTTTTCGCTCCGGTTGTTAAGCTTGATACCATCCGAATGGTGATTGCATTGACTGCTTAAAACTCTTGGCCTATTTTCCAATTAGATGTAAAGTTAGCTTTCCTAAATGGTGAATTACAAGAACAGGTATTTGTTGAACAACCTCGTGGATATATTAAATTTGGTGAAGAACACAAAGTTTACAAATTAAAAAAGGCTTTATAACGACTTAAACAGGCACCTACAGCTTGTTACAGTCGTATAAATGCTTATTTTGAACAGGAAAGTTTTAAAAAATGTACATATGAACATACTCTTTATATAAAGTGTGAAGAAGGTGGAAAGCTATTAATTGTATGCTTGTATGTAGCTGATTTGATATATACAATGACTGATAGAATCATGTTTGAGAATTTTAAAAGGTCAATGATGCTTGAGTTTGATATGTCTGATCTAGGTATATTGCACTATTTTCTTGGAATAGAAATTACTGAATCTGAAAGTGGGATTTTCTTCTCTCAAAAGAAGTATATCAGAGATATTTTAGACAGGTTCCAAATGAGAAGTTGCAATCTAGTTATCACACCAAATGATGTGGGATTGAAACTTACTAAAGATATGAAAGGCAAGAAAGTAGATTCACACTTTTTGAACAAATTGTGGGAAGTTTAATGTACTTGACAACATCAAGACCAGACATTATGAATGCGAAAAAAATCTTTCGGTACTTGAAAGGTACGACAGATTATGGCTTCTTCTACAGAAGTGGAGGAAAAACATATTTAGTTGGATTCACTGATAGTGATTATGCTGGGGATTTAGATGATCGGAAAAGTACTTTAGGGTATGTATTTATGTTCAGTTCTAGAGCGGTCTCGTGGTCATAAAAAAAGCAACCAATCGTCACTTTATCAACAATTGAAGCAAAATTTGTTACAACAACCTTCTGTGCATCTCAAGCCATTTGGTTAAGAAATATTCTTGCCAAACTGAACCATATACAGCAAGGAGCAACCATAATTTTTTGTTATAATAACTCAGCGATTTATTCTCCAAAAATCAAGTTATGCATGGGAGAAGCAAACATATTGATGTGAGATTTCATTTTTTGAGAGATTTGACAAAAGATTGAGTGATTGATTTTATCTACCGCAAAAACAAAGATCAACTTGTAGATATATTTACAAAACCTATCAAAATTGTATTGTTAAAGAAACTAAGAAGAATGCTTGGGGTTTTTTCATTAGAAGAGATCTGAAGATGCATTTTTAAAGTTAAACTATATATAGGGGTGGCAATATAGGTCATGACATGATGGGTTAACACGAAACAAAACCAATTATTAAGGGTCAGGGTTGACTGTAATCATTTCGTGTCAATAATCATGTCGAACAGTTTAACCCCGTTTAATAATCGTATCGTGTTCGTGTTGGTGTAATCGTGTCATGGATTCGCCTGTTTAGTGAGGACATAGATATAATTTTAAATTTTAATATTTTATTTATGATTTTTTATTTAATAAATTTATTAAATAAATTCGTTTCAACCCGTTTAATAATCGGGTTAACGTGTCAATTTCGTATTGACATGTCAGATTGGATAATAACTCATTGTGTTCGTATAAACTCATTCCTAACCGTGTCATGTTCATGTTGAGAGTTAATAGCCTGTTTAATAATCGTATTGTGTCAAGTTAAACGGGTTCATGTTCGTGTTAGGGTCAACACGACCCGTGAACCTGTTTTGCCAGCTCTAATTATATGTTTGTTAACATCAGTTTAAAGGAAAGATTGTTAATGTTTGTTAGTTTTTAATAAGCACGTTATTTTTTGTAGTTAAATTTCATTTTTGAATTGTTCAAGATTTACTTCCAGATTTTTAGCAAATAGTTAAGTTAGTAACAACTATTAGGAATTATATATATATGTATTTATATATATATATTATAATATATATATATTATAATATATATATATATATTATATTATATTATATTATATTGTATATCAGCGTCAATGATAATAAATATTACAGAAAAGTACTTTCATTTTCAAAATCTTTCTCTGTCTTTGTTCTCTATATAAGCATACATATATTGTTCACTTTAAAGTTAATCCGTTGCTTGACCCGCTCCATCACTTAACCTACGTATAAATTATTTTTCTATTTCCTGAGCAGCCTTCAAGTGAGAGTTGTGTTTTCTTGGTTGCTCTCACTTATTACTGCTACGGTTTCTTCTCTTCTAATTATTGTTTGTAACTTTGTGTTGTAATCTTCGTAATTGGATTTTGTGTTGTAATCTCCGATTCCAATTTTCTTATTTGATAACATTTATGAATTTATATGTTATTGATAAGATAATGTATTCGGATATCGTTAATTTGTTATAAAATTATATTTTTTTTTCATTCCATCATCACACTTCAATCAACCAACTATGAAGAAAATTTAAAATGGAATTTTTTTTTGAAAAAAAATATAATGAGAAAAACATACGTCGATATGTATAAAAGATAATAATCATATGAAACAACTTTATGGATTTATTTTTTATTTAAAAAATTAAAATATATAAGTAAAAAGAGATTATTAAACATAAATCTATTAAAACATTTAAAGTGAATATATATATATATATATATATATATATAATCGTTGTTTTTCCATCTATTTTTTATTGCACCAATGAATGATTAGCATGTGGTAAATTTGTGAAGTGACATATTGTATAAAAGTATTTAATCAAAATATATGTATTTCATAAATTAATGATATTTATTTCCCTTTATATGTGAGTGTATCTTTACTCTATATATAAAATATAAATTTTAAATATTATTTTTCCATTTCAAAATATTATAATATTTGTATTTTTATTCTTTTTATATTTACAACATTACTATATAAGGTTTTCTTCAAGGATCTTCACATTCTTGAATTTCCAGAAAAAAGCACACCAATCAATGAAAAAAAACTTTTAGAATTGAGGTCGCCACTCTCGTCTCGCATTCTTATTGTTTTTAATGCTTTCTCATACCATTGCAATTGATTTTTTATTTTTTTAATACTAAATTAAATTATTATTTTATTTATAAATCAATTGCATCTTCAAAATTTAAAGCATCGGGATTGAAGAAGAAGAATTGAAATATTTTTGGGATTGTAAATACAGATGGAGATGACTTAGAAAAATTTATTTCGGTAAGTATTTTTATTCGGTGATTTTAGTTTTCAGAATTTTATTTTAATATTTTAATAATTTTAAATTTGAATAATAAGTATGAGATTCATTACTTATTTTGCCGATTTTACTCAGAATAAGTATGAGTCGATTTTATTTATTATTTGGTAAGTATTTTTATTTTGTAAGTTTTAGTTTTTATGTGCAGGTTTTTGTTTTATATTTTAATAATTTTAGTTTTGTTTTTGTCTTCTTATATAATCATATTTCGTCGGAATGAGGTTGTTTTTGTTTTATATTTTCGTAATTTGAGTTTCGTTTTCTATTTTTTTTTATAATTATTTTTATTCTTTCTATATAATTGTTTGTGTTTTATATTTTAATAGTTTTTTATTTCGTGTTTTAGGTGTAATGGATTATTATTACGTAGAGTTTAGAAGATTGAAAGATGAAGAAGTTATAAAGATGAAGGGTGTAGAAATATCTAAGAGAAGATTGAAAGAAAATTTGCTATAAAAAACAAAATAATTGTAAAAGAAAATTTTGTATAAATATAGATTTCATTCCAACTATTTGTATGTAATATATGTTGTTATTAGATGTATCATATGAATGATTATATGAATCTGACTATGAGTGATATATAAATTATAGAAAACCGTGTGAGGAATTCGTGATTATGAAATTGCATTAAATGGAGTTTTATTTTGTCACTTATTTTGCTGATTATTCCTTTTCTTCTAAATTATAGTATGTATGTATATTGGTTCTCACTGTAATATTTATCCCTTCAATTTTAAAAATAGAAAAACAAAGTGTTTTTCAAAATATAAATTTACCTATGTATTATAAGTTTTTTTCTTACAAATTTATGAGATTGTGAAGTAGTTGCAGCAGTGTATATAAAATATTAAAATAAATTTTTGTTATTTATAAGTTAAAGTGTATCTCAAATAATTTTTTGTTTAAATTTCAAATATTTTTTTTACTAATAATTGAATCACTTGATATTACATATTATTTTTTCTAATTCAGTAAATATTTTTATAAGAATTTTCATCTCTTTACAAATTTATATTACATGTTATATTAATAAATTTATTTTCCTATTTTCAAATATTTTGATTGCTTTCCTATTCTACTTTATGAAAAATATATTTTGTTTTAAATTAAAAATTATTTTTATAACTCCATCAAAATTTTCATATATATATATATATATATATATATATATATATAAAGGTATTTAATTTACAATCTAAATATATCTTTCTATTTTCATTAATAATTGTACATATGTACTTTATAAATATATATATATATATAAACAATTTAAATATGTAATTTATTTTTGTTTTTTTCTTTCATTAATTGTTCTCCAAAAAAATTTTCTATTTAGATATTATTGAGTTATATCCAGAAAAAAATATGAGATTTTGATTTTTAATAAAAATAATAAATGTTTAGAGTTTTTTAAAAATATATTTACGAGAAAATTAAAAAAAATAATTCACATTTGATAATTTCTAATTTTAATTGCAGAAAAATAAAAAATATTAAAGATATAAATATTTATATTGACGATGGTAATTTATATTTAATTATTAAAATGAAAAAATTAAAATTATTAAAATATCAGTATTATAAAATTAAGGAAATTAAATAAAATAATATAATTATAAAATTATGAGAATTTCATTTATTTAATATAATTATAATAAAAAAAAACCAATAAAATATTTTAATTGATTGAAATCATATTAAAATTACTATAACAATTGAGGGATGAAATCGTTAGTAAAAATTACATAAATACCATATAAAAAATAAAAAATAATACACCGTTTAGTATTAAGTCATTATAGTACATTAATTATTATTTTAAAAAAATTAAGTGAACAATTCTGAATTATTCAAATAATTTTTTATACTTTTATATATATTTTTATATATGTATTTGTATAAATTAAAGATTTCTCACTGTAGTTATGATGGTGGGTTTTAATAAAAAATATTTTTATTATTACTATTAAATATTGTTATTGGTGGATATCTAAATTTATTTTTTAGATTTTTAGGTGTAAATGTGATTGTAAATTTCAATGAAAATAATATATGTTGCAATTGTAAAATTTAATGAATAATAATAAATATTATTAATATTTATATTTTAGAATATTATAAATTATTCATATTAATTATAATTCATAAATAAATTTAATAATAATAAATATTTAGAGGACCGAATCACTTGAGATCAATAACTAGCTATCTCGCACTTGTTGGCATGATAATAAGTGGGGTTGTATCCAAAATTCCACTTATATAGAATTAAAATTTTACCGTATTCCAAATTTCAATACACATTTTTTAAACATTTTAAAATAAATAGCATTTATTATTAATAATGGTTGAATGAAACAAATACACAGTATCTAAATTCTTATAATTAATTAATGAATGAGTATGCATTTTGTGTTGTTATTAAATATATATAATTTATTTAAGTATTAATTAAAAATATAATTATAAAATAGCTTAATATTTTATTTATAAAAATTTAAAATAAATATCTTTAATAAGATTATTTAATTTTATTTAAACCAAGTAAACATGTTTGATTAATTAGTGTGGTGGGAAAATAACCATGAGGCATCACAGTCGAAGGTCAGAACAAGCTAAGGGAGCCGAAGTTCAAAACCAAGCTCGCCCGATGACAAGGGAGGTGCCCAAGAACTACCCACGGCCGAAAAAGAGGGCCCAAGGCCCAAGAGATGCACCAGTCTGGCTAGACCGACATAACCAAAAGCCCAATGAAGTTCAACTCGGCCGAGCCCAACAGAGTCCAAACCAAAGCACACCAGCCCACCGAATTATTGCCTAACCAAATAAGGATTCCCGAAGCCCAGTCGGAAAAGGAAGACTTATCTTACCGGACCAAGGATTCCTAAAGCCCGATTGATAAAGGAAAGCCTATCTCACTAGATCAAAGCCCGATGGATAAAGGAATACCAACATCATTAAAAGAAGGAGACCAAGTCCTAAGGGAAAGAAAAGTCCTAATACTTCTAGAAAAGAGACTGATCACCCCTATAAATAGGGGGTAGAGACAATTGTAAAGGATCCGATTTTTACTCATTAGAACAAAACTCTGTGAGACCATATTTGTAAGTTGTTTAGCTAATGTGTTCAAGCAATCTTAGCCCTATATTTGGCTGTGGTTTATTTGGCACCACAGTTTGGCGCCCACCGTGGGGCTACGAACCTCACACACAAGGTTAAGGTTTCTTGAAAATTCAGAATTCTCGCTACAGTTATTCTCCGCACCTGCTCTTATCAGTCATGACTCCAATAAACCCTAATACCATCAACGTAGAAGATCAAGTTCCAAAGACGCCAGAGGAACAGTTGGCAATCTTTACCGAGATGTTGAAGAAAGCTGAAGAAGAGAAAGAGCAGTGGAGGAAAGAAGCGGAATCAAGAAGGAAGTCCACGAACCTCACCAAGGAGAAAACCCGGCAATCAAGCCGGAAATATTCACCCCTCCGAAAGCGCAAGCTCAACTTTGAGGACTCCGGTGGGGAGACATCGCAAGAAAGTGATGGGTCGACGGAAAGCCGTAAAATCACCGACCGTCGTGATTCAAGCAGCTCCGATGAAGAGGCCAGAGGTCCTAAATCAACTCGTAAAGACCGAGAGAGGCGCCGTGATCGGGAAATCAAAGAACTCAAAGACCTGGTACAAAGAACTTCAGGAAAAAGGGTCACGATGAGGTCGTCAACAATGCGATACTCCGACATGCCTTTCACAGCATGGATCCTAGAAACAAAGATGCCCAAAAGGTTCTCCATTCCAAATATGAAACCTTACGACGGGACAACGGACCCTGAAGACCATATCGCCGGATACAAAAATCGCATGGGAACCTGCAATATCCTAGAAGAGGATATGGAGGCAATTATGTGTAAAAGTTTTCGCTCCACCTTGACAGGAACCGCCCAAAGGTGGTATTCGGCTCTACCGGAGAAGAGCATCAAGTCATATTCATCCTTAGTCACCAAATTCGTGAACCACTTCTCAGACAGCAGGAAAAAGGAAAAAGACGTAGATGACTTGTATGATCTGAAATAAGGGAGCGCTCAAAGTCTCAGACAATATGTCAGAAGATTCAAGGAAACCAAAATGGCTATTCCGAATTGCCGAGACAAAAGCGCCACCAAAGCCTTTATCAAAGGGCTACTGAAGACTTCCAAATTCTACGAAAGTCTAAAGCTGATCAAACTCCGCACCTTCGAAGATGTCCTAGAAAGAGCCGAAGACGCAATGGAATATGAGGAGGAACTCCAGCCCAGAAATCATAGAAGCTCCCAGAGCACACCAAACTCCCGCGGCCGAAACAGTGCTGAAAATTTCGGCCGAACTGAAAGGCCAAGGAGCAACCAGAAGGAATCTGACCGCAACAACCCGCCCAGACTAGATTACGTCGGTCGCAACTCTTCAAGACCGGATTACTCCGAACACAGCCGGAAGCGAAAAGAACTATTACCTTACCCATTCACCATTCCCACGAGAGAAACCCTAGCGATTCTCAAAGGAATGGGAGACAGAGTCAGATGGCCCGACAAACCAATGAACCCCGCAGGAACTTGGAAGGATAAATCCCGGTACTGCCAGTTCCATGGAGACCATGGCCATAACACCGACGACTGCTGGACTCTTAAGAGAGAAGTCGCCGAACTAATAAAAGCGGGTCACTTGCGGGAGTATTTATCCGAAAAGGGGCAAGAAATCGCAGCCGAGGTCGATAAAAATCGGCGATCACCGAAAGCAGTACCCATAGCGAATGCGGAAGAAGAAAGAGTGATCAACATGATTGTAGGAGGATCCGAGATGTGTGGGCTGACCAGCTCAGCAGCAAAAAGAAAGCTGAGAGGTTCCCTCAGCATCTACAACATCGGGAACGGCCCCACAATCGATAACTGCTCTATCACCTTTACTGAAGAATAGGCAAAGGGGATCAACACGCCGCACCACGACGCATTAGTGATCAAAATTTCGATAGCAAATCTAACTGTGAAGAGAGTGTCGGTGGATAACGGAAGCTCGGCCAACATACTATTCCTCGAAACATTCAAGAATATGCAACTAGACGAGAGAATGATACGCAAGAAGGCCGCTTCCCTTATCGGCTTCGACGGTAAAACCACCTCAACCATCGGGGAGATTGAACTGCCAGTATTCACAGAAGGGATCAATCTACACACAACCTTTCTCGTGATAAGCTCGAGGTCCGCATACAACATGATACTCGGAAGACCCTGGATACACGACATGAAAGCAATCCCGTCCACGTATCACCAACTCATCAAGTTCCCAACCCCGCGAGGGATCAAACAAATAAAATGTGAGCAAAACTCCTCCAAGGAATGCTATGCTAATTGCTTAAAGCAGAAGGGGGTCGAAGAATAGCAATCACCGTCTCGGCCGAAAACACCCCTGAATCCGGGCTAAGACGAAGTAGATGAAGTCCCCCTAGATCAAGAAGGGGCGAAAACGGTGCAGATTGGAGCTGCGGTAGAGGGCTTGGAACGGGAAAAGCTGATAAGCTTCCTCAAAGTCAACCAGGACTACTTCGCCTGGTCACACGAAGACATGACCGGAATTGACCCGACGATCATAACCCACAAGATGAATGTGAAAGAGGGCGCGAAACCAGTCAAACAGAAGCGCCGAAGGTTCGCTCCTGAAAGAAACAAAATCATCAACGAAGAAGTCAAAAAACTCCTCGCGAATGGATCCATTAGAGAAGTCCAGTATCTAGACTGGCTTGCTAATGTAGTGGTCGTCAAAAAGAAGAATGGAAAGTGGAGGGTCTGCATCGACTTCACAGACCTAAACAAGTCATGTCCAAAAGACCCTTTCCCGCTACCACACATCGACCTCACCATCGACGCAACCGCGGGCTATGAGATGTTAAGCTTCATGGACGCTTACTCAGGCTACAACCAAATATTAATGCATCCCAGCGACCAAGAAAAAACTGCCTTCGTCACGGAGAGGGGGATTTACTGTTACAAGGTGATGCCCTTCGGCCTAAAAAATGCAGGATCCACATTCCAAAGGCTTATGAACAAGATGTTTGCTGATAAGCTGGGGAAGACTATGGAGGTCTATATTGATGACATGCTGGTTAAATCCGAAGATGCGAATCACCATGTGCATCATTTGAGCCAAACATTCGAGACACTCCGAAAATACAACATGAAGCTTAACCCCACAAAATGTCAATTCGGGGTCAAAGTAGGGAAATTCTTGGGGTATCTAGTCACGAAAAGGGGAATCGAGGCCAACCCAGATCAGATCAGACCCATCCTAAACATCGCGGAACCGCGGAACAAGAAAGACATACAAAAGCTCACAGGCAAGCTGGCCGCACTAACACGGTTCATTCCTAAAGCTTCGGAAAAATTTTAGTCTTTCTTCGAAACCCTAAAAAAATCCAAGGAATTCGAGTGGACCGAGAAATGCAGCAAAACCCTTGCAGATATCAAAGATTTCTTGACCAGCCCACCACTCTTAGCGAAACCAGAAGATGGTAAAAAACTATACCTATATCTGGCGCATTCAGAGATTGCAGTAAGCGCCGTCCTGGTTAAAGAAATCGGGGGAAAGCAGCAACCAGTATAATTCGCAAGCAAAACTCTGACATCGGCCGAAACCAGATATCCCACCCTGGAAAAAGCCATTCTGAGTCTTATATTTGCTGCAAGAAAACTTCAAGCATACTTTCAAGGGCAACCCGAAAATTGCCAAAGGCAAGCCTCTGGCAAAGCCAGAGGGTCTCGGGCAAAGACCAACTGCTCAAAGAGCAAAAACTGCCCAAAGGACAACCTAAAAATTGCCAAAAGCAAGCCCCTGGTAAATCTGGAGGGTCTCGGGCGAAGACCAACTGCTCAAAGAGCAAAAACTGCCCAAAGGGCAACCCGAAAATTGCCAAAGGCAAGCCCCTGGCAAAGCCAGAGGGTCTCGGGCGAAGACCAACTGCTCAAAGAGTAAAAACTGCCCAAAGGGCAACCCAAAAATTGCCAAAAGCAAGCCCCTGGTAAATCCAGAGGGTCTCGGGCGAAGACCAACTGCTCAAAGAGCAAAAACTGCCCAAAGGGCAACCCGAAAATTACCAAAGGCAAGCCCTTGGCAAAGCCAGAGAGTCTCGGGCGAAGACCAACTGCTCAAAGAGCAAAAATTGCCCAAAGGGCAACCCGAAAATTGCCAAAGGCAAAGCCAGATGGTCTCGGGCGAAGACCAACTGCTCAAAGAGCAAAAACTGCCCAAACGGCAACCCGAAACTTGCCAAAGGCAAGCCCCTAGCAAAGCTAGAGGGTCTCGGGCGAAGACCAACTGCTCAAAGAGCAAAAACTGCCCAATGGGCATCCCGAAAATTGCCAAAGGCAAGCCCCTGGCAAAGCCAGAGGGTCTCGGGCGAAGACCAACTGCTCAAAGAGTAAAAACTGCCCAAAGGGCAACCCGAAAATTGCCAAAGGCAAGCCCCTGGTAAATCTGGAGGGTCTCGGGCGAAGACCAACTACTTTAAGAGCAAAAACTGCCCAAAGAGCAACCCGAAAATTGCCAAAGGCAAGCCCGTGGTAAATCTGGAGGGACTCGGGCGAAGACCAACTGCTCAAAGAGCAAAAACTGCCCAAAAGGCAACCCGAAAATTGCCAAAGGCAAGCCTCTGGTAAACCTGGAGGGTCTCAGGCGAAGACCAACTGCTCAAAGAGCGACAAAAAAAAAAAGAACTCACCCTGTAAAGGCTCGAGACGGTCATCTCATAGAACTTCGTAAAAGACAGAAACTCCAACCATTCCTCGTCCTGAGGAAAGATAAAACCCTCCGCAGCCGCAATCATCTCGGCCGACACCTCCCTGGTGGAAGAATTACCAGGGAATTCAATCACATGACGACCATCGATACGGGGCTTTTGGCCAACATGTTTGGTACGCTTCTTGGCCGGATCCACGCCACCCTCCATCGGCCGTTTCTCCTTCGCGACCGAGGAACAAGAGGGCTTCCGGGAGGTCTCAGGAACGGCCTGACGAGAAGCCTCAGCAGCCTCCGCAGGAGCAGGGATTGGAGGACGAACAGGCTCAGGGACGGTCTCGGCTCGCTCTTCGGCCGGCCCCTCACCCCTAGCAGGACCTGATGCATGAGCCTTCTCCTGCTCAGCCTGGATCTGGCGCATGATAGCCCGCATGGCCAACGCTCTCTGACCCTCAGGCTTGGACATCACGTAGTCGGACAATTCTGAAAAAAAAAAGGTTAGCTAAACCCGATCGAAGGCACTCGAAACGTAACACAAGCAACTTACTTGTTCTAGTAAAAGTCCAAAGACGACTAACAAACAGCTCGCCTAAAAGCGTCTTGTAATCTCGAGACTCGGCCGATAAGGCAAATATAGCCTCACTCCTAGTTCGCGCCCGAGGAGAAGATTTGCAATTCTTCGTCCCAAAGTAAGATGAAAAGGAAAATAAGATCGATCAACTATAATGACCGCCCGAAATGAAAATAAAAACAATGAAACCTACAAGAATCACGCCAATAGGGAGGATAACCCAACCCCTTCCCCAGACGAGTAACACCTTTGACAAAAAAAATATTTATCCTTCCATCGAGTCTCGTTGGAAGAGAAGCCTAAGACCAAAAGCTGGGCGTTTGCTCGGGCATTCAAGACATAACGGCCAAATTCTGGGTTCTCATGCTTCACGAAGTACGAGTAAAATAAATCTTCTGTCGAAAACTCCAGATTGTGCTTCTCCTTCAATCGATCGACGCAGAGAATAAGCCTGATGGCCATAGGAGTCAACTGACTCGGATGAATTTGGCACAAAGTGCACAACTCCTCGACCAGGCCCATGATAGGGAACCTGAGACCAATCTTGAAATGACATAGATAAAAAGGTTCCCAACCATTAGCCAACATATCATCCACCTTCTCTTTAGGCTCGGGCAACCTAGCCTGAATCCAACCTGGAAATTTATAGGCGAAAAAGGCCGACTCCAACTCATCCATGGTCATAGTGCTCCTAACATTAAAGAAAGGAGGCAAAATGCCCTAGGGACTAGACTCGGCCGGGGAGTTGCGAACCGATGAACACTCCTCGCCCACATCCTCCGCGGTCGAGAACTCAGAAGTTAAACCACCAAAAGAAGACGTGCCCAAAGAGTCAGTAGACATCTACAATTGACCGAGAAAAATAGCAGGTTAGAGACACTCGACCGAAGTTAGTACAAACAGAAAAATAGAAAACGAAGGCAAACAAAAGAGATAAAAAAAACAAAACAAATAAATAAATCAAAAATAAAAGAGAAAAACCAACTGAGCAGATGAACGGGCACAAGAACGCAAACAGATTCAACCTACCAAAAATCAGAATGCAAGCAAAACAAAACAATGACGATGATCTGAGCAAGGGAGGCTAACCTGGACCAGAAATGGAGAAAAAAAGGACTTCGGAACGTCACCGGAAAGTTGAAATCAGCAGGAGAGGCGACGGTCTTCAGAAATAAGGAGAGAGAAAAAAGAGATTTGAAAATGAAATCTGAGAAGAGAGAGAAACAGACCACCAACCTAATTATAGGCTAGCCGCAATGATGGCAAATCTAGGGCACAGCAATCGAGGAGCCGCCGAATCTACCTAAGACAAGACAGTTAGGGCTGACGTGGCCCACCAAGGAAACTAAAGAAACCTCGGCCAAAAACAAAAACAAATGGAGGCCTGAACTCGATCGAGATAATGATAAATATTGCCATGCTTGATAGATTCAAGCCATGGCAATGGGGGATTACTGTGGTGGGAAAATAACAATAAGGCATCACAGTCGAAGGTCAGAACAAGCAAAGGGAGCCGAAGTCCAAAACCAAGCTCGGCCGAAGACAGGGGAGGTGCCCAAGAACTACCCTCGGCCAAAAAACAGGGCCCAAGGCCCAAGAGATGCACTAGTCTGGCTCGACCGACATAACCAAAAGCCCAATGAAGTTCAACTCGGCCGAGCCTAACAGAGTCCAAACCAAAGCACACCAGCCCACCGAATTATTGCCTAACCAAATAAGGATTCCCGAAGCCCAGTCGGAAAAGGAAGACTTATCTTACCGGACCAAGGATTCCTAAAGCCCGATTGATAAAGGAAAGCCTATCTCACTAGATCAAGGATTCCTAAAGCCCGATGGATAAAGGAAGACCAACCTCATTAAAAGAAGGAGACCAAGTCCTAAAGGAAGGAAAAGTCCTAATACTTCTAGAAAAGAGACTGATCACCCCTATAAATAGGGGGTAGAGACAATTGTAAAGGATCCGATTTTTACTCATTAGAACAAAACTCTGTGAGACCATATCTGTAAGCTGTTTAACTACTGTGTTCAAGCAATCTTAGCCCTATATTTGGCTGTGGTTTATTTGGCACCACAGTTAGTTTTAAATAATTTGGTACATAAATCTCAACTGTTGATGGAAATTTAACAGTCTCATCCCATTGAGAGATGGCCTTCTCATTAAATATATATATATATATATATAAGACAAATTAATTTACTTAACTTTAAAACCTATTTGGTAATTAATTGTTAGTGGCTGGCAAATTACATTAGCTATTTGACAAACTGTTATTTGCTAGCGTATTAATCATATAATATTTTGTAATTAGCCGTTTAATGTAGCACTCTCATCGGTTTCAATTGTAAAAAACAATATAAAAGAACACTTATTAAAATAATTATTACTTTACTTTGTATAATGTATATATTACAATATTACTTTCAAATGTATAATAACAATATATTGAATATTTTAATATTTAGCATTATATTATTAATAGTACTAATAAGTATTAATTTTAATAATATTTATAATGTTTTATATATCAATTATTAATTAAATTAATATAAAGAAGTAATATGTATACTAATAGAGCTGGCAAAATGGATTGGAGGGGTCGTGTTGACCCTGACACGAACACGAATCCATTTAATTTGATACAACACAAATACAACACAATTAATAAACGGGCTGTGAACTCTCGACACGAACACGACACGATTAAGAATGGAATGACACGAACACGACACGATAACACAATTAATAAATGGGTTATTATCAAATCCGATACGCCAACACAAAATTGACACGTTAACCCAATTATTAAATGGGTTGACACAAATTTATTTAATAAAAATTAATTTTATTTAATAAAAAATAATAAATAAACTATTAAATTTTAAAATTATATATATCCTCAATAAACGGGTCAACCCATGACACGATTACGCTGACATGAACACGACACGATTATTAAACGGGTTAAATGGTTCAACACATTTAGTGACACGACATGATTATACTCAATCCTAACCCTTAATAATCGATTTTGTTTCATGTCAATCCGTCGTGTCACGACCCATATTATCATCCCTATATACTATAATACTAAAAAATAATATCATAAAAATATTTTTATCAATAAAATAAATAAACAAAATGATTTAAAGTGATGCGCAAAATAGTGAAAGTGATGTTAATTTCATAAATGTATTTTTATAATTACGCCACTAACAGAACATGTGATATTAATTTAAAGTGTATTATAAGTTATAGATATTCCTTATTTATATGATATGTTTGAAGGATTTTTGAAGTAGTGTTAACTTCGGCATGGTTCAGTATGGATTTTCTCTAGAAATGGTTCGAGTTGGATATGTTTATTTTTAAAATGATTTTTTATATTAATGTTTAAGTTTATCCCTACTAAGTTTACATGGGATCTACACTATCACTATTTATGGACTTTGGAAGACACTAGGAAAAAATAAATTAGTTTTTAAAACTTTATCAATTATTAAATAGAATTTAATTTAATTTTATTTTATTTAAGGAAATAATAATAATAATATTTTTTTAATCTTCTATTTCTTTTTTAATAAATTAATAATAGGGAAGAATTTAAATTAATGAAGATTTAAAATAAATCAATTGTGCATTGTTGAATTTGAACATATTAATTTTTTTACGTAATGTTATTATATAGACATATCAATCTAATAACAGTTTTTATTATGAAGTGAGGTTTTGATATTCACATATTTTATTTTAGCTTTTATCGCTATAAATTTGTTTACTTAAATACAGATTAAATATTGTAAATATTGTATGTTCTACTGATATTATCTTTTTATAAAATATAGAATGTATGCTACCTATTCAATTCCATCCTTAATAGATTACGGGTAGGGGTGGGAATAGGTCAGGCCAAACTTTTGGTTAAATAGGCTCAGCATGAGTCTGACTTACAAATCTATTACAGACTTATATTATAGGTCTGACCAGATATTTTTAAAGGTCTATTAAGCCCGAAAGTCTATTTAAAAGTCTATTAACAATTATTTGTATTTATAAACAAGATGTTGGACTTTATTTTTATAAATAAATTGATAAGTTTTAAATTTATAAACAAACTTGTGAATAAGTTTAATAATTAAAAATCCATATAAGTAATATATGGGCCGACCAGCTGAGTTTTAAAAGTTTTTACCGTAGTCTGAGCCTGACCTATTTAATTAAATATACTTTTGGACAGGTTTGAATCTAACCTATTTATTAAATAGGCTGGGTCTATACAGGTTTGGCCAGGTCGTAGGCCCCTAAAAGGCAGTTTGGCCTATTCCCACCCCTAATCACCGGCTTAAATATTTCAAGTAAAAAAACCTGTAGTTTAAATGAATATTAATTTTGGTATCTAGATACGTATAAATTATGTACAAATCTGAACCATCCACAACTACAAATTAAAAGTCCATTTTGGCAGGCCTAAATTTTTAGATAAAAAATATATAATTTTTTTAATTTATTTATCATAATTTATATCAGAGAGATGATAATGCCACCCCTTTTTTTCTGGTTTGCACACTCCAAAATAATTAATTTGATAGAAATAAAAATACTGCAATTTGAAATTACTTAAAGAGTATAATATTTGTAAATACATCCCACTTAATTAAACATACCTCAACAGTAACAATACAAGAAACAAAAACCCTAAACCCTGCAATTTTTTTTAAAAAAAATCAGTACCCAAAAACAAAGCAAATCAAACATCAAATTATATTAGATAAAGGTACAATCTTGATCGATAGAAAATTTCCCAATTGACCGAATTATGTAAATCAAAACAATAAAAGTTACATAACCCACCATGTAACCTGAACCAGCATTTAAACCAACCAATAAAATAACATCAGAAGGAATTAAACCACACCATCATCACCTGAATCAATTAATCACGTCAATTCGTCTGCAAATTAGGTTGGTGTTATAAAGCTACAATCTTTTAAGAGATTTTCTTAAAAGTTTTCAGGTTTTGAAACTGTTTGACTCGATATCAATAGTTTAGATGCAGAAGGTAGTCGCGAACTTGAACTCTTACCAGCAGTATTCGAGCTCTCTCACTACTTCCAGATGGTTGCCATTTTCCGGAGAGTGAACGGAAAGCCTCCCTTTCCCCTTCTCACAATGTTTCCGACCTTGCTCAAGAATCAAAGTTGAATGGCACTTTGAAATGCATCACGTGGGATAGGCGTGTGGAACTTCCGCCGGTTCTGGAGCCTGTGGTCGCAATCTTCTTCTTCTTTGATTTATTTTGGGGTGTGAAGACAAATACATTCAACCTATCCATAAATTAAAAGGGTATAATTGGAATTAAATAGGGTTTAAATACAAAATAAATATTAAAAGAGTTTTAAATGGGGTGTTAGAAACTAAAGGGGTGTATAAGCAGGAAAAGTGGGGTGGCACTATCGCAACTCTTTATATTATTATAATTTAAAAAAAAACTTATGACTGTGCGTTTCGCGCGGGCTTATATACTAGTTTAAAGTAATACTTAATGTGTTTATGTTTCTGGTCTTTCTATTTAAACTTTTAATATAGATTTATCAAGTAAACACGCTCTTACATTTTAAAATTTAATTAATATTTTTATTATTAAAAAATTAAACAGTAACTTTTAAACTGGTAGTCGATGGAAGAATTTAAGACCCAAATATCTAAGAATTCAACAGCCCATCTTTTGATGATACCTTCAATACCGAAGATTCACGAGTATTGTTTGATTCCAATAATATAACTGGAAATGAATCACTTATCTCTCTCCCCATATATTGGTAATATATAAATATTAATTAATTAATTAAGGGCATTATGCAGCAACTACACTTTTCAATTTTACCCTTATATTGATTTATCCTATATATTCAATCATCTGTTTTTTTTCTTATTTATTTATTATTATCGTTTTATAAATTGTAAAAACTATTTATAATTAGATTTTATTGTCTACAAATTTAACCATTATAAAACATCCTAAATATTATAAACCATTCAAAATCACACTCATATTTACTAGAAATTAACATCAATTAAAAAAAAAAAGAAAATTATAAATTATATATATATATATATGATTTTTTTTATTAGGCTTTATAAGGTATGGAAGAATTCTTTTTTCTACTAATATTAATATATATATATATATATATATACACACACACGAGAGGAGGGATACTTTGACACTTGATGTTGAAGTATTAAACTTACACCAAATCTCCTGCTGTGAATGCAGATGGTTGTGATGTAACTTTATTTCTCTTTCCTCACTTCTCTCTCCTTTTTTTTTCATTCACATTTTAATCTCAAACACTCACCATTATCCTATATTTGGGTTGATTTCAAATAGAAGGTAACAGAAAGTTACAATATTGACTTTGTTTTTAAATGTTTTTTTCGTCTTCATCTTTATTTTGAACACTTTTACTATTGATTATATTAATATATGAACATTTACTTTTTAAAAGGAAAGTAACAGAATGTTATACTATTAGACTCTATAAGAATCTCAAGTAACTTCTTTCTCCTCACATATACAAGGATATTTATTTATTGCTAATTCAATTAACTTTTATTTTCAGGTGACCAAAATATTACTAGAAAATCTATTCGAGAAATTACATCTCTAAATGTGGAAGGTAATTAAAATTCATGTTTATTTTTAATTTAGTTTATGGTACTGGATCTTTCACTTTATTTATTTAATTTGATTAACTTTTATATTTCAGGTCATGGGAGTATTAGTGAAACAGTACTTCTAAACTTTCTACTTTTAGTCAAGAAGATATTTAAAATTTGTAATATTATTGTTATTATAATTACTATTATTGATTTCCTGGAAGGTAACAGGAAGATACAATTTTTTTGTTATTAATATTAAATTTTTTAATATTATTGTTTATTATATATTTTGTTTAGAATAATAGTATTTACAGGTTATCAAAATAATACTGAAATATCTATTCCTAATACTACACCTTTCAACGTGGAAAGTAATCAAAATTATTATTTATTTATTTTTAGTTTAGTTTATGAGAGTGGATCATTTACTTTATTTATTTCTGGTTGTATCATAATGAAATATCTCAGTCTGAACTTCTTACTTTCAACAAGGAAGGTATTTAAAATTTATAATATTATTTTTTAATGCTATTTTATGCAAATTTCGGTTTGATGGTGTTTGTTGTTTATGACTTTATTTACATTAGAGGTATTTGTTGTTTATGACTTTTATGTCTCCTAACATGATTGATTCTTGGTTTTCTTTTTCATCTTTTAAGTTTTACTCTCTCTTTTTTCCTTTTTTTTTTCTCTTAAAAAAAACAAAAAAAAAATAAAAAACAAACCTCAATTTCCTTTGGTCTTGATGTGTTTTTTGTTGGTTTTCTGTGAATTAACTAGCAAGATCTATAAGCAAACATGCAACATAAAGCCAAAACAAACACAAAGAAATTACTTGTTCACCACAAAAGTGGCTAATCCACGGAGACCTCAGACCAAAGAGAGAGTAGCCTGGTTGCACTATGGTTGCACTATGAATCAGAGAGTAATGTACAAGTTACAATAGACTCAAATCATCACAACAAAATCACAAAGATCAACTTATAGACCAAGGACAACAAATCCTAGCAGAAGCGAACGAAAGAGAAGAACATCAGCAGTCAAAGTTTCTCTCTCTTCAACCTAAACCACAAGAAAAGAGAGCATTTATACTGAGGGTTTATTAATCTAATGGACAGGCGCGGATCCAAGGAGCGGGTCGGGCAGTAGAAGTGGACCAACACATATACACAAGATCGGGCCCAGACAAAAGGTAACAAAGCCCATCAGCCAGCAAAAATAAGGGCCAAGTACAACAATACAAAGAACAATAGAATGATATATTACATGATATACCTTCCCTTAATATATCAAGCTAATTGTTCATTGAGTCTTCTCATCACATTTAATCCCGGTGTCATCCAAGGTCTTTCTCTCTTTTAATCATCATTGGTCTCAGGTTCTTCATGATCAGATCTGGTTGAGGTGCAAGAAACTTCTGCAAAATAGAAGCTTCTTTGCTGGAACAACTTTCGTCCCCATGTCTGCAGGATTTTGATCTGTAGATATCTTCTCAACCTGCAAGATACCATTCAGAACATTAAGACGTATAAAGTGATATTTAACACCTATATGTTTGGTTCTGTCGTGATAGACTGGATTCCTGCTAATGTGATAGGCACCCTAACTATCAGTATATACAGTTGCTTTTCTGTCAAGTAACTTGATTTCCTTAAGCAACCCCTGTATCTAGAGTGCTTCTTTTAAGCCCTCAGTTAAAGCTATGTATTCAGCTTCAGTAGTCGAAAGAGCTACTTCAAACTGAAGTTTAGATTTCCAGGATACACAGTTACCACATACAGTGAAGACATAGGCAGAGATAGACTGTCCGAATTCACAGTCTTTTGCAAAATCAGAATCAGTATACCCATCTATACAAACATGATCAGTAAATTTTCCATATTCCACTCCGTAATCCAGAGTTCCTTTTATGTATCTCAGAACCCCTTTTATTGCATTCCAATGCTCCTGTCTGGGCTTCATCATAAAGCGACTTAATACTCTTATTGAGTAAGCCAGATCAGGGCGAGAACAAACCATGGCATACATTAGAGACCCAATAGCCTCAGCATATGGAACATCATAAAGAATCTGATCATCATCAGGAATTTTCCTGTCAAGTTTATGGCTAGCAGACAATGGCAAACAATTAGATTTACAATCTGTCATATCAAATCTTTTCAGCATTTTAACTAGATAGTTCCTCTGATCAACATGAAGAACACATTTATTTCGATTCTTGGATATATTCATCCCAAGAACCTTGGAGGCTTCCCCCAAGTCTAGTATGATATGCACGCTTAACAATTCTAGACTTTTCAGCATCTGTAATACCAGCAGGATAATCAGAATCTACAGCCCCCTCAATCCCATGATGAACTAACACTGATAACATTTTCTTTTGCCATAATACGAAATCTTGAGAGCCATCGAAAATCTCTATATTAATAGAGTTTGTATTAGATTTTGTAGACATTTTTATTATGAAAGAGTTTCAGAATTCTAAAAATTTTCAGAAAAGGTTTGAGGACCGAGACTAAGATATTAACAAAAAACAGAGCCAAAAAGTGCAGAAACAGACAGCAGATGAGAGGTAATTATTAACAAGTATAAGAACAATCACAGACAATTAAAAGTAAACAATCAAAGCAAATGCAAAGAGATTTTGAATCTGCCAAAGCAATCAAGAACAATCACAAACTTCAGAACAACACAAGAAAATGGGCCTCAAACAAGCTGTGTTTCATACCAGCGGGCGTTCGGGACTTTTAATAAGAACAAAGCTTGTATCCCTTCAGCCATGTTCAAACAAGCCAATCTGTTCCGTACTGGCAGGCGGTTTGGGACTTTTAACAAGAACAAAGCTTGTATCCCTTAGCCAAGACCCAAAGTCATCACAAAGATTCACAAAGAAATTAAAAACATTAATTATCAATGCAATAGACAGAAATAAAAGGAGGAAAGGGTTTAGAAATACTCAGACTTCCTAAGCTGCTCCGCAACAGAATCCTGAAATTTTTCAGGTTCTGCTTTCCTCCACAATTCCGATTTCTCTTGGAATTGCCTTCAGCTGCAATTATTCCAGCTCTTCCTCCAGTAGTTTGAGAAGTTTTACTCAGATCTACTCTTCAGTTCCAGTGATTGGGCTTCTAGGTACCTGTCATCTCCACAAAGGTTTGTTAGAAACAAATAATGATAGAGTAATGCAAGAAATAGTCCTAGACGCCTACTGCCTCTACTAGGGTTTCAAAGTGCTCACAAAGAACCTTCAAGATTCTCTCAGATCTATCAAGATCTGAGCTAACCTCTACTGATTCGACACACAAAGACGAATCACAACAGTTTAGCCTTAGATCTACACAAATCCAAGCATAACCACAAAGAAATCACAAAGATTTTTACCTGGAGCACGAAGAGCGGTCAAGTAGTGTAAATCACACAGAGAACAAACAATCTACAGGTACGAGTCAACTCACAAAAACATGCTCTGATACCAGTTTGTGAATTAACTAGCAAGATCTATAAGCAAACATGCAACATAAAGCCAAAATAAACACAAAGAAATTAAGTGGTTAACCACAAAAGTGGCGAATCCACGGAGAACTCAGACCAAAGAGAGAGTAGCCTGGTTGCACTATGAATCAGAGAGTAATGTACAAGTTACAATAGACTCAAATCATCACAACAAAATCATAAAGATCAACTTACAGACCAAGGACAACAAACCCTAGCAGAAGCAAACGAAAGAGAAGAACATTAGCAGTCAAAGTTTCTCTCTCTTCAACCTAAACCACAAGAAAAGAGAGCATTTATACTGAGGGTTTATTAATCTGATGGACATGCGCGGATCCAAGGAGCGGGTCGGGCAGTAGAAGTGGACCAACACATATACACAAGACCGGGCCCAGACAAAAGGTAACAAAGCCCATCAGCCAGCAAAAATAAGGGCCAAGTACAACAATACAAAGAACAACAGAATGATATATGATATATTACATTATATACAACATTTTCTTTTTCATCTTTTGAGTTTTACTCTATTTTTGTTTGGTCTTGATGTATTTTATTCTTGGTTTTTTTTTCTATCTTTTGTGGCATTTGTTTTGGTTATCTTTTCAATTACACCTAATAAAAAGATGAGAATGGCCAATTTAAAAAAATAAAATATAAATATAAATATTACTGTTGGAATGAGTTAATGTTGGGATGCCTTTAATCACAAGGAATTCCTAATTACTTGGATTATAAGGATTCCTATATTGTTAGGATTCCCTTTAGTAAAGATTTCCTATTTTGAGTTTAGATCTATTTCCTTATTGTTATAATCCTTATTTGGAAAAGGATTTTGATTAAGCACCATATGTGCAACATTTATGCACTATTTTATTAGTTATTTTGAGGACATTATTGTGATTTTATACTAATTTGCCCTATTTTTGTGAATATGAACAGTTTGGAGGCATTTGTGCAAATTATGAAGTTTTCTGGGACTAAAGACCAAAAATGCAAAAAGTCAAAGATTGAAGACAAACTTTCACATCTTTCAAAAGTTAAATAAGAGATTATACTAGAGAGGATTTTGAGGAGATTTTATGGGTTTTGTTATTTTTCTTAACGGAGTATATTTACTCTGTAGAACAGTTTATTAGATTATCTTTTGTTTTCTGAAAATACTTGAAGAAGGAATTAGGCTTTAGTTTTTCTATCTGTTTTCTTTTTTTTTTTTTGTACGTTTAGTTTTATTTTGGACAATGATGTTGATTGCGCCTATGGGGTGCTAAACTAGTCTGCCCAGCTAAACGATTGATTTAATTAATTCGTGTTGTGAGATCTTTGCTTCGTTGCTTTATCTTTTAATATTTGTGTAATCTCTGTGCCCATAGTTAAGGTCATCTTATGCCCATAGCTAAGGTCATGTTAGTTTTATTTAATTAATTGATTAAGCGCGCGATTGGTTAATTGAGTATGCTAATACACTGCATGTTAGATAATTCGTAATTAATCTAATCTAGGTAGTGTTGAGGTTTCACAATCATAGTTCAAGAACTGTCGTACTGATTCATTGGCTATGACCATAGGTCTTTTCTAGTTCATATTGCAATCTAGTTCAGGTAACTCTTTAGCTGATATTATAGAGCAATTGGAAACTAATACACTCTTATTTCAACAGGAGACACAACAATTTCAACAGGAGACCAGGATGAGCATAAAAAATTTGGAGAAGCAAATGAGTCAACTAGCCACTACTGTAGGCCAGTTAGAATCGCAAGGAAAGCTTCCCTCACAAACAGAGCTAAACTCGAAGAACATCGGTGCGGTTACCTTGCGAAACGAAAAAGAATTGACAGATCACTGTGCCCACGGCAAAGAAACCCTAATTGATCATTGTGCCCATAGCAAAGAGCTGAAAGAAGAAATTAACGTGGAAACCCTAACTCAGGGGAAGAACCATGCCCACAGAGAAAGGGATCAGTTGAAAAAAGAAATCAACGTCTGAACTGATGATCGTGCTGTACTGGAAAAGCCAAAAGCCTTAGAGGTCAGACCAAATTTTCCTAGCAGACCCGAGGAGCCAAAAATCATGGAAAGCAAACCTCTATTTCTCGATAGGCTAAAGGAGACTAAAGAGGTCAATGAAGAAAATGAGATTTTCGACACTTTCAGCAAGGTTGAGGTTGGAGACATCAAAAAGTGGCATGAACTAGAAACGTTCCAACATCAGGTAAGTATCATTCCTATTTTTCTTATGCTCATAACTAAGTCACGATTACTCTTTGTTATGCAGGTGCCAAAGTTGAAGTTATATTACAAAGGGTTTCGGGTTGGAATATCAGATTGGCTTCACCTTGATTCTGCGGTTCGTGTTAGATGAAATTCAGAAACGTCTAGCCACAGACGTAAAACCAAGGCGCTATTGGGAGGCAACCCAAATTTTTATTTTATTGTTATTTTATTTTCAATTATTTTTATTTTCAATTATTTTTTTATTTTTTTATTTATTTTTTATTTTTTTTCTTATATTATTTATTTACTTATTTTTAATTTAATTTAATTTTAGTTATTTAATAATAATGAATTTTTTAAGAAAGTAAAAACAAATTAAAAATTAAAAATTAAAAAAAAAAATCAGAAAACCAAAATTTTTAATTTTTTTTAATTTTATTTCCAATCATTTTTATTCTCATTTATTTTTATTTTACTCTTTTTCTTTATTTTTATTTTTTAAAAATATTAAAATAATAAAATAATATAGATGCAATAATATAATTTTTAGAATTTCTAATTCTAATTGTTTTTCTTTATTGCGCAGGAAATAAAAACCAGAAAAGGAAAAGATTAATTATTATTTATAATTAAAAAAAATTAAAAAAAATATCAACACAGGTCGTGAACAGTAAGAAGAAGTCATTAAACCCTAGCCGCCGCACGCCGCCACCAACTCCTCCTTTCATCCTCCAGCGCGCCTCCGTCCAGAATCATCTCCAGTGACTCCGGCGTCTCTTCTCCTCCGCGATCTCCAGGCTTCAGTTCGTCGCATCTCTCTGTCATCTTCTCCGATCGCAGTTTCCAGCGATTTTTTCCAGCGCCATCTTCTTCTCTGCGTCGATCTCCTCCAACAGCCGCCATCACCGGTCTCCAGCAGTCGACTACTCCAGCAACGGCCTTGCCTGAGTCATCGCAACCAACATCTTCAGCCGTCCCGAATCTCTCCCGGTTGCCATCTCAAGTCATTCGTCATCTTCCAGCGACAACTTTCTCCGGCCGTCGGCAGCAGCACGATCTCCGCAGCATCAACTTCCTCCAGCGACCTCCAGTCCAATCGAGATTTTAGTCGCCTTCTCCTCCAGTAGATCAAACCCAACCAGCCGCCTGATTCGTTGCCAGTTTTATCCAGCGTGATATCACAGTCCAAACGATAATCACATTCCATATTCTTCTAGTTTGCTGCTTACGAATTCCGTACAATTTTTGAAAAAAAAAATTGTGTTTTACTTTCTGAATGGCGAAAACACATTACGGTTTTCAAATGCCGAAGATTGATGAAAATTGGTTGAAAATTTCGGGAAAGGAAATGTGTGTTTATTGTTTGCAGATGAACTTCGTTCGGAAGAGGAGGTGGCTGTGCCTACAACCATCCAAAGCTTTACAAGTGAAGTACAGAAACGTGAAAAATTTCAAGCGAGTTAGAGGCTGAAGATGTTGCTTGAGATGCTAATTTCCTACCTCTACCATTTTCAGGGAAGTGTCTGTCTACATTTTATTGTTTATTTTATGTTGATTGACATTACATTGGGACAATGCATGATATAAGTGTGGGGGGAGGAAATACTTTATTCTTTGTTGGGTTTATTTTTGTTTTTATTTTTATTTTTTTTAGGAAGTTTTTAGATTTTATTTTGGTTATTTGAATTTCTGGGATTTTAGTTATTTTTGGGATTTTAGTTTTTCCTCTCTATTTCTTTTGTTTCTCTTGTGTTCTGACTTTACTTATGCCCATAGGATATGCTATTTTATGCCAAACTTGAATTGCCTGTAATATAATTTTTGATTGATTTGGGAGCTTTAATTATGAAACTTAATTTTTGTGTGTACTTAAGACATTAGCAGATGCTTCTAGAGCTTATGATATTTAATTTAGAACTCACCCATGCTAGATACTCGCAAATAGAAAGTTAGATAGTTAGGAAATAATACAGCAGCCTTGAAAAAAAAGTTAAAAAAAAAGAAAGATATTGATCATGTGACTCAGTATCATCAGCTAGGATTAGTGGATCGGCGCTAATCTTCCTTAAGTTATTGTATGTATGGAGCCGCTGGTGGTAGGAGGATTTTCCCCTATTAGGGCCGAATACAGTCCGACTAAAGTCACACATTCTTAGTTTTTCCATTTTCTTTCACTAGCCGGAATAGGTGACACGGCACTTGTTCTCCTTAAGTGGCTTATGTACGGAGAAGCTAGTGATTGGAAAGAGTTTAGTACCTTTTTGGGGTCGTTTTAAACTTGGAAATAACTGGGAGTGTTGATTTGAAATGTCTCACTGGTTGTTTAGGGTAAAATTCTCTCAAAAAAATAAAAAAAAATAGAAAAAAAAGAAGAAAAAAAAGAAAAAGAAAGAAAGAAAGAAAGAGAGATACCCGACCAGTGTCTAATAAAGTTATTTTATTTTGCTGGCTGCTTTAGTTGGGTATAATAATTTGACTGTCTTTTATATTTGCTTGTGGCGCTGGTATAAGTGATTTCTTTTGCGAATTATCACTTGCTGTCTTTGCATCTGCTCTAATCAAAGATAGAATTAAATTTTGTGTGCTTAATACATGATAGCTCCCTGTCTTTCATTTTTTATTTACTTGTGGGCACCGTGGATTATGCTTGATTCCTTTTGGGCAGACAGTTTTGTTAGACCACTTGATTTTTCTTTTGAGAGTGAGTTATGGGCATACTTGAGGGCAAGTATAAGATAGTGTGGGGGAATTTGATTAAGCACCATATATGCAACATTTATGCACTATTTTATTAGTTATTTTGAGGACATTATTGTGATTTTATACTAATTTGCCCTATTTTTGTGAATATGAACAGTTTGGAGGCATTTGTGCAAATTATGAAGTTTTCTGGGACTGAAGACCAAAAATGCAAAAAGTCAAAGATTGAAGACAAACTTTCACATCTTTCAAAAGTTAAATAAGAGATTATACTAGAGAGGATTTTGAGGAGATTTTATGGGTTTTGTTATTTTTCTTAACGGAGTATATTTACTCTGTAGAACAGTTTATTAGATTATCTTTTGTTTTCTGAAAATACTTGAAGAAGGAATCAGGCTTTAGTTTTTCTATCTGTTTTCTTTTTTTTGTACGTTTAGTTTTATTTTGGACAATGTTGATTGCGCCCATGGGGTGCTAAACTAGTCTGCCCAGCTAAACGATTGATTTTAATTAATTCGTGTTGTGAGATCTTTGCTTCGTTGCTTTATCTTTTAATATTTGTGTAATCTCTGTGTCCATAGTTAAGGTCATCTTATGCCCATAGCTAAGGTCATGTTAGTTTTTAATTAATTGATTAAGCGCGCGATTGGTTAATTGAGTATGCTAATACACTGCATGTTAGATAATTCGTAATTAATCTAATCTAGGTAGTGTTGAGGTTTCACAATCATAGTTCAAGAACTGTCGTACTGATTCATTGGCTATGACCATAGGTCTTTTCTAGTTCATATTGCAATCTACGTGTTAGATTAGTGATTGATTCGAAGGGTCGTACCTGGTCAGTCTAATAACTAAGGAAAAGATTGGTTATTTGGCACGTTGTCAACAACTATAACTGTGGTTATTAAATTCGATAGAGATATCTTTAGAATCAATGATCAACACATTAATTAAATGATCGGTTAGCTGGGTCTTTTAATATATTTGATTGTTAATATTTAGCGTTTTTAGCATTCAATCCAAATCCACTTTTCAAACCCCCATTTACATTACTTGGTCAGTATACAATACACAATTGATAACCGTTCTCTGTGGATTCGATCTTGTTTACTACAATCAATTTGTTGTTTACAGGATATTTAAATTACTGACGGACTCGACACCCGTCAGATTTGTTTCTCCTAATTATGATTATTTGGTTCCTTGTAAAAAGAAAATAAATTAGAAAAGTATATTTGGTGATCACTATAAATAGAGCTGTCTCATGAAAAAGTAATCATCTCATCCCAACTCTCTGGGTGGTTGATTCATCATTTTATTGATTAGATAATTGAACTTGTGACCTGTGATGGAAGAGAGATATAATTAAAATCCCTAACAGTTAAAAATAAAGAGTTTTTTTTTTTTTTTTAAGATTTTCTAAAGAGTAATGAAGGAAAGTTGAAAAATTATAAAAGGATTATGGTTTTTCAATTGGAGAGAGAAATTAGTAATAAATTTAAAATAATGATTAAAAAGAAAAGAAAAAGAAGGGAGGAAAGAGAAATAAAGTTACATCACAACCATTCAACTTATCCTGCATTCACGGTGAGAGATTTTGTGTAAATTTAATACTTTGACACCATGTGTCAAAGTATCCCTCCTCTTTATATATATATTGTTAGAATTTGTATATTATTTCAATAAGAATTATTTTTTAAAATTTATTATTAACGAATTAAAATAAATACTTATATTATAAGTTATGTGCACTTTAATTTTATTTTGTTGTGATTAAAAATTTTTATCAAATAGTTTTTAAAATAAAAAATTAATTGTGCGTATTCAACAAACATGTATGTTGTATTTAACATATTTGTATTTTAATACTAGGTCCGGTGGCACATTGCATGTGTCAATTTATTTACCTTTTAATTTTTAAAATTTTTTTTTAATGAAAATCAATTTAATTTTTAAATAATTTTTTATAAAATAAAAATAATTTTTTTAAAAACTAGGAAAAATGCAGGAGAAATTTTTTATAAAATATTTTATCGTAATATTTCAATTTAAATTTTTTTATTTAGTTATTAAGATATAATAATTTTTTTAAATTATTATTAAAAATAACTGGCGTGTATGAAAAAATTATATTTCATCATTATTCAAAATTTTATTGATAAATTTCATATTATAAAATTAGTGTATAATTATGTATTTAGCGATATGAAAATTGGAAATACAATTTTAATTAAATTTAAATTGTAAATATATTTTATTTTGTTACATTATAAAATTAGTGTATAATTAGTGTTTGTTTTAAAAGATATACACAAATAAACTTGTAAAAGTTTGGTTTCAATTCATAATCGAGTTTTCCAAAATACATCTGAATTTTTATAATTACGTTCACAGTCTGTGAATGACCTATAAAATGAAAATCAAAGTTTAGTTTTGCAAACTTTTTAAATCAGAACTATAATTATATAACTAAACTATTAATGGCCTATAAAAAGTTCATATTTAATCAATTATTTTATTTTTTAAAGATTTAATCACATATATTAATAATAATATTTCATATATATAATTATTTATTTTTATATACAAATTAGATATTCCATTATATATATATATATATATATTCTAGTCAATAACATTTATTTGCTATATATTGACCGGGATAAAAAACTATTGATCGGATAATCCGTCCATATCAATATTTTGATCCTATATTTATCTTTAAATAAATTTTTAATTTCAAATTTGTTCTAAAAATAACGTATCAAATTAGGTTTAGATCAAAACGTATGTATTTTTTCTATTCTAAATATAATATATTGTTATACTTTTTTATTTATTAATAAATTAATTTATATATAAATACAAAGTATTTTATGTTAATGAAATTTTTTGAAATAATATTACAGTGAAATTGTAAACTTAAATTTTATATTAAATTACTTTTAAATATTATAATTATGTAACAATTTATCTATAGTATATTTGATTATAATTAGTAAATTTTAAAAAAAAAAAAAATTAAAAAAATAAATTAAAAAATGAAAAAATATGTGATGACAAGGAGAGAGGCTACTTGATTTACACACGTGTCAACCTGAACAAAATTTAAAAAAAAAACAAAGACAAAATGGCAAAAGTGGAGACAGCTGCCAGGTCTGTTGGCACCTGCTAATTTTTACTTTTTTAATTTTTAAATAAATTTTTATAATAAAAATAAGAGTTAATTGCACTCACACCCCTTAAACGATAATAAATTACACATATATGAACACTTTAGTATTAATACACACTCACACCCCCTTATCCAATAATAAAACCTTATTTAATTAATAAATTTATCAATATAATAATAAAATTTACAATTCTAAATACATCTATAAGATGTAATGTTCATTTGAAGTTAATTTTACCTTATATTTATCAATTCCATTTGTTACCATATGTGTAATAAGAAGAAAATCACATTACATCACCAATGTTGGGAGTATATTAAAATTTTGGATAATTTGGTATTTTTAATACTTTTTCAATTTGGTTCCCCTAATAAAACACTATCAATTTTGTCCACCGCAACAAAAACACTGTACTGTCTCCAATTCTGTATCGCATCGTCCCCAAATTTCTGTATTGTCTCCTTTAACCAAACACAACGTAAAGAAACCGATATTATTAAATAGAGCCATATATCATATGAGATTAAAGTTTTATACCTACCCCCAACCAAGAGTTATAATTGTCCATTTAGTTTACAGTTTTATTAACTCATATGGTTAAATATGGAACATTCCATATATATAGTATGATTATATATATTATATATATATATATATATATATATATATATATATTCTATATGTTTCAATTCAAATAATGTTTTTTAATTTAGTTTTGTTTCATTGCAAATATATATTTTGATTTTTAAATTTTATCTTTAGATAATATTTGTCATTTCTTATATAAACATTTTTAATTAAAAGGTTTTTTTTACAATTATATTTAGTTTTATAATAATTAAAGATATTTAATTCCAGAAGTATTGAACTGAAACAGTGCCAGTAATAATTTGCATTCTTCTTACGGTGGATGTTATTTTTTATTTATGTCAAATCAAAATAGTTATGATACTCTACATATCATATAATTATTGGAAATTACAACTAATAAATGTCTTCCTTCTGTGCAAATTTCACACAGAAATCACATGAGGTGCTTCCAAAATTACCGACACAATTGTCTCATAAAATATTTTTCTCAGAAAAACTAATTAACAAAGACGAAAAACAAATGAAAGTACAAAATTTATTAAAGCATTCAGAATAAAAACAATAAGAATTGTGTCTACAACACTTAAATTTCATGTACAATATTATAGGATAATAATATAATAATTACATAACATGAATAAACCAAAACTGATTGCAACATGAGCTGATTATTCTATTAAAAACATGGAACCAATTCATAGTACTTTCCAACTTTACCAGTAAAAGACGTCTAAGTCATATTGGTCTCCAAATCTACCATTAAACTTTTTCAAGTAAGATAGTGTCACCGAACTCTCCATTCAATAGCTTTTGAATTGTCTTTTGACTCTATCAATTTGAAATAATGGAAACTAATAATGGCGTGATGTTTTTGATACAAAATATTTATATTCATAGATCTTATATCTTCTCCGGTGGGTGCTTGTGAGAGCAAGCAATAATATCCATCAAAATGGATATAATGCATAGATTGCCGTTTAGAGAGTGAGTTTAAGAAGATGAGTTTTAGGTGGAATGGAGATGAATGAAGAAGGAAGTTTTTTACTTCTAGAATAATAAGAACTCAAAACCAAAGAACTGAACATGAACAGAGATCAAACAAACACATTACCTGATTCACTCATAAAAGGGCTAATTTAGGAGACCTCAGTATATGAATCTGTTAATGAAGAACATTAAAATACAAAGACACATACACCAGACGGATGAGAAACCTAGCAAAATAGGAGGAAGAGGGTTAAACACAATCTGTCAGAAGTTGCTCTTGAGAAGAAAAGAACAATAAATACTTAGGATAAGTGTCGAGGCATCAGTCAAATGACCGGTACGGATGGACTGAACCAGCCCACTAATAATTTTGATGTTAGGTGGCCAATGCAGTATAAATGAATACAAGACTTGATTAAATGAATATAATATTACAACAATCGTGGCTAATGTCTCTGTGGAGAAAAAAAAGGTAGAAGATTAATTGTACCCAAATATTTTCTTGTGAAAAATATAATAAGCTAATTTTTGATAAATAGGATATCAGCCATAGAAAACTCTAAAAAAAAAAAAAAAGGAGAGGAGACTAATTTTAGACAAATATTTTTGATAATTTAAAAGAATGAAAATGATATAACTACTTTAAAAAATTTATAATCAATTTATTTTAATTGAAGATAAAAGATAAGATGTAATTTTTAACATCACAAACAAACAACCATGCCAATTAAGAATCACTTAAATTATAATTTGAAAATGAGACGAGAGAATAAAGATATCTGACATTTAGCTCTTCAATGGTGAAAATTTTATAAAACCCTATAAAAATCAAGATTTTTAATATTGATACTCTTTGAAATAAAAAATAATTATAAAGTTAATACAGTGAAGTTATACAGTGAAGTTATATAAATAATTGTTCGTTAATTATATTATAAAATGATTGACTTAGAAAAAAATCATGATATGTATTATATAAGGATGATTCAAATTGATTTAAACAATAATATTAAAGTAAACCTAATCAATCAGTTAAAATCGGTAACATTCTAGATCAAATGATAAATTGAAATCACAGACAAATAACCTTCATAGTCACACTATATTATATTACACACAATAACTTGTCACAAAAATTATAATCTAGATGGAAAATTAAAGTGAAAATTCTGTTAAATGGGCTTTTTAAATTTCAAAATACAATTATAGGTCTGTTTTGAAAAATATACAAAAACAGACTTTTAAAAGTTTAGTTTTCACTTCATAGGCCAAGTTTCCTAAAATACCCCTGAATTTTTACAATTCACAGATGCTGTGAATTACGCTCACAGTCTGTGAATTACAGTCACAGTCTGTGAATGGTCTATAGAGTGAAAATCAAATTTTAGTTTTGCAAACTTTTTAAAAGTGGTCTATAATTATATAGTAAACTTTTTATGGCCTATAAAATTTTTTTCCCTAAATTAAAATTGAAATCACTGCTTATTTTATATAGTATGATAAACTAATTTCCATTGTTCTTATATTCTTTAACCTCAAATTAACTTATTTTTGTGGTGCATTTAACATTGGCTAATGTCTTTGTAGATAGAACCTTAATTATATATATATATATATATATATATATATATATATATATATATAATCACTCAAATATAAAAATATTATTTTCTGATGTTAGATATTAAATTTTTTTTAGCATAAATAAATATAATTATGTAAATATTCTGCCCATATAAAAGATAAAACATATGAACATTTGTCACAATGTTATTTTATTTTATTAAAATTGAAGTTTTTTAATTTAATATAAAACCAAATGTTAAAGTATTATTATAGAACTGTTAAGTTTAACAGTAAACAACAAACAAAACTAAACAATTAGAGTTTTAAGGGATATCTTATTGAAACATAAACTTGGCTTTTATAACATTACAAAAACTAGTAACAAACCAAACGTAACAGACGAGAAATCACGTGGAAATGTTATAAATAAAATCTACAACCAACAAAATCTATTCCCATAACAACAAATTATTCAGTGGTTTTTGACTAAATCAAAGACCCTTACAATCCCTCCATTGAACTCATTCTACTATGTCCGGAATTAGTTCAGATCTGTAATGCTGCATACACCAAGTTCACTACGTAACTTTTGAAAAGCATTCAACTTGAGAGGTTTTGTCAATAAATCTTCAAGTTGATCACGGTACCACAAAATAATAAAGTAACACTTCATTCTTTAGTAAGTTCTCTAATCAAATGAAATCTTACTTTTATGTGCTTGGAACGACTATGTAAAATTGGATTGTTGGACAACTTGATAGTCAAAGCTTTATCACACATCATCTTTGTTCTTTCTTTTTGTGAATGACTAATTTCTTTGAGTATCCTCCTCATTCATATGGCTTGACACGCACAAGCAGCCGATAAAGTGACTATAGGTTGCTTGCGAAATGACAAAGATACTGCTCCACCACTCATTATAAATACATAGCCAGAAGTACTCTTGCTATCTTCCATATCACCAGCGTAGTCACTGTTAGTAAAACCAAGCAAATCGCCGATACCTATTTTCCCATAAAATAAAATATAATTGATAGTACATTTCAAGTACCTTAGCACCCTTTTTACTCTTGCAAAGTTACATTGCCTAGGAGAAGCAATGAAACGACTAATCATACTTATTAAAAATTTGAGTTCAGGACGAGTCGCTGTGAAATACATCAAACTTTCCACTACTTGTTTGTACATTGTTGCATCCACCTTTGTGCCATTTTTATCTTTGCCAAGTTTTTGACTTGGAACAATTGGATTACAAACAAATTTGTAATTTTCCATCCCAAATCGTTGAAACCTCAGTTACATACTTCATTTGGCATATAAAAAGACCATCAGACCTTTGTATTACCTCGATGCCTAGAAAAACCTCATTAGACCTACGTCAGTCATATCAAACTCCTTCATCATTGAACATTTGAATTATGTTAAAAGCTCTTCATCATCTTCAGTAAACAAAATATCATCAACATAAATACTTACAATAAAATTTTTACCTCTTTTCCTCTTGACAAAGAGTGTTTGCTCACTAGAACTACTTTCGAAACCTTCTTCGATGATGTACGTCTCTATTTGACTAAACCAAGCTCGAGGTGCTTGTTTTACTCCATAGAGTGTCTTTTGTAATTTGTACACCACATGTTCACTCCATTTCTTTCTAGCCTTTTGGTTGTTCAATGAAAATATGTTCATTCAACTCCTCATGCAAAAATGCTAATTTGACATTTAAATGATAGAGTTTCCAACCTTTTTGACCTACAAAAGCTATGATCATCCTCATAGTGTCCATTCTAGCCAGAGGTGCAAAAATCTTAGTATAATCAATCCCATGCTCTTATGTATAGCCTTTTACCACCAGCCTCACCTTGTATTTATCAACTTCTCCACGCTCATTAAGCTTAGTTTTATAAATCCGTTTGACTCCTATTTTCTTAGCACCAATAAGAAGATCCATTATGTGCCATGTTTGATTTCTTTCAATGGATTTGATTTCTTCATCCATGGTCAATCTCTATTTTTGACTTTTTTTTTACAGCTTCTTCAAAATTTATAAGACTCAAAACAATCAAAAGTGCCATATTTGCTTCTTAATCCTCTTTAGAGATACCTTCTCCAGAGACATAATCTGCTAACCACATAGATGGTCGTCGATTTCTTCCTTCTCTTACCAATTCTAGTTCATCTACTCCTAGAGAATTTACTTCGGCCTATGTTACTCTTTTTCCAGCATTAACTGGAATGTTTTTTCCATCTGCATCATGCTTAGTGTCAATAATATCTCCCTTAAGTAGTTTTGTTTTATCTTCAAAATTCTTCTAATCCTATCCACGATCTTCTTCGAAGACTACATCACGACTCACTATAATCTTCTTTACACCTGGATTAAATTCAGTACCCTTTGGATTTGCTACTAACACCAAAGAGAACACAATTTATGGATTTATTTTCAAGTTTTATTCTCTTCACATCTGGAATGTGAACATGCCCCACACATCCAAAAACTCAAAATAATCAACTAATGGTTTCTTCACACTCCAAGCCTCTTATGTTGTCATATCTTTCACTACTACTATAGGTGATCGATTTAATATATGATTTGTCCATTGAACTGCTTTTAGCCAAAAATGCTTAGGTATGTTCTTCTTACTCAACATAACTCTTACCAAATTCATTATCATGCGATTTTTGCATTCAGTCATTCCCTTTTGCTGGGGAGTATAGGCAGTGGAGAGTTGCCTCTTCACTCCATACTGCTTACAGAATTTATTGAATTCTATTGAGTTGAATTCTCCACCTCTATCTATTCTCAAACATTTTATAGACATTCCACATTCTTTTTCTACCAAAGTCTTGAAACATTTAAAGTGATAGAAAGTCTCTGATTATTCAATAAGAAAATAAATCCATGATTTCTAGAGAAGTCATCTATAAAACACAATAAATACCTTTTTTGGCTGCTGAAAATAGAACTTACAGGACAACACAAATCCGCAAGAATCATACCCAATTTTTCAACTGCTCTCAATTGGCTTCCTTGAGGAATGGAATGTCGATGCTGCTTACCCTTCATACGCGCCTCACAAGTAATGCTTAGAGCAACGACTTGGGGCAAACCTTCCACCATTTGCTTCTATTTTAAAATGCCCAAACGTTTGTAACTGAGATGACCGTAACGAGGATGCCAAAGCGTTGATTTATTCATATTTGATACTTGAAGGCATCCATCATCAATTGTTGATACAGATGATTTAGTAGACAAAATGAACATCCGATTTGCACTTATAACGTAAGCGCATAGGCAAAAGAGCTTGGTGCTCGTTGTTCACCATTTGCTGTTACACATGGGCGAGACGAAGAAAAGCCCCCTAACTATTGTTATTTTTCCTTTATGTAGATGGTAAATATGTAGACTCCATTTTTAAATAATACCGATACTCTTTTTCCTAGGAGCTGTCCAACACTCAAGAGATTATTTTTTAGCTCAGAGACCCAGTACGCATCACCAACAGTGTAGCCAATTTCTTGCAAAGTCAATTTTATACCAACAGTGTAGCAAATTCCTTGCAAAGTCAATTTTATAGCTCCTTTCCCAATCTTTTGCATCTTTGTGTTATTTCTAACCTTAACAGTATAAATAAAACTTTCGTCTAAGCTTGAAAACATATTTTCATTTCTGCACATGTAGTTTGAGCAACCAGAGTCTAAGAACCGCAAATCACTTTTTGTTTCCTCTTGCAGTTCTGTATGAGCCATTAGCAACAATTCCTCCTCCTCTTCAAGGTTAGCATAATTGGCCTTGTTATTCAACTGTGGACATTCATAGCGAAAATAACCTAAAGCATGACATTTGTAACATTCAACCGTTTCTTTATCAAATGTTGATCTTCCTATTTCGTGTCCTCTTCCTCTAAAAGTGCTTCTCCCTCTATTACTCACACAATCTACTTTCAACTTTCCGAACTTGATCCTCTCCATCGTTGTTAGGACGACAGAATTTTTGTTCATGTACCACTAATGAACTTTTTAATTCATAAATGGACATAGTTGTTGTGTTCTTTGATTCTTTTATAGAGACAACAACGTAAGTAAATTTTCCAGTCAATGTACGAAGAATTTTCTCTACAATCTTCTTGTCTAGCATCTCTTCCCCGTTGCTCCTCATCTTGTTGGAGACTGTCATCACTCGTGCAAAGTAAACTGTGATGTTTTCATCCTTCTTCATTTATAAAATCTTAAACTCCCTTCTTAATGCGTTAAGAAGTGATTTCTTCACCTTTAGATTTCCACCAAACTTCAGCTTCATTGAGTCCCAAACAATCTTGGATGTGTTGCGGTCCAAGATCTGTTAAAAAATAGTGTGATCAATAGTCTGGAAAATGTAATGATTCAGTTGATGATCTTTGGTTCGAGCATCATCAAGTTGTGCTTGTTGTGCCTCTGTCAGGTTTGCTCCTTCTATTGGTTCTAGAAAACTATTTTTCACAAAACTCCATAGACCTTTTGCTCGGAGCAAATTTTCTATCAATTCACTCCAATGATCATAGTGACCATCGAAATGAGGAACTTTATTAAAGATCTCTCGTCACTCATACTTTTACTCTCTGTGTTTACTCTCATGCTCTATTTTTCCTCTTAATCATGTTTTTTTTCACACTTCGATTACTTGAAGATTGCAACTTCTCTACAAAGCCTCGTATGGCTCTGATACCAATTGTTGAGTTTGACAGAAACAACATACAAAACGTAAACAGTTAGAGTTTTAAGTGATATTTTATTGAAACTGAAACTTGGCTTTTATAGCCTTATAAAAACTGTAGTAACAAACCAAACGTAACAGACTAGAAATCACGTGGAGCTGTTACAAATAAAATCTACAACCAACAAAATCTAATATCCAAAACAATAGATTATTCAATGGTGTTGGACTAAATCAAAGAGCCTTACAAAAATGAGAATATTCAATAATAAAGAGCATATATTATATTATTATTATTAAATACTTGTAACAATATGTTAAGTAAAAATTTGTGGAGGATATGTTTGAATATAAGTAATTATTATTATTATTATATATCTATATATATAATAAATAAAGTATTTCAAGTTAGATGGAATAGTAGAAAGAAGATCATTTGTTTGCACTTAATAAATAATCATTAAGATCCCAATTTGTAATTTTTTTAATTCTCATAAAAAATACCAATTAATATATTTTTAAAATTAAAAAATTAAAATTAGTAGCATCAGTAAACTCTATAGATTTATCACCACTTATAAAATTTAAGGTATATATAAAAAAATATTTTTTCTCTACTTATTGTTATTATTGTCTTCTTATAATTTTTAATAATTTTCAAATTGATTTTTAAAATAATATATAAATTTTAGAAAAAGTCTACTTTAACTACTATTATAATTTCTATCTAAGAATAATTTAAATTTTAACCTACATAATGGAATATATCATTTTCTTAAATAGATATTTTTTTTAAAAATATTTTTTCTTTTAAAAGTGTTAAACTAAAGAGACTTTTGAGTAAGTAAAATTTGAAGAGTGAAAAACTGAATACCTTTTATTGATATAACGAGCTATTATATAGCAGTAGTACATAACTGATAAAGCTGAAATCAAGATAACTCTTAAGATTTAGGAAGACCAATCTTTTCCTAGATTGATTGACCGGGTCTTATTCTAGTTTTTAATGCGATCTACGTTAGATCAATGATTGATTTAAAGGGTCGTACCCAGTCAGTCTATCTAGAAAAAGATTGGTTATTAGGCACGTTGTCAATAGCTATAACTGTGACTATTAAACAGTGTAGATATTTTTAGTTTCGATGATCAACACTCAATTCAAATAAATTGACTTAGCTGGGTACTTAATTATAATTGATTTTTCATCTTAAATTTAATTCTAGTTTAATTAATCGCATATTCTCGAAATCCCCCATTTACTTTGATTTGGTCAATACAATTACATTTATCGATTTTCATTCTCTATGGATCGACCTTATTTGCTACAATTTATTGTGTTCGTATGTTAATTTAAAAGTTGACGGATTCGACACCCGTCAAATTTTTGGAACAACCTAAAAAGAAAACTTAAATAAAGATGCAGATAATATCCTTCCCTACACTTAGAAATTACATTGTCCCAATGTATAAGTCATTTCAGTAAAACCAAAGAAAAGGTAGACAGATACTTCCCTAAATACTGTGGAGGTAGGAGCTGTGGGCACAGGCTAGCGAATACAACTTCAAATTTCATCCAATAGCTATTGCATTATTAAACTGAAGCCAATCTAATATTCCAACCCGAAACCCTTTGTAATATAACTTCAAATTCGGAACCTGCACAACAAAGGGTAGTCGTAACTTAGTTATGAGCATAGGAAAAGGTGACTTGTTACATCCAGATATTTCAACGTGTCCTGTTCATGAAATGTTTCAGTGCCTTCATCATCAACCTTGTTGAAAGTTTCAAAACTATCTTTTTCTTCTCTACCCCTCTTGGTCTCTTCAAGTATCCCTAGAAATAATTATTTAACTTTTGGGATGCTTAACTCCGTAGGTGTTTGTTGGAGAACATAAACATATTTCACGATTTCTTTATCTTCTTGTGACCTTTGGTCGTGGGCACAATGTTGCTCATTTGATTTTAGGGTTTCTTCCCGTGACCATTGGTCGTGGGCACAGTCCTTCCCCTGGGTTAAGGTTTCCATGTTAATGTCCTTCTTTAACTTTTCGCTATAGGCACAACAACCAGTTAGGGTTTTCTTACCGTGGGAGCAACGATCGTCTATCAATTCTTTTCCATTTCGCAAGGTAACCGGACCGATGTTCTTTGGGTTGAGCTCTGTTTGTGAGGGAAGCTTTCTATGCGATTCTAACTAGCCTACAGTAGTGGCTAGTTGACTCATTTGCTTCTCCAAATTTTTTATGCTCGTCCTGATCTTCTGCTGAAATGGTTGTGTCTCCTGTTTAAATAAAAGTGTGTTAGTTTCCAATTGCTCAATAATATCAGCTAAAGAGTTACCTGAATATTGATCATTCTCATATTGGAAAACTGGTTCATTCAATTGATAGTTCATCGACCCATATCCCAGATTAGGGTGATTCGTCCATCCTTCATCATACGTATTATAGTCGATATCATATCTTCCTTGCTCTTCGTAAAACTCTAATACATTAAGTTGCTCTGATGTATCATATTGCCATGTTGGACATACTTTAGTAGGGTTTCCAAGTGCTGCACAAATTCCACATAGCCTTAATTGTGGGACAACTGTTGAGCTTCAACTGCAACCAAACGATATAAGGCAGCAGTTAACTCTTGAATCTGATTAGAAAGATCACTTACCTCATTTGTTGTTAAGTCTAGTTCTGAGTGCCATTCATCAAACATCTTCAGGATACGTATTTTGATCTGACGCTATGGGCACAAGTAAGGCACGACTAAAAAAAAGCTGGTCATAAACAGAAACAAAATTGATTAATACTGTTCCCCGGTAACGACGCCAAAATTTGACGGATGTCGAATCCGTCAATATAAATTTAACCTGTAATACAAATAAACTTGCAGTAAACAGGATCGATCCCACAGAGAACAAAAATCAATAATTGTAAATGTTAAGACCAAATCAAATAAAACTGGGGGTGTAGAATATAGGAATAATTAAACTAAAAATGAAATTAAAACAATAAAACAATCAATGATATTTAAACATCCAGCTAAGTCAACTTATTCAACGTAGTGTTGATCATCGAAACTAAGTATATATATGCAGTTTAATAGTCACAGTTATAGCTATTGACAACGTGCCTAATAACCAATCTTTTCCTTAGCTATTAGACTGACCGGGTACGACCCTTCGAATCAATCACTAATTTAAAGTAGACCGCATTAAGAACTAGAAAAGTCCCGTGACAATAACCAATTGAATCAGTATGACAGTTCTTGAATTATGATTATGCACTCTCAATATTACCTAGGTCAAATTAACTACGAGCTATTTGACGTGCAATGTGTTAATCCTAATTAACCAATCAATTGCGCACTTAATTAACAAATTAGAATAACATGTGCATTTAACCATGTCCATATAGAATACACAAATATTAAACAAGCATGTAAATTAAAACACAATTCTCACAACACACGTATAATTGACTTAGCTTGATGAGACTAGTTTAGCACCCCATGGGCACAGCGAAAATCATCGTCTCAATAAAACTGCGTACAAAGAATGAAGAAACAGAGTGTTTTTATTGAAAACTAAAACTGCCTAATTCTGATCATTCAGAGTAAATATATACTATGTTACAAAACTGAAAATCATTAAAAATCTCCTCATAATCCTCATTTAAAAACTCTAAATTCAAAATATAAAAATCCTGAAAATCCCATCCGTTTATTTCTAAATAAGTCTTCAGATGAAATCTTTTTGACTTTGACTCTGCTTTGGCAATTATTGTCGTTAATCCTCAAAAACCTTCATATTTGTATAATTGCCTCAAATCTGTCCAAAATTACAAAAACAGGCAAATTAATAACAAATCTTCAATAAGGTCCAAAAATAATAAACAAAATAGTGCAGGAATAATGTCAATTTCATGCTTAATCAGCAGTACATAACTGATAAAGCTGAAATCAAGATAACTCCTAAGTTTTAGGAAGAGCAAATCACTAACTGAAGAATCTCATTACAACGAGATTTTATTGAAACAATTAACAATTAAATCTTAACAATTCCTTCCTTAAACTGAATTCAAACAGCACTTCAGTTTACACCAGATATCATCCCCAAGTGTTCTATTAACTTCAAGAAACCCTCTAACTTGAGAGGTTTAGTCATTAAGTCAGCTAATTGTTCCTCTGTAGGACAATAAATCAACTAAACATCACCAGCTTTGGTAAGTTCACGGAAAAAATGAAACTGGACATCTATGTGTTTACTACGATCATGCATAACTGGATTTTTAGACAGCTTGATAGCAGAGACATTATCACAGTAGATGATAGTTGATTGACTTTGACTTGTATCCAATTTACTTAATAGGTCATTTCAGCCACACTGCCTAACACGCACATGAAGCTGTAGAGATGAATTCTGCCTCTGTAGTGGATAAGCTAACAACTGGTTGTTTCTTTAAAGACCAAGAAACTGCCCCTGAACTCAATAAAAACACATAACATGAAGTGCTCTTTCGATCTTCTAAATCACTAGCATAATCATTGTCTGTGTAAGCAACCATTTAGTGTCATCTCCTCCTCGTTTATAAAATATCCAAACTCAGATGTACCCTTCAAGTATCTCATCACTCTTTTTGCTACCTGCAGATGAAGTTCAGTTGGATTCTTTATAAACCTATAAATCCGGTCGAGTTGCTATAAGATACATTAGACTTCCTACAATCTGTTTGTAGTAGGTTTCATATACTTTAGTTCCACCCTCATCTTTAATGAGTTTAGAACCAGGAATAATGGGATTTTTGACTAAGTTGTTGTTGTCCATTCCAATTTTTTGCAAAATCTTTGCTTCATATTTTCTCTAGCAAATTAAAATTCCTTCTGATCTCTATGAAACTTCTAAACCAAGGAAATATTTCATCTTTCTAAGGTCTGTCATGTCAAATTCAAGCATCATAGAACTCTTAAAATCATCAAGCATAGTATTATCATTGCCAGTAAATATAAGATCATCAACATATAAATTGGCAATTAATACCTTACTATCTTTTTCCGTTTTGATGAACAAAGTAGGTTCATACTCACATTTGTCAAATCCTTCTTTGACAAAATAAGCTTCAATACGGCTACAACATGCTCGTGGTGTTTGCTTGAGACCATAGATGGCTTTCTTCAACTTGTAAACCTTGTTTCATTTTCCCTTTTCACATAATTAAGTGGCTGCTCAACAAAAATCAGTTCATTCAATTCTCCATGCAAAAATGCTGACTAATTGATGTATGAGCCATCCCTTTTTAGCTGTAAATGTTATCACCAACTGAATTGTCTCCTTACATGCCACCGATGCAAAGACTTCTGTGTAGTCGGTTCCATGTTCCTGAGCGTACCCTTTCACTACAAGCCGAGCCTTATATTTGTTGACTTCTCCATTCTCATCAAATTTAGTTCTGTAAACCCACTTCACTCCAATCTTTTTCCCTCCTTCAGGCAAGTCTACTAAGTCCAATGTTCCATTCCGTTCAATAGCCTGCATTTCAGCATCCATAACTTGTCTCCATTTCACATTCTTCACATTCTCCAGTTCTGTAGGATCAATAGATATTGCTGCAAACATAACATTACTATTTTCTTCTTCAGAAAGTCCATCTCCTGTATCGTAATCTCTCATCCAAATTGGTGGTATTCTTGTCCTCCTCTGTGTAGCAGTAGATAAATGTTGATCTGTAGGCAGGGAATCTGATGAGACATGATGATCAGTAGACTTAGACTCTATATGATCACCTTCTATCTTACCTTCAATATCATTTTCTGCACACTCCAAATCACAAGCAATGACTTTTTCATATTGCTTTTCCCAATCCCAACATTTATCTTCTTAAAAAATAACGTCTCTGCTCATGAGAACCCGCTGTGAAAGTGGATCATAAAGTCTGTACGCCTTTGACTCTTCACTTACACCTAATAAAACACAACATAAACTTTTATCATCAAGTTTAGTTCGAGTTTTATTTGGTACATGAACATGAGAGATGGAACCGAACACTCTAAAATATGCAATTGAAGGTTTGACTCCACTCCATGCTTCTTCAGGTGTCTTATTCTTTACCGCCAGCGTGGGACTTCGATTCAAAACATGGACAACCCAATTCACTGTTTCTGGCCAGAATGTCTTAGGGATTGTTTTCTCTAAGAGCATGCTACGAGCCATATTCATAATTGTTCTATTCTTTTGCTCTGCAACTCCGTTTTGCTGAGGTGTGTATGCTGCAGTAAGCTACCTTTTTATTCCATTCTCATCACAAAACCTAGTGAATTCTTGTGATGTGAATTCTCCTCCCCGTTCTGTATGTAAACTTCTAATACAAGAATTTGACTTTCTCAACATGAGTTTTGAATCGTCTAAATACATTGATTGCTTCAGATTTTTCAATCAAAAAATAAACCCATAATTTTCGACTGAAATCATTAATGAAAGTGAGTAAGTACCTCTTTCTTCTATTAGAGATGGGTGATATTGGTCCACATATATCAGCATGCACCAAGTGTAGAGTTGTTGAAGCTCTCCATTTACTTTGCTTCAAAAATGAATCACGATGTTGCTTTCCAACCAAACAATGTTTACGCAACTTCGTTAGAGAATTGAGATATTCTGGCAAGCCGTGCACCATTTGTTTTTGCTAAGAGTCTTCAAACCTCCAAAACTCAAGTGTCCATAACAATAGTGCCAAAGATGCACTATATCTTCTATGACAGTATTGAAACAAACAGACTTTATAGGACGAGATACAACATTTAAAGTAAACATACGATTTGAGGTCATGGTCGTCTCCATAATTAAGCCGTTGTCAGGATGAAACACCTTACATCTACCGCTTTGAAATAGAGCAGAAAGTCCTTTCTCTTGAAGTTGTCCAATACTCAAGAGGTTATTCTTCAAGTCCGGTACAAAGAATACCCTTGTGATGACGTGAGTCATAGTATTCACCTGAAGTCGTATGTTGCCTTTTCCTTGTACACTCAAGCTTGAATTGTTCCCCAGTTTCACAGATTCATGAAAACCATCATCGAAATAAAAAAGTAGTCTTTCTTTCCGTACATATGGTTACTACATCCCGAGTCCAAAAACCATGTATCTGCCTTATCGACATCGTCAATAAGTGCCATAAGCAGCATCTCCTCTTGTACTTTCGTGAAATTGGCCTTAGCTTCTTTCTGTTGACACTCCCACTGGAAATGCCCTAGCTTGTGGCAATTATAGCATTCCACAGTTGCTCTGTCAAAACTTCTCCTTCCTCTTCCTCTGCCATGACCACCTCTAGTAGAATTACGACCCCTGTTACTGGATTGGTCTCCATGTGAAACCTTCAAAGCATGTTCTTTTAGTTTGGGTACTCATTCGTAATTCATGCACAATCAGACTACTTTGTAATTCATCGATGGTTAACATGCTTGTATCCCTAGACTCCTCAATGGAACACATACCATAATTAAATTTAGGAATCATAGATCTTAATATCTTTTGTACAACACCAACATCACCTTTGTTTTCACCATTAGCTTCCAATTTGTAAGCTATGGTAAGAGTGTGAGCAAAGTATTCATTCACAGTTTCTCATGATTTCATGTGAAGAATTTCAAACTCTTTGCAAAGAGCCTGTAGCTGTGGACGCTTGACCCTTGTAGTACCTTCATATTTCTACTTCAAAGAATCCCAAATATCCTTTATTTTATCCCTTTTAAGAATCAACTCTAATACGGTACAATCTAGTGCTTGAAGTAGATAATTCTTTGCTTTGAAGTCCTTCAACTTCTGATCCTCCATAGGCTTTCTTTGTGCAGCAGTCATTTCATCTGTAATGGCAGGGACACCATTCTCCTCCAAACCCTAGTACTCCTTTGACCGCAGAAAGTTCTCCATAAGAATCGCCAGTGATCATAATATCCATCGAATTTTAATAATGCTGGTTGGACGAACGTATTTTCTGATGCCATATTGAGACAATAGAGCTCTTAGAAGATTGCTACTTCTTCCCTATAAAGCGGCTCTGATACCATAAATGTTGAAACTAAAGAGACTTTTGAGTAAGTAAAATTTGAAGAGTGAAAAACTGAATACCTTTTATTGATATAACGTGCTATTATATAGCAGCAGTACATAACTGATAAAGCTGAAATCAAGATAACTCCTAAATTTTAGGAAGACCAAATCACTAATAGAAGAATCTCATTACAACGGGATTTTATTGAAACAATTAACAACTAAATCTTAACAAAAAGGAATTCAACTATACATAGAGTTGAAGAATTCAAGCATCTATTAGCAGTATTTTTTTAACCACAAACTTTTAAATATTAATATTTTGAATCAAAAACCATAATTTAATAAAAATATTAAAAAAAAATTTGGTTCTTTTTATATTTATCTTTCACTACCAAAATATTAAATGAGATTCAATTTAAAATTATAACTCTTGTCACTGTTTTTTTATTTATTTTACTTAGACTCAATAAACATAACTTTTCATGTATGATGTTCTCCTTAAATTTACTGTTGAACCGTAGTAAATATATATATATAATTTTTTTTAATATTTATTTTTATATTTTGGGTTCATCTTAGTAGTAGATATGAAGATAAATCTCACTTTGTTGAAATTATATGTGCCCTATTTGTATTTTATGCTCTAAAGAATTTGTAACAAATACAAAATATACTATCTTTTAATTTAAAGTAATTTTATTTCTTACTTCAATATTTTTAGTTGTTTTTTTTTTTAAATATTTTAGAGCAAAATATCTAACCATTTGAAAATTTTTGAAAATTTATTTTGGATTTAAGAAAGAAAATACATAATGTTGTTGCCATTTGTATGTACAAAATCAATGATAATGCCACATCTTTTATTTTTTTTTTATTTTAAGTTAAGAGTTCAAATCTAGCATTCTTATTTATTTAATTTCTAATTATAATTATTATTTGTAGAGAGGAGTAAATATATTTGTTATCAGTGTTTCTTGAATTTTAGACTCAGATGAAGATGAGAGATAAGCCACAAAAGATTTTAGTTTGGGTTGAACAAAAATGAATCTACCTAATTTATCTATAATTTAAAAATTTTATCAAATACAAAAAAATGACCAAATGTTTTTTTTTTATTTTTTTTTTTATTTTTTACTTTAGCACTTTTATCAATTATAAATAATAAAAAGAGTTAATTGCATTCACACCCCCTAAACGATGGCAAATTACACACATATGAACATTTTGGTATTAATATACAATCACACCCCTTCTTTTAATAAAAATGAGTGAAAATGTAAGGTAAATTTAATTTAAAATGAACATTACATCATATAGATGTATCCAGAATTGCAAATTTTATTATTATATTGATAAATTTATTAATTAAATAAGTTTTTATTATTGGGTAAGGCGGTGTGAGTGTATATTAATACCAAAATGTCCATATGTATGTAATTTGTCATCGTTCAGGGGGTGTGAGTGCAATTAACTCTAATAAAAATAATAAATATTTTTTACCTTTTTTTTCTGTAAATTTTATCCAAATTTGATGCTTTTGAAAATGGTATCCATATTAATACCAAAATGTTCATATGTATGTAAAAATGATTTTGTTCGTACACTACTTTAAATTTCTGTATTTTCTCTAAATATTTAGTTTTATTTTAAACTAATAAAATTTAAATAAGTGGACCTAATTTAAAATAATAATATTTCTTTCTATGAAACAGGCATAGTTTAAGAAGAAAAATTAAGATAATGGTATGTACACTTTGTAATGGGAAAGCAACTTACGGCCCCACGAGGTCAAGAGCTTCCAGAAAATTGAAGAACCCTAGGGCCCAAGTATAACTAATCCTTCGGCCGAAGCAAGCCAATGCCCCTTCGGCCGAAGAAGGCTCACCAGGCCTGCGGCTGTAGAGGGCCCAATCTAACTCAACTGCTACCTGCGGCCGAAGAAACATGATGCAGTCCTACAGTCTTCCAGACAATATTGGAAAGCCCAAGCCCAATCCATTTCGCTTACAGTAGCCCAACTCGGTTACAATTTAGGTACCCATCTCCAGATACAATAAGGAGGTCAAATTCAAGAAGGACAGGGAGTCTCAGTCCAAATAGAAATAGGACCCAGTCACCTCCTACAAAAAGGGGTAGGGATGATTGAAAATGGATCCGATTTTCATTATTCATTAGAGCAAACTCTGTGAAATCACGTCTGTAAGCTTCTAGCTATTTTCTCAAGCAATCTTAACCTGATATTTGGCTGTGATTTATTTGGCACCACACACTTGACCAACAATTTAACTTTTTTTTTTAATAGATCAATTAGTTTAGTTTTATATACTTTAAAATCAAAAATAAAATTTTACATATTCCTATTGGGGTTGAAAATTGCTATATATATATATATATAGAATAATATTAGATGATTATTTTTTTCACTTCCTTTAATTTGAAATATTTCAAATTATAATTTTTTATAAAAATAACTAAAAAAGTAAAATAAAATAAAAGTAAAGAATAAAAATGATTACATAATAAAGTTCTATTTTCAAATTTTGAAAATATGAAAATGAAAATATATGTAAATTACAAATTTATGTTATATAATTATATAATTTTTTTTTTTTTACTATTTGTTGTAATTGACTTACCAACAATGATACCAAATTTCACATCAACAAACATAAAGCATAAAGAAGGAAGAACACAAAGCGATATACATGGTTCACCATAAAGGCTACTCCATTGGTAGAGCTCATATTGAGCCCTAATACTTCACTAATCAAGGATCAGTCCATGTACATTTTCTCCACACAAAGTAAAACTACAAATGTCTACATAAAGCTTTATAAGATCACAAAGATCTCAACAAAGAAGAGAAACCCCAGAGAAATCAGAGAGAACACGAAGACAAAGAAACAGAAGGAGCGGCCGACCTGCTATAGTGCCAACTTTTGGCTCTTGTAGTTAGGTTTAAAACCGGGTCGGACCATCCATGAAGTGGGCTCGGATCATAGTCTGGATCTGGGTATGGACCCTATAGTAACCAGGCCCTATAGAAGACAGATTCAAAAAAATATACACACTCTACTTATAATTTTACAAAGTATAGATGAAATACACTAGCACTATTAAATTCATAAAGATTCACATTTATTTTTAATATTTTTATACTTAGCACACTTCTTTTCTTAAGATTTTAAAAATATAGGAGTATATTCTGTGATCATATAAAACAACATTTCAAGTCATTTTTATGATCCAACAAAGTCGTTAAATATGTTGCCATGACCCATAATTATAAATACATTATGAATAAACAAAACAATGCAAACATATTTTTAAAAATTTACATGTACCTCTCAAATTTGGTTCATAAAATATTGGAGGAAACTAACATTCTATAATATTAATAATGCATTTCATTTCTTTTCTATTAATATTGACTAGATTCCATTCTTTTTCCATTTATGAGGAATATGTCCAATAATAATTGGTGTGATGACTCATATAAATCATACCGTGTTGATTTTTGAAGAGAACATTACAATGTACCAAATTTTCAAGACATCACATATCAAGATAATAGGGTTTTTTTAATTTACCGTTTTCAATTAATCTGTATTTATTTGATTTAATCTCCTCTTCAATTTCTTTCTTTTTCTTTTTATTTTTACAACAATATTGATAATTTAATTTCCAAAATGCAAACGGATTTTGGTTATTACAATACACGAAGCCATAAGTTATTTTATTGAGATATTAATAATATAATTTGAATATTAAAATTAAAGTGGTGAGGAAGGATGAAAAATATTATATTTTAATAAATTTTTAAATTGAATGTAATGATATAGGAGGCATGAAAATCTTGTGCATATTACATTTAATAAAAGACTCACGTCTAATAAATATCACACTACTCATCCGAGTGAAGTTTTAAGTAATGAAGTATACATATTTAAAGTAATTAAATAAAGTGATGTAATATTAATTTTGGAATTTTCTTTTTTATTTAACATTAATGATGTATTTATATTTTTTTAAAAAAATAATAACCTTTTATTATTTTTATTTTTATTTTTCGATAAATTAGAGTCAAAATACCAAATAAACTAGGTATGAAAATTATTTAATTTTTATAGAAAAATATTTTTAATCTATCATACTCTAATGATAATCGCCAATTACCGCATCCAATAATCATGAAAATATTCTAGCTATAATAAAAGACATTGCTTTCTTGAGCTACTCGAGTAGCCAAATAAAAACGTCAGTAGTTCTATCACTTAAAAAAGAGCATGTAAATATAGACCATACTTATTCACTCCAATAAACGTCAGTAGTTCTATCACTTAAAAAAGAGTATGTAAATATTGACAATACTTATTCACTCCAATAAGTGGTGTAAATATTATGATTAACTATCATTCAAAAATTAGCTGGGCTTAAATCTTATATGGCCCGACAAGAACATGATAGTCTTTTTCCACTAAAATCACATGAAGTATCCAACCAACTTAATAATTTATTGGTATGATTATTCTTTTATAATATAAATGTAGTAATATGAACCGCATTTTAGATCCATTATAGAATTCAGTTTAATTTTACTTTAAAATTTTAATATTTTAATAATTCTACTAAGATATAGGAGAAAATTAAATTGAAACCATAACTTCATACGGAATTATTACATTTCTCATCTATGATAAACCCTCATAAATTATTTTCCATGATATAGTTACACAATATTCCTAAACGGAATGGTTTAGCGATTTTCTTTAGAATAAGGATGGTAAAATAAAAAAATTTTGACTATCCATGTTCATCACTTCAAGGTTCTTATTAAGATTAATTTGTTAAAAAATTCTTACACTGTGTTGTATGGATCTCATAAAACATGTGCAAGCGGGATATGAATAGAACTGTTGATTCTTATAAAAGAAAAAAACTATTTGTGATGATAAACATATATGCCTATATTTTGAAATATGGGAAGCTCAGAAAACTTAACAAAGATAATAAATTTATTTATATTTATATAAGATCAATATATAAAATAAATTAAAAAAATATATATGAATGAATAGATTTATAAATTTAATAAATAAACACAATAATTATAATAATTACAATTAATGAATTAAATATATAACTAGTTATAAAATATAGGAGCGAAAATTTATTTTTCATGGAGTTAATAATTATGAATAAAAATAGAATGAATGGATAGAAAATTTCCACCGGATCAAATCGATCAAATTCGATTTATAAATATAAATGTTAAATGGTTTAAAATTGATTTAAATTAAATTAAATATATTTAAATAAATTTTGTTTTTCAATTTGGTTACAATTTAATACAAAAAAAAATCGAATGTTTTCAAATTAAATCAAAATTATGAATTATTTTGATTAAATTAATTTAATTCAATTTTAATTCAAATTAATTTATCAATAAAATAATTTAAATCTTATTATTCTATTAATTTTGATTATATTTTGTCAGCTTTTATTCCAAATAATAATTATTTAATTTACCAATTGGTTGTTTCATTTGTAATTTAATTTATTTTTAGTAGTTTACCCATTCATATAAAACTATAATTTATTGTTTTTAATTTTGTTACATGCTACAATTTCATATTTAAATCCTTAAAAAAAACAAGTGAAAAATCCCATGACATTTTGAATAAGAATAGAGTTTCACTTCAATAAAGAATTAAGACCCTCAATCAAGTTGAGGGTCTAATGAAGTTGCAATGTTTAAATATTTTGTGTTATATAAAATTGAAATCTACAAATATTTGTGTGTTTTAATTTTTGAAATTTGATTTTAAATTTAAAAATACACATAGTACGGAAAATACCATAGCATATTACACCATAATTTCCGAATCTCATTAATATATATATATATATATATATATATTAAAGTAAGAAATATCTAATTTAAAGTGGAAATGAAGAGATTGAGATTTTTTTTTAAATCATTTGAAATGAGTTTTTTAAATTTCAAAATACAATTATAGGTCAGTTTTTAAAATATATAGAAATAAGCTTTTAAAAGTTTGGGTTTCATTCCATAGGTCGAGTTTTCTAAAATACCCCTGAATTTTTACAATTTATAGATTCTGTAAATTACGCTCATAGTATGTGAATTACAGTCATAATCTGTGAATGATCTCTGGAGTGAAAATCAAAGTTTAGTTTTGTAAACTTTTTAAAACAGACCTACAATTGTATAAAAAAAATTTTATGGCATATAAAAAAAAAATTCCTTTTTCTTTAAAAAACCAAAAGATTTTGAAACTCATGTGACGCAACAAGCATACAACCAAAAGATTAGAAAATATTTAAAGACAATCATTAAAATTAGTGATAATTTTTATTATTGGGCATATGAAATGAAAAAAGTAATTTTAACCTACCTTTAAAAATTTAATCAACTAAATTTAATGTAAAAGTTTTTGCAAATAACGAGTCAAAATGACCTTATGCCCATTTCTTTTAAAATAAATAAATAACTAAATAAAAATAAATGAATCAAAAATTTTAAACTAACCGTTTGAATTGAAAGGATTGAAGATGATCCCTCACTCTTTAATCTCTCGATCTCTTCAACTTTGAATTAGCAAAAAAGACTGCAACGTCTCTTCAATTTCATCTCTTCAATTTCAACAAAACCCTAAACGTTATTATCAGTAATGATTTTCAGGTGCTGCGTCATTTCTCTTCTCCAACAATACCGATCTTTCTCATCATCGTGATTGTCACTATTCTCCAACAACTGTAGCATCTTCGTTAAGTTATCCATGGCAAAAATAAACAAAAAAAAAGTTTCTGAAATCTCAATTTGCAGCATGTCCTAGCAAAAAATAGAAGCACAAGACTGAGGTTATACCATTCTTCCCTATGATTGTCGTTGACATGGTTGCTTTAGGGGTCTTGGATTACTTTGAATGTGTTATCGTTGCTGTAGATGACATTTTCAAATTAAGGTAATAGGATTTTTGAATTAGTTGAATTGCTGAATAATTAGGAATAAAATGAATTGAATTGCAAGTGATTTCCTATGTAGAAGACCAAGAAATAGTAGAAATTAAACGATCTTTCCCAATGGTATCAACCGGGAAACATCACCTAATTTCTTCTATTTCCAAGTTTTATACATGGGAAAACATCAGGTATATAAAGGATGTTTCCCGATGTTAAAGCTGGAAAGTCACTATTATTTCCCGACTAAGAAGACAGAAAAACATCATTTACATAAATGATGTTTCCTGGTCTACCAAATCGGAAAAAAACTGTTTGAATATTGATGCTTCCCAGTGTAACACCCAACCACCGGCCACGGCGAAACCATGACCAAAAACTGAAATGCCACATTACATTCATTCATGCATTCATTTGTTACCGTTAAATGCAAAAATAATAATTGAATTAGTTTGATTATCAATAAAGAACAAATAACCGTCTCAAACAACATGAAGTTCATCAAATGGTTTACAATCCCAAAAGCAGTTTAAAATAACAATATGAAATCAAAATCCTTTAAATAGTTTACAAATCCCTCAAACAAAAACTCAAAAGATAAATAGTAGTTCTCAAATAAAGTTCAGAAACAAGTGAGGCTTGACATGCTTCAGTGATATGCTGGGACACTTTATTTCGCTCGATCACTTATTTCACATTTCAATAGAAGAGACAAGAAAAATAAAATGGAATCAATTAGGCCGAAGCCACACAATAGTATCTAAAGATCGAAACCCGTAACGCCATTTATTTTCCCTCGGGACGGAAAACTACCTTAGGTTTCCATCAATTAGGTCTGAAGACCATCAATACCTGCATGCCATGGTGCCGTCACACCCAATAGGAGTCGTCACTCCGTTCAATAGTGGTTAACTAGACCAAAGGACCAATGTTTCCAATAGGTTGAGAATTCTTGGTTATCCCTAATGACATGTCATTCCATCACTATTTAAACTACGACTAGAGCAACCTGTTATTAGTTTAGGTTATATCAATGGCTTTCATTCAAAATTCTCGGGTAACATTACTAGTGCCTTATCCATTTATGTTCAAAAGCTCTAGTCTAATCAAAGCCTAAGTCTACATTGCAGTTATACAAATAAATATAAAAACAACAACAGCTCATGCAAATAGAATTAATACAATATCATTATCCCCATTTCAATACCTTAAAATCGCATATGTGTACCATTTAAACAATCTAAGTGGGCATGCCATTAACAAGTTTAATGCATAATCATCAAACATTCAACAAACATACTACAGAGTATAAAACGAGGTTGCTAACCTTTCTTTCGACAATAATAGCTAAGCGTCACCAGTACGAGCTTAGGCACCATCCGCTTCGCTTAACCAATAACAATAACTCTCTAGGAAAATATATCAAACACTAAATTCCCCAATCGAAAATGCTAAACAAAACTACACAAAATCCATTCCAATTCGATATCCAATTTGATATCCAATTCAATTCCTCAAAATCTAGGGTTTCCTACCATAAAACCCTTACCAATTCAATAGTGTAAAACAACCTAATCCACCCTTAACGACACATTTTCACCCTAAGAATCATGTCTATAAAGATGGGGATTCAATCTAGGGTTATAGAGATCACTTACCAGAGTCACGACATCGATCTCATAGCGAGCGATTCGAGAGAAAAACCCAAACATACGACTTCGAAATCTTAGAGAAAAAGAGAAGAATGAAGTCACTTCAATAGCCCTTGAAAATAGGCAAAATTAGACCCAGTCAGTCTCTGGCGATAAGATTGGCAACATATGGCCTATGTCGCAAGCAAATGCAGAATGGCGTCCAATGGCTTGCTGAATTCATGAGCTGGCGACATAGCTGGCTACATAAGGCCTATGTCACCTGCACCTGCAGTGCTGCGTACTTCCAATTTTTTCCTCGTTTGACTTCGTTTCCAACTCCGGTATGGATGTAAAGTCAAAATCACACTGATTAACATCTTACCAAGTTCATAAACACAAGATAATATTTCGAGTCCATAACAAAAGGCTATGAATTACAAAGTCTAAAGAACAATTTTGATCGAAAAGTAAAAAATAACTCAAAATTACCGAATCTTCTAACCCTAAAATTGGGACGTTACACCCGGTCCTTGAAATCGGGAAGTACCGACATGTACAGGTTCTTCATCGCCCTCCGATTTGAAGTCCTGAAAATCTTCCATATCATTATGATCATCTTTTTCACCTTCAGATTGCGTATTATCCAATGCCTTAGTTTTCTGTGCCAAATCTTTAGCTGCATCAAATGCATTAGGTTTTTAATATAAAAATAGCATTATGTATTTTATCCGCAGTAGGAATGACAATATCTATATTTGGTCTACCAACATCTATATGATGAATGCTTCTAATGAATTGTACAGTAGGTCCATTGTCTTTTTATATAGCATCCACAAATAAATACATATACTCACGATGATCCTCCATAGCAAATTGTAAGTCGTCGTCATCTACAATTTGATATCTACATCTTATTAAAGTTGTGATAAATGAATGGTCAATTCCAAACTCCATTCTATCTTCATTTTTTAATGTAGTTTGTCCACTAATTGGGAAAACGAAATACTAGTATCAAGAAGTATAAAAACTATTTCATTACCCTTGTACTCGCCATAAACCCAATCCACTTTAAATTTTACCATGATCCTTTTCACTCCCATCCCACAGAAATTAAGTAAAAAAAAATATTTTAGATAAAATTAAACTGAAAGAAAAACATTATTTTAAAAAAAAAAATTCATTAGTTTCTCAATCATAGAAACCGGGAAATAGATTTAATATAAACATGTTTCCTGGTGTACACCAGGAAACTACTTTCTAGTAGCTTCTAGGTCTTAAACACTAGAAAATAGTGTTATGGTCCCCGCTCTTAAGACTGGAAAACCTTCATATAGGTTTCTAGCCATGAAGACCAGAAACCATTCATACATGAAGACATGTTCCCGGTTTACTATACCGGAAAACACGTTGATAATTTGGCTATTCCCTAGGTGTCGGAACCGGAAAATAGGCCGTAAAAAAAAGATTCCAAATGACCGTTTTCAACCCTACTATTTGCTTTGAATAACAACTCAGCCATGTAGAGGATATTATCAAAGATCCTAAACTAAACAAAAGATTCTATATAGCCAATGTCTCTACACAATAAAAGTCACAATAACCATGTCCTAAATTCCAATTACGTAAAATAAATAAAAAGCATAAAGAAAACATACCTTTAGTCGCAATGGAACAAGAAAACTAAGTTAATTAGTTAAAAGATAAGTACGGATATGATTCTCGATTGCAAATAGACAAATTGCATGAAATTACATGGAAGATTTTGAGTTGCATGGTGTGGAGTTAGGGTTCATACAAATTGGGTTATTATATTATTATTATTATTATTTAATTTTGGTGGGAACCTATCATAAAATTAGTGTAGACCTTTTTAGAATTTATTAGGATGATTTTATAATATTAATAATTGAAAAAAAAACATTCATAACTTTACACTATTTAGAAAAAGTTACACATAATTTTAATTTTTTTTTTAAATAAAAAAGTATCTCATGAAAAAATTTTACAGGTTTGTTTTTATAAAAAAATTATATTAATGTAAAAATATAACTTTTTACATAAAACTTTAGCAAATCACATATTAAAATATAATAAAATTTATTATATCGTTTGGTTGTTTACAACTTGGGGTCTAGGGTTTACATCACCATCGGGTTTGGTATCCAGTATGATAGTTTTACGAGTAAAATGATTGTTTTTTTTTTTAAAAAAATAGAATAAAATAAGTGTATTGATGTGATGATTTACTATACAATATTTGGCTATAAGAGAGCGTATTAAAAATAAGAAAGTGGTCATTGAGTATACTAACACGAATCTGATTTCATTAATGGAAAGCATGCCACCATATAAGGTTAAGAATCATGTTTGGGACTTGGTTCTTTTATGTGTCAGTGAAACTCTATACACTACGTATTTTTCATTTGGTTGTGCACATGTTTGTTTATTGGAAGAAATATAAATGAAGTTTGGACCTAGAATAGAGATTAGGTTTATTCATTGGGAATCCATGCGAAATTTTTTTAATGGAAAAATTCACTATAAAAAATAAGCCTTCAAGGTTCTAGAATACCAATTTTCAATATAAAAATACAATTCCATCTTACGAGGAATTTAGTGCTCGGAAGATTTTGAAGTTCCAAGTAGTTAACGGTAGAGGTGGACATAAAACTCGGACTGATTGGGACCAGACCGGAACTGACTCAGACCAAACCCTACAGAAAATTGTCGGTCTACTGAAGAAACGGTCTCGATCCGGTCAAAAAATCAGAACCGGTTATCTTTGTCGGTCCAGTCCAATCCCATGCCTCTGGAGACTGAACCAGACCAATTAATAAAATAAATATTAAAATATAAAAATAAAATATTTTAAAAAATAAGCACATATATTTATTTTATTGATTGATCTAATTTAATTATATATTAAAATTTTTAATATTTAAATTTATTAGGCATAAAAAAATTATTTAGATGAGTGATTATAATATTATATATAAGTTAATTTTTAATAAATATGATTTATGTATAATTTTCTTAAAAATTTAAAAGTCCATTAAAATCCAACCCGATTGGACTGGACCGAAACCTGTTGGAATTGATCGATCTATCCAACATTTTAATCGGTCTGGTGCAGTCCAAAATTTTTAGACGAGTTATATTAACCAGTTCGGCTTGGGTCTAGCGAAACCTGCACTGGATCATGTCCTCCCTAGTTAACGGTTTCTAATCAAATAAAAATTTGGCAATGACATGCGAGGTTAGATTCCTTTATTTCCATTTATTTAATTACGGATTATAACACAAGTATAAATAGTAATAAAAATCTAATCTTATCAATAATTATGAAGAAAAAGATTTTAATCATGCCAGGACACTGGTATTAATTCTTATATTTGTAGTTCGTATGACGAGATAACAAATTAATTACATGCACAAATACTATATAAAAACTTATTGAGTGTTGGATTTGTATATATCTTTAAAAAAAAATAATAATAATAAATTCAAATCTATTTAACTCCAAATTTGAATGATTTAAAATTTACATAATCATATACATTAAGATAAAAATTCACATCCCTAATTTAAATAAAGAAAATTGCTAAAAAAAACCTCCTAAGGTTTGCTCTTTTCTATATTTTACCACCAAGGTTTAAAAATTACCTATTTTACCTCCTCTGCTAACTTTTGAATGGAAAATGTTAAAATTTTGTATAAAGAAAAAAGTCCCTCTTTGAAATATGTTAGAAAAAATACTAAAAAACCTCTTGAGATTTTAGATAGTTTCTCCGTTCTTTAATAGGTGAAACATTTCCTATGGACACGCTATCTAATATTTATCTTTAACGGTAAATATTTAAATTATATATAATAAAAAATTATAATAATTTAATATTTGAAAAATAGACATTAAGACAAATAAAATAAGATCCCACTTGACTATATTATTTCTTATACATAAGAAATAATATGTGAAACAAATTGATTGATAAATAGTGAATACTATGCTAATGTTTCACCTATTTAAAAATGGAGGTAGTATTTTTTATTTTACCACCTGTTTCAAAAATACTTTATTTATTTATGTTAAGGATAGACGAGACACAATAACACCAACCAAAGTAGAAACAAAACAATAAAGTAATGAAGAAGCAACACAAGAGATTTAACGTGGTTCGACAATGTGCCTACTCCACCAAGATAGCAACTTAACTACCGAGAAATAAGGATTACAAGTCATTCTGACTACTCTCTCTCCAATGTTATCATACGCTCTACAAAGACTAGCAATTGCCTAATTAACCAATTGTAGGAATAACCAAACCTGGCGAGATGCCTTAAACTGCTATAGATTGAACGTCTTCTCCAAGCCATCAATTATACCAACAATGGTGCTAACCATGCCAGACAATTTTCGGATACATAGAAGGTAGTAGAAGCGCCAACTCTTGATGATTGGGATTATGACTCCAAACCTTGATCACCAGCCAGAGGTCCTGATCTTCATCTTCATACTTAATGTCCATGTTAGATAGATCCATTATAATATAAGAGAATTCATCAATATGAGACTTGATCTACGTACCTTCTACCATCGATAGGGTGTATAAACAATGCTTGACGATTAATTTTGTAGTGAGATTCTTTGTGATATATAGAGCCTCCAATCTATCCAATAATCCTTTTGCAGTATTCTGATCGATAACCTCTCTCAGAACCTCATTGGACAGACACAATTGGATCAGGGATAATGCTCTCTCATCTATCTCCACCATCTTCTCTTCATCCCATGATTTGGAAAATTCTTCTTTCTTCAAAAACGCCTTCTATAATCCATGATGTGTCAGAATCGCTTTCATCTTGACTTCCACATCGCGAAACTCATGTTTTGATCGAACTTCTCAATATCGAACTTTGTTGATGATGTTGACGCCATGACTAAACCCAACTTATGCTCTGATATCAGTTTGTCTGTGTAATTCTCTTTAGAACTGGATGCTTTCTTTTTATGAGACACCTCTATTTATAGTGATCACAAATCCCACTTTCCTAATAGTTTTTTTCCAATATGGAAAAACAAACCATAATAATTAGGAAAAACAAATCCCCTCAAATTAGGAAAGCTAGCGAATAGGAAATAGATCCAAAACCAAAATAGAAATTCCTTCCAAAAAGGATTCCTAGTGAATCAAGTAGTTTAGAATTCCTTATGATTCAAGGCATCCCAACAATCAAATTTTTAACTTTTGATGGAAAATTTACGGTTACAACAATTAGGAAATTGTAAAAAAAAATTAATAATAAATTACTCATGTTAAATATAATATAATTCACATATACAACTAATAACAGGAAAAAAAGGGCATTTAATTTATTCTAATATACAAATTAAAAGTAAATTTTAAATTAACAAGTAAGTGATAATTAATTTTTTCAATTAATTTTTTGTATAAATCTTATTTTAAATAAAAATAAAAAAAGAAAGAGTTATATGGTGCTTCCATTAGAGGTGTTAATTAATGAAATTAGTAATATAGGATATGTGAAAAAATGATAAGTTAAAATCATATAACTATAAATATTATTAATAAAACACATAATATAGATTCGAACTAAGGGTATTTCATTTTCAATTATTATGGTGGAAACCTATATTTTAAATTTGATTTGGTTTCGACTGTAAAAAAAAATAAAAAATAAAAAATCGTATTAAATTGAATTAAAAACATATAAATATATTATTATATAATTGAATATAATATATATATATTTTACCAATTAAACATTTGAAATAACAAAATTATTGTAAAAAGAGTTTTTTTTTTAAAGTTAAATTTAAAAATACGAGGAGGTAAAAAAAAAAGGTATTTTCAAATGTTGGTGGTAAAATGATGAATAACTAAAACATCAGGAGTTTTTCTTAGAATTTTTCTAAATTTTAATTGAAATTATTAAACTATTCATAAAGTCAAATTAGTCAACCATTTAAACTAACGGTTTCCATCCAATAGGAGGATTTTTAGTAAATTTTACAAAGATTAGTGATGAGCTTGTAATATGAGTATGAAATTAGATGAATTCGGTTCGTTTCTCTGTATGAAATGCATAATTTTTAATCACTTTCGCTTAATTTCAAGGTTTAATCGTTGATTTCGAGATTAAGGGTCATCAAGGAAGAATAGTGGAAGTTTGGAGCAAAAAGGGATCGAAAAGAGAAGAAAAAGGACTTAAGGAAGTGATCACTGAACTAGCCCCCGAGCTAGCTACCAAGTTACAGTTCAGTACATAAAGAAGTCAATGAAAAGATCCTTCTATCCGAAATAGATACCGAACTACATGCCGAACTATGAAGCTCGGTGAATGGACGAACAAAGAAAAGCCTTCTGTCCAAATTTCATACTGAAATAGATACCAAAATGCAATTTGGTAAAATGAGCAAAGAGAGAAGAAAAGCCTTCTGTCTGAACTACATACCGAGCTCAGTACCGAACTCTAGTTCGACAATTACCTAGGAAGAATGGAAATCCTTCTGTCCGAACTGAGCACCGAATTGTTCACCGAACTAGAAGCTCGGTATGAAGTATGAACCAAATGAACACCTTCTGTCTGAACTTGACACTGAATTGCGTACCGGATTAGAAGCTCGGCAAGAAGGTTGGATCTATGAACACCATTCTGTCTGAATTGGCTACCGAATTCGTAGCTCGGTGTACCAGGGAAAGAATTTCTTCGCATTGAAGTCAAACTTGGTACCGAACTGTGAACCGAACTAAGCTCGGTAACAGTATTATTACAAAACTTTTGTAATTTTGGAGCCATTTCGCATGTATTTTGAATTGTACTATTAATACTCATCTTAAACTCTTAGAGGAGGATCTTGGATCATTTTTGTAAGACTCTTATACACTTTGAAATTGATTAAGATTAGAATTCATTTTGTGTTCTTCAATTTCTTTCAATTCTTCAAGTGGATTCCAAGAGGAGAAGTGTAGATTGGAGATCAATTCATCAAGACCCAAGGATTCAAGCTCTAGAATCATCATCTCCATTACAAGTTTCATCTATTCCTTCACTTTTACTTCCATCTCTAGAGTTTTGATATGGATATCTTGTTGAATTGTGATGATATTAGTTTGGCTATGCTAGGCTAACTTTGTAGTGGTTGAATACTTTTGGATCTAGATAGATCTTATGATTCTTAAGCTTTTTGTGTGTTTTAATGGTGAATTCTATGATATAGCATAATATGTGTGTTAATTGCTTAATTCACTTAATGAATATTGAGTGATACATAGGTTTAATCTTGTTTGATGCTAGACATAGCTATTTCATGATTAGATCTAAGAATTAAGAGTGATTAGAATGAAACTAGACATAATGATTTTTGATCATCTCAATTGGATTATGTTCCATGAATCATTTACTCAATTTATAGACATATTATTGTTGTAGATGATAAATTGATGTTTGAGTTTGAAGAAACCTAATATTGATGCTTTATTGATCCATGTTATATTTAAGTGTTCCATGTGTTTGATAAATTGCTTAAAAAAAGGATCAAGTATCTATTTAGTGAAATAAGTGTTCAACCATGATCTTTTCATATATTTTACCAACTCTTAGTATATTTGATTCATTTTAATCAATTTAAGTTCTTGTCATTAGTGTAATTTTGGGAAATATTGACTTTCAATTAGTACATTGATTTATTTCAACTCTTGAGTTACAATTCAAGTTTAATCCCTTAGGTTCGATATCCGTAACTACTATATTACGATAAGATATATGTTTCTTGGCATTTTCTCTTATTGAATATAATTACTTGTTAAGATTTACAACATCAATTAGGAGGTAAAATAGCTAATTTTCAAAGGTTGGTGGTAAAATGTAGAAAAGAACAAAACTCAGGAGGTTTTTTTTGACGAATTCCCTTAAATCAATTTAAACAAAATTTGATTTAAAAAATATTTCTTGATTAATATATTTAATTAGGTCAATAATTCGCTATAAAAAAATATATGGGCTCATTTTATTTTTGGGCCCTAGAAAGTTTGAATTATTTTTATAGGCCCAATTTCAAAATAGATCATAAATGAGCCTCCCAAACTTTGTATTTCACTCTATAGGCTGTGATACCTATTTTGCCCTTTTATTTTAAAAGAAATTCAAATTAATTTTTTTGTTATTATTTGCAATTACCAGAATATGATTTTCCTAAATTACCCTTACCATGTGAGACCCGGTTTAGGTTTGCTGAAACCGGTTTGAAGCCAAACTATCGTCATCGATTTTCTCCTCCTGTTCTTTGTTCTCCTGTTCGAGGTTATCTTCTTCATCCTGGTAGAGTTATCATTTTCCTCACTGATTGTTTCATTTCTTCAAAACCCATGAAGTATTCTCGTCTCTCCCCTCCCGTCGCTGATTTGGATTCTAAATTGCGTCATGTTCCCATTGCGGTAACAGAACCTGGCCATCGAATTCGATGATAGTAAAGAGAAGAACTTGCTCAATCTGTGTCGGTAAGCTTGTGGAATTAAGATATTGGATTGGTTGGAGATAGTAATTTCTGCAAAAAAATGTAAAACGAGCAAGGGAAATTCAACCTTAGCAGTGGAGGATTCAATTTCTAACGTAAGTGTTCGACTAAAACCTTATTTGATGTAAAAGAATCTCGTTTAACTTAATTGTACCTGTAAATTTGGTTTAGTCATTGTTATGGTCGGAGTCAATCAGAATTGACATTAGTTGCTGCTGTTAGTTCATATTAGCATGTTTGATATATGATATCGTTTTGTCCATTTGTCAATTATCCGCTTTTGCTGTTGAAATCCAGGTTCCTGTAGTCCATTTGTCAATTATCAGCTTTTGTAGTCTCCTATATGGCGCTTGTTTATTTTTGCTATGTGTATTGCTGCTATAAAACTTCTGTAACTAATCAGTTTTTATTTGATTTTAATCTCTAATACACTGTTTAGACATTGATAATGACTGTAGTGATTTTTACAAGTTGTTGGGACGATATTTTGGTTGTAAATGGTAGTTTTAGCTAGTTTTTTAGCGGAGATCAAAACTTTCTGATATGAACGCATTTCATTTTTAGATAGAGAATTTAGTTTAGGTTCGATGTTAGTTTTTTGTAGGTATGTTTGTATATAACTTTGTGGAACAATTGTGTCATTAACCTGCTGTCAAACGTAATGTCCTCCACTTATTAGTTTCTGATACGGTATTAGAAAATTGTGATTAAAGTTCAATTTTTTTTATAGCATATATATTTACATCATTGTTTACTAGTTTATGTTTTTCATTATTGTTTCAGTTGGATGAGGTCCTTCAAAGCTATTATCAACTACTATTCCGTCTGGGATGGTAGTTCATATGTATATGGTGACACAGGCATGGAGGTTTTTTACGGAAGCACGACTTATGAGGAGGTGATGGAGAGAATTTATTCAAGAAAAGGGATACCGAAGGATAGTGTAGATTTATTTACTTATTTTTTCTATACCAAAGTTGGATGTCCGATACGTAGGTTGCCAATTCGCGATAACGGGGACCTTAGATTTGCAAGTGAATACGAGGACCCGTTGGAATTATATATAGAGAAGGTGGAGAAGAATGTTTGTACTACAGGTGCTGGTTTAATTCAGCAGTGCACAGGTAGGAGTTTGGAAATCTCATGCAGAGGGACAGAAGATTTGGTTGCCGGGTCTGGTAATTTTCTCCGCCAGGATGGTGATTTCACTGACCCTGAGTTGCTTGATGATTTAAATGGCAATGTTGATCCAGAATTGTTATTAGGTGCAGAATGTTCTGATGTTGAACCTGAGTATGACGTAGCAAATGATGAACAGAATGAAGGCTATGTTAATGATGAGCAGGGTGATTGTTTTGTAAATGATGATGTAGAGGAAGGTTATATGAGTGATTGGGAGAGAGAAGCTTCTTATGCATCAGAGTCTCAGATTGGGCAGGACAAAGAGGTAGGAGTATATCAGCTTCCTAGAATGGATAAGAATTATTTTGTTGACCAGCAATATATTCTCTACATGCTGGCTACCACTATTCCGGCTTGATAAAAGACTCCGTATTCAACAGTAAGGAGGAAATGAAGATTGCAATTTTCAAGTACGGTCTCGAAAATAAGCTGTCTTTATGTACTCCCAATTTAAATAGCAGGAGGTATGAGGTTGAGTGTATTAATAAGGGTTGTAAGTTTGCATTCCGGGCGAGAAGATGCAAGAAGGAATTTCCTATATGGCACGTCACAGAGTTTATGCCATCATGCACCTGTCTACATGATCCCGACAAAGCAGAAAGGTGGCAAGCAGGCTATAAAGTGATTGGGCACATGTTTGCCAATCAACTGTCGGAGGCCAAATTTTCAGCTAACAATATAATGAGTGAAATTAGAGCAAGGTATGCTGTGAAGTTACTTAACAGTAAAGCTTGGCGGTCGCTTCAATTTGCCAAAGACCTTGCTTATGGGACCCATGAAGATTCATGGTAGTTGCTCCCATCTTATTTGAAAATTCTGTTGGAAACAAATCCTGGCAGTGTTATTGATATGCAAACATCCACAAATGGTAATTTTTTGTATTCCTTCTTCAGCCTTCGGCAGTATATTGATGGATTCAAAAAGTATATACGTCCAGTTGTGTGTATGGATGCTACGCACATGAAAGGAAAGTCAGTTGGTATAATTTTTGTTGCTATTGGTATGGACGGCTCAGATTGTATATTTCCTATTGCTTTTGGTTTAGCCCCAAAGGAGTCAGAAGCTTCTTGGACATGGTTTTTGCAGAGATTGCGCAGGGCGATTGGTGTTAGAGAAAACTTAGTTCTAGTCACTGATCCTGGAAAAACCATACCTCAGGCAGTTCGTGTTGTCTTTCCCAATGTTCCTCATGTGGCCTGCTACTACCATTTGAAGAAAAATCTGATAAAGTTTTTTAGTCGTAGGGCAGACATTGAACAAGCATTTGCTAGAGCTGTGTACACCCACTCTACAGCTGAATGTGATAGGTTATTGGAAGGTATTGAGGTTGCTTGTCCCAATTTGCATCGTGAACTCAATCTGCTTGAGAAAATGAAGTGGGCAAAATCTTATTGCCCTAGAAGAAGATATAACATCTTGACGACCAACATAGCTGAGTCCGTTAATTCTGCAATTCTACCAGCTCGCCGTTTGCCTATTACTGTCGCCCATGAATTCTTAAGGGGTATGACACAGTGCTAGACATGAGGCTGGAAAGAAACTTTAGTCTTCAATCACGTTCGCATTAGTTGACAAAATTCAGAAGATGATGGCAGATGCTGACAAATGTGATGTATTCCCAATCACAGAGGCTGCCAAGTATCAAGTCAGGAATGGCGATAAAGGAGATGGAATTGTCAATGTGGAGGAAAGGACATGTTCATGCGGATTGTGGCAGCTTGATCAATTCCCTTGTTTCCATGTTGTTGCATATGCCAGGTATGTTAGAATTTCATGGCCATTGATTGTAGATCATTCATTTTTTATTAAGCATAAGAATTTCTGATTTGACTTTAAGGAGCGTATTCAGGATTTAGGATAGCCATTTTAGCTATCGTTTATATTATTATTCAATAGCTATTGGTATGAGCAGGGTTATTTTATATCTTACTGTTGTCCGTATAAGTTTTGCAGGTATGTGAAAACACGAGTTAGTTCATTATGCCATGCGTACTACAGTAAGGATTTCTTAATTAGCGCATATGCCAAGCCAATAAATCCTATTCAAGGTAGAGAAGCGTGGGACATGACAACCCAACTTGTCTTGCCAATGGAAGTTGTACGTCAAGCTGGTCGTCCGAAGGAAAAGTGGTACAGATCTCATTTGGAGAAAAATAAACAGAAAAAATGCTTTCGGTGTCGTCAAAAGGGACATACAATGCCAACATGTAGTAACCCTCCAGTGTCTTCCGCGGGAAGTAATAGTAGTAAACGTAAGCGTGTAATGCATTGTACTCATTGTAAGGGTGCAGCGCATACTGTTCGCAGCTGCAATGAGGCATCTGTAGATGTTGATGGAACGGGTGACATGAGCTCTCATGTGCCATCCAATGACCAGGCTACCAGAGAACAAAGCCGTAGTGAGACCTTAACTAGCCCAGCTTGAGACATCCCTAATAATAGTGGCAGATGTTGTTTATTAATTTGTTATACTCTATTTATATCTCTATTTTACAAGATTCTAGGGAAGTAATATTGTTTGTACGTAATAAAAAAGGGTTAACTTGCTTGCAGATAGATCTTGAAAACAGGCAGCAGGTTGAACTATGGGTCTGTGTAGTTGACTTATTTGGTCTCTGAGTCGTCCTCAGAAGTGAATATGCCAGATCAGAAATCTGATGGCAGTTCAGATTCGATCTTTTGGGACCCTAATGGCCGCGAAATACAATAAAGGTGTACAAGTAATGGTTAAGTATGAAAATAGTGCAACCTAAACATGAAACCAAAACCACTCCTCCACCTTAGTGGAATGAATGAGTATGCCACCATAATCGCTTAACTCTTACATGTCTCTCGAACTATACGTTCCCTCTATGATTTTTATATTTTTTTTAGGCAAAACGTTCTGCAGTTAAGGGAGACAGAGGCCTGCAAAATCTAGGTCCAGTTGGTTAAGTGGATAAAGACTTATTTGGTCTCTGAGGTTTCCTCAGATGTGAATATGCCAGATCAGAAATCTGATGGCAGTTCATAATCGATCTTTTGGGACCCTAATGGCCGTGAAATCCTTTAAAGGTGTACAAGTAATGGTTAAGTATGAAAATAATGTAACCTAAACATGAAACCAAAACCACTCCTCCACCTTAGTGGAATGCATGAGTATGCCACCATATCCGCTTAACTTTTACATGTCTCTCGAACTATACGTGCCCCTATGATTTTTATTTTTTTTAGGCAAAACGTTCTGCAGTTAAGGGAGACAGATGCCGGCAAAATCTAGGTCTAGTTGGTTAAGTGGATAAAGACTTATTTGGTCTCTGAGGCGTCCTCAGATGTGAATATGCTAGATTAGAAATCTGATGGCAGTTCAGATTCGATCTTTTGGGATCCTAATGGCCGCGAAATCCTAAGTTAGCCCTTGTAAAACTATTAGTTCAGGATTTGAATACCATTTAGGTTGAAAGTAATGGCACCATTGAGCGTATGCATATCTCATTATAGTTAGATCTGTCTGAAGACATAAGAAAAAAACGGCAGATCAATAATATGATGATGAATTAGACTTGGGTTTTTTTTACCATCAGACGCTATGAAGTGAGATCAGAAATTTGATACCAGTTCAGAATTAAAAATTTCATGCTGATTTACTAACAGAAACACAAAAGTTTGTAATATTATCATCAGGTTCTTACAAAATTAGTGCCCTAAACAAATATTTCAACCGAGGACACCACAAGATACAATTTTTAAACCCAAAAGACACGAAGAAACAGACAAACCAAGTGCTATTTTATCTCTCATAGCACATACAGAAGCTCGGGGAAGAACCAGTTGCATTCACATCCAATTTGCCCCCCATCCCACTAAGAGATAGAGTTGCTCTGGCCACAAGTGTAGTGAACCCCTGTGTTAGCATTTCCAACTCTTAGAGTTACTCTGATGAAACAGCCCCTTGTAAGAAGACTTACCCTCTGTCGACAGTACAACAGCTCATTTACTGAAAAAGTAGACAGAATCTATTTTCCCTTGTCCCTGAGTCTCTCAACATCGATGCAGAGCAGGAGTAGAGCGAACAAATAACAGGCAGGCTTGTTTCCTTGCAAAGCCCCTTTGTACAGTAGTTGGAGACCAGAAGTCTTCTCCATTCTAGCGAAAACCTTGGTGAACCCAACTATGAACATGGCGTCTGGGTTACCTTTCTCCAAACACTTAACAAGGAACTCCTCTTTCTGTGGGTTAACTCCCTAACGGCCGTAAGTGAAGTCCTCCAAATTGACGTCTTTTATCACTCGATCCTCGTCCCCAAGTTCATGGAGGATTTTGGAAGCACTAGTTAGGTTGCAGAGGTCGCAAATAGAAGCTCGCCCCACCGTCACCACGATCTGGGCCATGACTCTACTAGTAAGACATCAGTGATGCAGACAGAAGAAGACGCCATTTTTGCTTTGGTTCTTCTCTCCATTTTCTGTCCTCCAAACCCTCAAAAGAACTTGACTACAGAGGTTAGAGTTTGGGTTAGATTTATAAGGGGAGGTGGGTTAGTTTAATGAGTGATTTTTTTTTTTTAAAAAAAAAAGGGCTATTGATAGGACATCACAAATCTGGGAAATGAAAAGTCAGGTTGAAGCCGTAAGGATCTGGTTTTGGGATTTGATTGTTGGTGCGTTTTTCGGAGCTTTAAATATAATATTCTGACCGCATATCAAATTATTCTGAATTAAAATCCAAAACACAATAAAATATGCATTAATCCAAGGAAGGTTAATACTCTGCAATTGGAATTGGATATCTTTTTAATAGGATTTCTGTCATCATTAAGTACAGTAATAATCATTATGTTAATTAACCTAATATAGGGGATATAGTGTTTCCTATATAGAGTTACTATATTATAACACTGGTAATGAAATGACATCAGATTATTGTGAACTTGAAAGTCTTTAAATTGTAAGGCATTCAGCTTTGGAAATTTTGTTCACAAACAACAATCACTTGACAAATTAAGACATATTATTAAGACATCTAGGACCTATGAATGGGTGTAAGTGTTGGTAACTTACGTGACAAGCAACTAATATCTTAAAAGAAATAATATCTCACCTCAAAAATTTATGATCCAAAAATAGATGGACCATTACATATAATCAAGCCAGAATCCATAAAATCATTTTGGTTCAGAATACCAATCAAGTACGAACATTGATTACAGAATTCATAACATCATTTTGGTTCAGAATATATATCAAGTATGAACGTTTGGTTCAGAATACATATCTAGCACAAGAAATAACATTACTAGGTGTAAAAAGCTAAGAACGATACTTAGTAGCTTGGAATATAACATTTGCAATATGCTGCCGCATTAACTTAGGCCAACCCCTTTCCCGGTTAACAGACCACTTTTTTCTTCCAAGTAGAATATCTTCAATACCAACACAGATACATGCATGGCTGAAATATACCAATTACAGTTAACTTCAGTAATAAATGTATAACCAAACTAGTAAAGATTAAAAGATTTCCAAAGCATACCTATCAGGCTGACAGGGAACCCAGTTATAGGATGGGAGGTGCACTCTCCACTCCCTGTCTAAAACAGGTGGTTTATGGTTGTAGTACTGGGACATAGACAGGATCTGTGGGATGGTGTATGCTACACACTTGAATTGATTTGCCAAGAGTTCCCAACTTTGTTGATCATTGCCACACTTGTTGCACCTGGAGTGTACCACTCATATCTCCTGTTTCGTTAAATCCAAAACGACTATTGCCCAATGCGTGTCATACAGATGGGCAGGGAAGCAAATGTATAGCAAATGATTTAAATACCATCAGTAAAAATATAGTGTTTTCTGTTATATATATACATATATATATATTTGAAGCACCCTAAAGCTTACTGTATCCAGTTTCCACCAAGGAGAGCAGTTAAAATCTTCCAGAGCCTCTCCATTTATGCTTTTAATACACAGTTCTGGCACAAACAAACCCTTCTGTCCTTCCTTCTTCTTTAATGCTTCCTTATACCGATAAGATAAAGCTGAGTAGAAAAACAAACTTAGGACACCCACTTTCTAGTTCTTAACACCAGAGTGAAGTTTTTTAATGTAGTGCATAAAGATGTTGATCAATTCTTCTGAAAATCACGTTGTATAAATGGGAATTTCACGTACAATAGTGTTCTTGCAGGGATGATGATCGATAAATCGCCTGCAACAACGTAAAGATTAAATAAAAAACGTTTAATCTGCAATAGTGAGGTTACTTCAATATATTTGAAGCAAGATCCAGAAATTGTGTAGACCTATCATAATTAATAAAACTATTGAAACCCTAACGAAATATAACAAAAGCAAGAATATAACACGTACAATAGCTCTCCTTTTGCATTAAGCCATTCGTCCAGACCATCTGCCTTGGTGGATAGTTGTTTTGGTCTTAAGCTCTTATCAAGTAATGGCAAGCAAGAAGTAGATGAGTCATTTAGAATTGGTCTCTTATTTTCTAGCCACTCATGAGGGTCATGTATTGCAGAAACAGGTTTTTTGGAATCAACCATTTTCAGGGACATCTCTTGGGCGAGTAACGTGTCAGTATCAATTTCTTCAGTTTCCCCAACATCACCTGCCAAACCAGAAAGAACCTTCGCGATAGCTAGGTCATTCTTAACCTGGTCATCCAGATCTTTCTCATCAGTTTTCGTAACTGGGACTGCAGCATTCTTGAATTGATCGTCTTTTCCTTTTCCAATATTGTCCTCAATGTTACAGTCTGAAATTTTTTCTTTCCTTGCCATCGTCCGAGACTGTACTCCAAATCTAGGCTTACTCGGAGAAACATTTACTTTCTGCCTTCCACGTAATGTGCTAATAATTTTAGAAACTTTCTCATCCACTTTTAATTCCTTAGTTGAAGCCTTATCAAAAACTGCAGGTGTTGCTTTTCCAATATCTGCTTTTTTCAACTCATCCCGAACCATTTTCCTAGTCTTAACCAGTGTTGCGAGTACAGTCCCCTCATATGGAGCTTTGCGTTTCTTGCGACCCATTTTTGGCGTATTCTTCTTAATACTAGCTTCTTTAATAGATATTGGTCTAATAGAGACCCTATTCGACTTCACATCAGCATCAGGTTGCATGTGATTACATCTAGCTTTCAAGAGATCTTCGACCTCTCGTCGCCATTCATCCATTTCCCTACGCCATTGAACCAAGTCTTCAATATTCCTTTTAAGCTCACCCAACATTATACCTGCCCCCTTTCTATCATGACTTCCTGACCTCTTCTTCTCCCTGGTCTTGATTATATATTCTTGCATATTCATTTCTGAATCAGCATCCGAATCTTTCCTCTTTGAATCACTCATGTCCACGTCAAAATCACAATATTTGAAATACCAAGAATTTCTTTCTGCTTCAGAAGGGACTAAATTCGTTTCACCGGGTACCTGCAGTACAATATAGAACCTATTTAAATCAGAACATTCTAACGTCACATCCAATATAACTGACACCACTTCAGAATCAATTTAAACAGACATTACTTTAAAATACCTGCAAATTTAAGTCAAACCTCTTGCTAGAGTTATCTTCAAAGTCCCACTTAATAAATCTTGGGTACAGACTTTCATCATCTTCGTCCCGCTCAAGCTTCGTTACTCTAGATGTCGCCCGCACATCAGGGGAGCAGTTAACCATCCACCACTGCACTGAGTCATTTCAATATTACCAAAATTAGCCTCAAAATACAATAAAACAGTGTATTCGTATTCAGTTAAAGGAAGTTAAGTACTTACCACAAAAGCTAAGGGGAAATCATACAAATGAACGCCTCGAATAGGATTATTAAAGAAGGTACCGCCAAACTTGGATTTAAAATCTTTAACCGTCTCCGCGTATACATACGAAACCCAGGGAAATGCTTTAAATCTTTCTAGATCATCTTACTAAAGCCAAATGAAATTAATGATGACCTTGGTCATTGACTGGCCCAAAAGAAAGTGATACACCACCAGGACAAGGAACAACTTTTCCACATCTTCTGCATCTAACCTCCTAATCTGGTTGTCCAGTAGTTTTTGTACATCCAATCCGCATACATGGAATTTCTTAGCATCAGGGAACAACCTGGCAACTATGTTTTCCCCATTTAGAGGCTTATTCTCTAAAAATTTTACATTTATATCAGATGCTCCAAACTTAAGCCCTGTCACTAGAGCAAATTCCTGTTTACCGAAATGGTGTAAACGAACCACATCTCATCATCCTTAACACCGGGTAAGGTGACCTCCGCACCAAGGACCCTCAGAACCCCATTTCCAGGGAAACAAATGGACTTGAAATCCATCCTACTTGCGCATTCGTAGAACTGTCTGACTGGCCCACTCTCAATAGACTTCCTAAGCAGTTTACCATTCCTGCCAGTTTCATGAAGTCAGAGCCAAAATGACAAATCGGGAGGTTTATTGACACACTACTTTGTTACTTGTTTCCTCCACCTTCTTCTGTATTTTAAAACCTAACAATTAAGAATTGCATATCACATTTGCAAGATTGCAACAATATTTCACATCAAAATAATAACGAACCCAATCAACTGAGAAAAATACCTATTGAAATTACCAATCAACAAGATTGAAACACACAAACAATAATAACATTCAACTTATACACACACGATTCATCAAAGAACAACCTACTTCAATTAAGAACATAAACATATACCATAAAAAATAACATCATCCTACTCTACCAACTGAATGATTGTGAACCAGTTTCAGGTTTGTGAACCAGTTTCAGAGTTCAAGATTCAATTTAGCTATTTGATTAGGTTGAAATTAATTTGATTTGTTTCAAATCAACGGTTTTGTTAGTAGCAGGGTATATAAGTAATCTAACTCCCAAAATAAAACATCTGATTTATTGTAATGGCATTTTTTAAATTATTATTCAAACAAAAGGTATAATAAAAAGCACAGCCTATTGGGTGCAAAGTAAAGTTTATAAAGATTATATTTGAAAGATTTTGAAAATGGGCCTACAAAATTAATTCAAACTTTACAAGGCCAATTTTGAATAATTTCCTCAAAATATATAGATTGATTTTAAAATCAAATTCAAGTTAATTCATATAATTAATATCAACCATCCTTTTCATGAATAATAGATGAGTAAATTTCATCCACAAACCAATCTAATAAGTGCATGATTTCTATACATAACAATCATCTTCTTTCATCACATAAATCACTATCTCATAATAGGTATATATTATACCAATATATTTGTTGTTAGAATAATTTTGTTTAATAGTATAATTTTACTTACCCTTTTAAATTGTATATTAAGTAAATTTTATTAAAATATTCGAAGAAATTAAATATAAATATTTATTATTGAAATACCATATTAGTAAATTATATCGAGATAAGCGATTAGTTTTACTTTTCATGTTTTACAATTGAAAAATATTAAATGCAAAAAGAATTGATCAGAATTTGAATTTCATTTTGAAAAAAATGAAGAATAATAATACAATTCATTAAGTTTTTAATTCATGTTTCGTTGAAGCATTTGTAATTTTTTCAGAGATGATGTATTTCAAAATTCAGAAAAGGAGCCATCTCGATTAGCTGGAACTCATTAAAAATATGAAGCAATTGTGAATCAACTGAACAATTTTCATATGTTTATATTTTCCTATCAAATTTGGTATCATGATATATTGCAGAAAATTTAATTTTTTATACATATGACAGTGTACAATATAACACTGAGAATACAATCAAAATAATCACTATATTAATTGAATTTTGAATTGAATACATGATTTTTGATCATCTCATGAAATTTCAATAAAATGTTTTCGAAATTAATATTCACACTGCATTAAATAGATATTGATGTTGATAAAAGTTAATATATATTGATATATTTAATAAATTGAGTTAAAAAAATTACAATAATAATAATATATAAAGTGATATATATATATATATATATAAAAGTAAGGAACCGAAAAAAAATAACCATGTTTTACGATTTCTCTCTCGGCGTAGTTTAAGTAGCTTCTGCTATTTTACGCCGTTTTCATCGGAAGGAGATCTCGAAGAAGTTGTTTAATCGCGAAAGGTGGTGGTTGTTTGGCTGTGAGTGGTCGTGGGTCTTTCATTAGGTTTTTGATAATAATGACGAAGTAGCTAAAGGAGTTGTTGATGAATTTGGAGAGAAGACTCAATTAGATGATCTTGGTGTTGATGGTAATGATGATGGATCTGGAGAGAAGACTCAATCTGACGATCTGGGTGTTGATGGTAATGATGATGAATTTGGAGAGAATACTCAATCCGACGATCTGGGTGTTGTTCGGAAGGATGATGGATCTGAAAAGAAGACTCAATCTGACGGTCTGGGTGTTGTTGGGAACGATTCTCGAGTTGTAGTTAAAGACTCTGTTACTCATTTGAGTGATTTGAAAAATGTTGATGCATTTGTTCATCTAGTGGAGGCGAAGGTTGCTAACCATAGGAGGTAGTCGTGAGTTCTGTTTAGATTGTGGAGTCTTCTAAACCTGCTTCTCAAAAATCATGGGTGGATGTTCTTGGTCATAATCGGATTAAGACTGAAGCGAGTAGTCTGCACTTTATTGCTCCTAGGGTTAAAAATGGGCAGAGAAGGGTTCACATACAGTCTAAAGAGGTTAAATCTGAAGCTGATAAATGGCGTTTTGCTCTGATAGGAAGTGTAGATGGGGATAATCCATAATTTTTACGTATTGAAGGCTTCGCATTGAATTGGTGGAAAAGGTATGGGTTAATTTATGTTCATATGATCAAATCTAACGTGTTTGCTTTCCTATTCAATGATGAGCTAGGTAGGGATTTAGTTTGCGCAGATGACCCTTATATATTTAATAGAAAACCGTTTATTTTAAGAGTTTGGTGTGAGCGAATGACTTATTCTGAGGAGTCGTTGATTAGAGTTCCTGTGTGGATTAAACTTCTTGGATTAGCCGGGGAGTTTTGGGGTTTAGAAATGTTAAGTAGGATTAGGTCTATTTTTGTTAATCCTCTTTACGTGGATCAATGTACCTTTAATAGGTCCAGATTGAGTTATGCAAGGTTATTGGTGGAAATGGAGATTAATGAGGAGTTCCCTGAGTCAGTAGTGCTTGAAGATGAGAGTGGACTAGAATATAGTTTGAGAATTGATTATGAATGGAAGCCTATTAAATGTAAAAATTGTTTTAGGCTGGGTCATGAAAGTAATAAGTGTTAAATGAAGAATGAGGATATTTATTTGGAGGTTCACAAGTTTTTGAAAAGTAAGAGCACTGGTATAGCACCAAATGAGGAAATATTGTTTGTTAATGAGTCTTAATTAGTTAATCAACAAGTACAGAAAAGAATTGACTTTGCAGTGGCGGAATGTTCTAAGAATGATGAAAAAGGTAAAAGTGATGAATGGGTTAGGGTTGTTGCTAAATCTAGAGGGAATGTTAAAAAAGGATTTGATGGTGTTAGCTCTAATTCGAATTTTTTAAGTGATAGAGGTATGGAAATTGTTGGAACCCCGGAAAGGGGAAAATGTTGGAACCCTGGAAAGGGGAAAATGATTGGAGTATGGAATATAAGGGATCTAAATGACCCTATAAAGCAATTAGAGGTGGCTAGACTAATTGCTTCTCAAAAGTTGTTAGCTTTAGGGATTTTAGAAGGAAGAGTTAAGGAAACTAATAGGGCTAAAGTGTGGAAAAATCTTCGTTTGAATAGTTTGGAGGTTGTGAGTAATGTTACTAGCGTTTACGGTGGTAGAATTTGGGTGGTTTTTTATTGTAGTAGAGCTAAACTTACTGTTTTAAGTAAAAGAGTTCAATGGGTTCATAGTAGGATTGAATTTGAATCCATGTCTTTTTATTGGAGAGTTTGTTATGGTCTCTATGACCACTTTTCGAGGGAGGATTTATGGAGAGCTATAGATGTAGGTTGTTGTTTAAATGATCCATGGATAGTACAAGGTGATTTCAATATTGTATTAAGGAGTAGTTATAAATTAGGGGGTAGAGATATTGATATGGAGTCTTGCAATGGTTTTGAGAGTTGCATTTTGTGGAATGGTTTGATGCAAATGAGAAGTGTTGGGAATAAATATACATGGTGTAATAATCAAAATGGGATTGATAGGATTTGGGCTAGGTTGGATTATTCTTTTTTCAATTTAAAATGGTGTGAGATGGCTGGGGAGTGTGTATCTTAGGTTTTGTGCTCTGGGATATCTGATCAGCCCTCTTGTAGTTAAAAATTTGGTTATGAATGATAATAGGAGTAGAATTTTCAGATTTTATAATAGTTGGGCATATCACAGCAAGTTTATTGAAATTGTTGAAGCACTTTAGAGGCAATCTTTTTGTGGAAGCAAAATGTTTGTTTTATGGAATAAATTGAAATGCTTGAAGAGGGAATTTAAGTGCTTACATAAGAAATTTTACTCTGATAATTCTAATCGTGTTGACAATGCTAGGAACTTGTTATATAGCCTTTAGAAGGATATTCAACATTCCATTTTTTATGAGTGCTTGTTAGAGGAAGAGAGGGCTGTTAATACTGAATTTTTCAGATTACTTCAGGCTGAAGAATCTCTATTAAGACAGAAAACTAGAGCTAATTGGATTCGTTTGGGCGATTCTAATTCAAAGTTTTTCATTGCCTTATTAAGCAGAGACAACTTAGAAATAGAGTGTTTTCTCTCAAATTAGCATCAGGTGAGGTGGTTTCTGATCAAGTTGGGATTAGATCAGAGATGTTGAGTTTTTATAAAAAATTATTAGGTGAATCTATCGGTAGAGTTTCGATTGACCAGGATGTTGTGAATAGAGGTCCTGTTCTAAATGAAATGGAAGTTTTGTTATTAGGGGCTGAAACTTCTAAAGATGAGATAAAATCTGCTTTATTTAGTATAAGACATGAGAAAGCTCCTCGATTTGATAGTTTTAATGCTTTCTTTTTCAAGAAAGCTTGGGGTGTAATCGGTAATAAGTTCTGTAAGGCTGTTCAGGATTTTTCAACACTAACTGCATGTTAAAGCAATTTAATACCATAATTTTGTGTATTATACCAAAAAAAGAGAATGCGGAGGGGTTGAGTGATTATAGACCAATAGCTTATTGTTAGGTGATTTTGAAAACAGTGACAAAAGTTCTTTCTAATAGATTGTCTCTTGTTTTTGGTAGTATTGTGAGTGATAAGCAATCTGGTTTCATTAAAGAGAGATCTATTATTAATAGTATCCTAATGGCACATGAATTAGTTAGGAATTATCATGTTAATAGTGAACCAGGGAAGTGCTCATTTAAAATTTATCTTTCTAAAGCTTATGATTTTATTCATTGGGAGTTTATAGAAGAAATGCTTGTAGCGCTGAGATTTCCTTATCGCTTTATTAAATAGGTGATGAGTTGTGTGCGAGGAGTCTCTTATGTGATTCAATTGAATGGAATTGTGGATAGTTTCTTCGTTGGGAAAAGAGGTCTTAGGCAAGGTGATCCTATTTCCCCCTTATTGTTTGTACTTTGTTTAGAGTACTTGTCTAGGTTATTGGAAGCTCCTTCTGATGATTTTGTTTATCATAAACATTATGGTTCATTGAAGTTATTACATTTAGCCTTCACAGATGACTTATTTATTTTTCGTGGTGCTGATTTGTTGTCAGTAAGATGGTTGATGGATGTTTTAAAATCATTTCAAGAAGTCTCAGGTTTGGCTGTGAATGTTTCTAAAAGCAGTGTCTTTCTTAGTGCTGTTTCTCCTATTTTTAAGGCTGAAATTCTAGATTTGGTGGGTTTCAAAGAGGGTTTATTTCCTGTTCGATATTTAGGAATTCCTTTGATTTTTACCAATTTTAAAAGAGATGTTTGTAAGGAGTTGGTTGACAAATTTAGCAAACGAATTATTGGTTAGGCTGGTAGACTCTTATCTTATGCTGGTCGTCTTCAGATTATAAAATCAGTATGGTGAGTTTGCCTATTTTTTTATTTGTTATTTTTCTCATTCCTAAAGGTGTTCTTAAAGTTTTGGAGAGCAAATGCATGTCTTTTCTTTGGAGTGGGAATGATATTAGTAGAAAAAGTCTTGTTTCTTGGTCTAATGTTTGTAGGCCAAAGGCAGAAGGGGGCTTGGGTGTAAAGCGATAGATTGATTTTAACAAAGCTTCGGTTGCCAAAGGTTTGTGGAAGATTCTCTGTGAGAAAGAATCATTATGGGTTAAGTGGGTCATTAAAACCAAGCTTAGTAAACTCAGTTTTTGGGGTATTACTAAGAATACAAATGATAGTTGGAATTGGAGGAGCCTCTTAAAGATTAGGAGTGATTTTAAGTACATGTTTGAGTATAATGCAGGTTTCAATTGTTCTCTCTCTTTTGGTTTGATCCGTGGATCAATGGGATTGCTTTGAATGATTATTTGGGTCAAATTGTGTGGAAGGATGTTGATATTAGAAGGCGTGCTTTGGTTAGAGATGTTTGGAGGCATAACAGATGGTATCTTCCAGTTGCTAGTACTGACACAATACTATATGCTTGGAGGTTGGTAGATCAGGTTCATTTGAATGATAGTCCTGATGCTTAATATTTTGTGCTGTTTCGGCTTATGATCATATGAGAAAAAAGTATAGTGTTGTTCCTTGGATGAATTTCGTTTGGAAAAGTCAGATTCCAAGGTGTTCTTTTATTTTGTGGTTGGCTTTACTTAAAAAACTTCCAGTAAAGATTCATTTTAGAAAATGGCCTCCTTTGTTGAGTGTTTTTTGTCCTCTTTTTAATGAAGCAGATGAATCTATAGAACATTTATTTTTTTCCTGCAACTTTTCTTCCGTTGTTTGGAGAAATGTTCTGCTTAGATGTGATTTCAGAAGATTACCTCTTCCTTGGTCTCATGAGATCAGTTGGTTTTGTAGGAAAGCTTCAGGCAATTCAATAAAATGTAGAATGAGACGCGTCGCTTTTGCTGCTACGGTTTATTGGATTTGAAGAGCAATGAATGATGTAGTTTTTAATAATGTGTCAATTAATTCATTGGCAGTTATTAAAAATGTCTCTGGTTATGTTTTGATGAAGATTTTTCACCGGTTATTGACTCCCTGCGCATAGTCTTCTTCGTGGTAATTGGTTATGAGTTTGATGTTTGTTTAACTTTTATTTTTTGGTTTTGTTGTTGTTGGGGATGTTTTTGTTCCTTTGCTCTGGTTATTGGAGTTATTTTGCTACTGATTTGTGTTTGTTCTGTTTTTTTTGTTAGTGGGAGTTTCTTTGCTCCTGGATTTTATTTTGTTTTAAGTTGGTTTGTTGTTTTGTATAATTTCAGGTGTATTCCTTTTTGAAATTTATAATATTTTTTAAAAAAAAGTGATATATTTAATTTAGTGAATTATAAAACTAATACTAATAATAATAATAATATTATTATTATTATTATTATCATTATATTTATTGGACCAGATCCAATAACTCATGTTCATTATAATATGTTATTAAGGGAAAAGACAACCCTGGGCCAGGTTTACCACGTCAGAAATAGGCCCGTCCAATTAAATATCAGCATGTGGCAACTTATTAAATGTAAAAATAAAGTGTGAAAGAGAAGGTGGATCCCACCACAACTAATGTACGCGGCAAGTTTTGCTTTCTTCTCCGTTTCCGTTTATTTTTTTCTTTTCCGACTCTTTGTCTCCCGACGATTTGCCATTTATTTTCGCTTCTTCCATCGACTACGACAACCTGGGTTTGTTAGTTTTGGCTGATTTGATTTGAGAAGTCGGTTCCATTTATTTTCGCTTCTTCCGTCGACAACGAGTTCTCAACCTGGGTTTCTTAGTTTTGGCAGATTTGATCTGAGAAGTCGGTTCCATTTATTTTCGCTTTTTCCGTCGACTACGAGTTCTCAACCTGTAAATTTATTCAACTCTTCAAAGGTATGGAATTATTTCTAAACTTTATTTTTTTTTCGAATTTTTATATGCTGTTAAAGTGTATGGAGTATCATAATTGTTTTTAGATATGCTATGTTTTATATCAATCTGTTAATTTTGTTCATAGATTTGGTGAATGTAATCTGTAATCATCTCCAAGCACATCCATCTATTTTTTTTAGTTTTTATAATTTTTTTTATAGTTTTTATTGTTTCCGAATTTGTATGCAGTGCTCATATTTTTAAAGTGGTGAAGAGTTCAAGAAAATGACTAAGAATTTCTCTTAGATGAATTTAGTTGTAAATTTTAGGTAAAGAATTGATGTTTGATGGAATTTGTTTTCTTTATTTATAACTTTTTATTAAAATATAATTTTCTCTTGTTGATATCGTGATGTATATGATGTGTTTTAGTGGTGAATAAACCAATTGAATGAGCTAAAGAGATTGTCAAAGTGGTGGAGAGTTTAAGAAAATGGCTAAGACTTTATGTTAGACGACTTTAGTTGTAACTTTGATAAAGAAGGGATGTTTGGTGGATTTTTATTTTTAATTTTTGTTGTGTTTATAATTTTTATTAAAATGTAGTTTTCTCATTTTTTTTTCCAACTACAGAGCCTAGGGTAGCATTTTCCTTGCTTCTGTATTTTCAGTTGCATCATTATTAGGCTTTCCTACATTATTATATGTTGATATGGTGATGTATATGCTTTGTTTTAGTGGTGAATAAACCAAACATCAAACTATTAGTAACATGTATGCATGTGGATTATTGTTTGTTTATATATATTTTTTTAATTAATAATGTAATTTTCTCATTTTTTTCCTACTACAGAGCTTTTTAAATTTGTCTCATGGAAGAAAGTGTTATTCGGATTGACGAATTGGGCCATGTCCCTAGAGTTGATGTGCACGAAATTGGTAGTTTAGTTGGTAAAATTGTGCATAGTGAAGAAGAAGCATATAACATGTATTGTGACTATGCTTATTTTATTGGGTTTGGAGTTCGTTGTGCTAAGTCAAGATATTGGGAAAAGACAAAAAAACCTTCAACAAAAGGAATATTGGTGTCGTTGTGAAGGTTTCAAGTCGGATTATAAACCCGGAGAGGAACCTCAATATAAAAAATTAAATGTTAGAGCTGGGTGCAAAGCAATGATTCGATTTAGAATTTGTGAAGATCAATATGAATGGACGGTTTCCACACACGTGATTGAACATAATCATTATCTTGCAGCTCCTAAGGAAAGACATATGGTTATAAATAAGGTATTAAAAAGCACTAGGCGGTGCTAGGCGGCCACCCGATGCCTAGCGCCTAGGCGGCAAGGCGGAAGCCTAGGCGTTTTTAGGCGTTTTATAATTATGAAAAATTATTATATGATTGTAATATTATGTCGGTATTAAATGAATAAAAAATACACCTAAATCAATAATATATAACTTTAGTTTATTATAAATAAATATTTTATCAATAAAAATTTTAAAATAATTTTATTTTCAAAGAACTGACCGCCTAGACGCCGCCTGGGACCGCTTAGGCGCTACTTTCTTGAATGCCTAGGCGCCGCCTAGTCCGCCTAGGCGCCGCCTAAACCGCCTAGGAGGCGCCTAGACGGTTGAGCGCCTAAAACTTTTGCCTAGCTCATTTTTTAGGCGTTCAAACACCGCCTAGGCGCCGCCTAGGTGCGATTTTTAAAACACTGGTTATAAGTGCTCGACACATTGGCAATGTTAAAGGCAATCTTATCAAGAGTTTGTTAGCATGTTGTATAAAACCATCAAAGATTTATGATGTAATATCGAAGCAAGCAGGAGGAGAAGATAATGTTGGATTCATGAGGAAGGATTGTTATAACTTTGTCACAGTTGACAAAAAGAAACTAATTGGCGTTGGAGATGCTAATAGTTTAGTTCAACATTTCAAAAAAAAGAAGTCAAGAAGATCCTATGTTTTATTATTCCTACCAATTAGATCAAGAAGGAAGATTAACAAACTTTTTTTGGAGAGACGAGAGGTCAAGATTGGATTATGATCTATTTGGAGATGTGCTCATCTTTGACACTACTTACAGGACTAACAAATATAACCTCATTTGTGCTCCATTCACAGGTACCTTATTTTATAAACTTTTATCATTTTACATTAGACATGTGCTTCCTGACATTGAATATTTGAATTGTTAATTTTGTTTGATTGTCCTTACATATGCTCTTACCAGGTTTTAATCATCACCGGAATAATATTCTATTTGGGTGTGCTTTCTTGTTGAATGAAAAGAAAGAGTCATTTATGTGGTTGTTTACTGAATTTTGGGAGTCAATGGGATATAAAGCCCCTAAGACTATCTTCACAGATCAAGATCAAGCCATGTTTGAACCCATCAAGGAAGTATTTCCTAAAACGAAGCATCGCCTATGTCAATGGCATATCTTATCTAAGCCTCAATATTTGGGACATTTAAACTCTAATTTGAAATTTATGAAGTCTTTCCGAAGATGCTTTAATGGGGTTGAAAATGAAGATGACTTTAATGTCACTTGGTCTGAGATGATCAAAGATGCAGGTTGTGAATCACGAACTGTTAGGTGGTTTATGGAAAATTCGACATATGTGGTCTGCCGGGTTGAATAAAGATATTTTTTCTGCAGGGATTTTAGCCACTTCAAGGAGCGAAAGTACAAACCATGTTCTTAATGAAATATCGACGACAACTACTTGTTTAAGGAAATGGGTCAATGAGTATGAAGATTTAGTAGAAAGACGGTACTTGAGAGAATTCAACGAGGATTTTCGATGTAAAAGCGGTACTCCTTTTTATGCTATCAACAATGGAGTAATGAGACAAGCAGCAAGGACATACATGATTACTATATTTGATCAATTTCAAAAGCAATATTTGAGGTCAATGGAGATGGTATCTACTAAAATAAATTGCATTAGAGATGTTGTTACTTACAATATTAAGCGTGAGAATAGCATGCTTGCTAAAACTTCAAGGGTTGATAAGATGAAAGTGTGGACCCTACCGCTAAACAAACAAAATTTGGATGCTACATGTAGTTGTAAATTGTTTGAGAGTGAGGGGATCTTGTGTTGTTATGCGTTGAAAGCTTTAATGTTAAACAACACAACAAAGATACCCGAGAAATATATTTTGCAGTGATGGAGTAAAAAAGTAAGGGAAAGATTTTTGAATCCTATACCCTATCAAGAAATTGATGAATCGACTAGAAAATCCACAACTGAAGGAAAACTTATGTTTTGCAATGTAAGGTTTCGAAAGGCCTATGATGTTGTAGTATTGTGTTCTCAAAATGAGAAATCTATGAGGATTTTTGATGACAGGTTTAATCAATTCTTAAAATAGTTGGAATTGAAGATGTCCGAGTTAAATATTAGTGACAAGAGCCACGCACATGTTCAAGAGAAAGTTGAGGCTAGAGATGGAGATTGCAGTAAGGAGTGTATCAAGGATCCTCCAAATGCAAGAACAAAGGGTTCAAAAAATAAACGAATGAAATCCGGCTTACAACATTCAAAAACTAAATCTAGTAAGTAATATTTTAGTTTTATGTATACATATATATATATATATATTTATATAATGTTCTAAGACTTAATTCAAATTATATCAATATTACTGGTAGGAAAAAGAAAGTCTACGGCGACATGTTCGGATGGAGTACATGATACTACACAAATTGACGGAATGATTATGGTGATTTATTTTTTTTTCTTCAACTTATTTATTATTTAACTACATAGAATGATATTATTAATTTTGATAATTTGATAATGTTCTACTATAGTTTTTTTTTTTGTTTAGTTTTTTTTTATAGAAATGCAATCCAACTCGGAGTGTTGCAATGTCTCAAGCATATATTTATCCTCCATATATGATGCCTATTTCAAGCCAAATATCAGGCTATCATGTTCATCCATTTATAGCAGGTAATAGAACATATCAGTCTCACGTGACGGTGGTGCCAAACATAGTGCATCATTCAACTTCTTTGATCCTAAAACAGCCTTCACAACATGAAAGTCCAGCATTGGCTCAGGTATTTTGTTAATGAAATATTTTTTTTCTATAGTGTAAGAATGTCAAGTACTTACAAGTTAATTTTGAAACAAACACCAACACCATTTACAACATTATTAGAAGACTTTAATGTCTCAACTCAAGGACCGGGCACATGAAGCACGACATAGATTGAAGAGGTTGTTGATCGAGAACAAGTTCGCAAACGAAGCTGAGTTGAAGGCAATAGATAAGAAGATTGAATAGGTTGTGGAAGATTCTGTGAGTTTGCACATACAAGTCCACATCTACACAGAAGTCATCTTCTGCAGAATGTGTTTGCTGATCCCAAAGGCTTTAGAATTAGTCCTGATGGAAGGTATAGATGTGAAGACCCCAAATTCACCCAAGTAATTGTTCATGTTTAAGTTTGTTCAATTACTGCTTCCTGTTTACCGTAACTTTTCAATTCAATTCGCTTTGTTTTGTGTTGGTTTTCATCATCTGAATAAGCTATTTTTAGATATTAGTCTATCACTTATTGAGATACATTGTTTTTGTTTGTTCAATGATTATACTTGTCGATGTACCTATTGTAACTCTAATAGTACGAGTCAACAAATAATGCAATATTGTTTCATTGCTGCAAGTCTATGCTTGGTCAAAAGCAGAATCACTTACAAAAAGTAATTTCATCCACTCACCGGTACCGCATGGATGTAGTTTGTACCACGGTCTGTTAAAAAATGGATGCTTCTGAAATGAAACCAATGATATTTGTGTGTTAATAAGGTCAACAATGTTCTACTTTGATTAACAATGTCAACCTCAAGTGTTATAAATGTCCATTTCGACTCCAATATAACCTTTGCGGAATAGACAGGAATGTCCTTTTCAATTTCATCCAATGTTGTAGGTTGTCCGCCTGCTCAGAGAACATACCACTGCAATATGCACGAAAATAAAGTATAGGAGTTCGATATGAATCACTGTAGACTATATGAAACTCGTAGAAATGCTTTTCACGACCAAAGCTGTAGACCTTCAAATTAAACGTGAACATTGTCAACAGCAGAGGTATAATAATAAACAAGTCTTCAGTAAATCTAACAAAGGTATGATAATAAACAAGTCTTCAGTAAATCTATTCGTACTAAAGTTGCAGTATCTATTGACTCTTCCGGCTTGCAACCATCAATTTCTTCTTCTGCTGAGCTACTTTCTTCATTGTTGTCTTCCTGCATAAAATAGCTAAAATAATTGAAGTATCAATTTCAATGTAAAGAAGTTAAAGTGTAAGCAAAGGATAAAACACATACCTCTCTTAAACTGAAAAGGCAGATGTTCTCCCGCGCTAAGTAATTCAGGTTGAGAACTTGTAGTCAACGGAAGAAGCGAAAATAAATGGCAAATCGTCGGAAAACAAAGAGTCGGAAAAGAAAAAAATAAACGAAAACGGAGAAAAAAGCAAAACTTGCCGCATACGTTAGTTGTGGTTTGATCCACCTTCTCTTTCACACTTTATTTTTACATTTAATTAGTTGCCGCATGACGATATTTAATTAGCCGGACCTATTTCTGACGTGGTAAACCCGGCTCAAAGTAGTCTGAGTTTGGTTTGATTCGATTTTAATGCTAAAAAATTAATTGTGTTTTGGTTTGGATTAAATCAAAAACTTACTTAAATTCAACAATATTTTAAATCTAATTAATTAGGTCTCACCCTCACAGATAAAATTGAATTTTTTTTTTTAGTTTTTAACACGCACCAAATATATATATATATATATATATATAAATAAATAAATAAGTAAGTAAATGGATTTGTAGATGATATATAAACTGTGACTATGTAAGTTTTGATTAAAAACTACAAATTTAAAAAATGTGTATAATTTTTTTTATCTATATTTTTAATTTCCAATTTAGTATATTTGATTAGGCCCAGTGTTCATTAAAGAAAATATGAGTTATTTTAAAAATTCAAATAAATTCATACAATTAAACCTACCATCCTTTTCATTAATAATAGATGAGAACCAAGTGCATAATTTTTATACACAAGGAACAGATTCTTTCATCACATCAAATATAATAATTTATTCACATTATACTTATGTTTGTCATTAGATTAATTTTGTTTGATATAATTCTATTTAAGTGAACTCTTATTAAAATATGGGAGGAAATTAATTTTAAATATTTATCATAGCAACCAAAGATCTCGAAAGAGGTAAGCAATTAATTTCCTAGTATACATCTACATAAATAAATGTGTCATTAAAAAAAATACATATTCTATTATATTATAGAGCTCTAAAAAAATTGAAAGACTTAAACACGAAAATTATTTGTTTCAAGCATTGGATCGTTTTGTTCTAGAGACGATTCTGAAGAAGGATACAACAAAGGATATCTGGGATGCTCTGAAGCAGAAATATCAAGGTACCAGTCGAGTCAAGCGAGCACATCTACAAGCTCTTCGCAAAGACTTTGAAGTTTTCCATATGAAAAATGGGAAGACTGTGAATGAATACATTGCCCGAACTCTTACCATTGCTAATAAAATAAAAGCTAATTGTAAAGATAAGGGTGATGTTGCTATTGTCGAGAAAATTTTATGGTCAATGACTCCAAAGTTTAATTATGTTATTTGTTCTATTGAAGAGTCCAATGATACAAGCAAGTTATCTATTAATGAGCTGCAAAGTAGCTTGCTTATACATGAACAACGTATGAGCTCTCAAATTGAACAGGAGCATGTCTTAAAAGTTTCTCATGGTGATTATTCTGGTGGAAGGGGTCGCTGTTCTGGTCGCAGTGGTCGTGGAAGAGGACGAGGGAGACAAAATATTGATAAATCTGTAATAGAATGTTTTAACTGCCGTAGACTTGGGCATTTTCAATGAGAGTGTTCACAGAAGGAGGCTAATTTTACTGAAACATAAGATGAAGTGTTGCTTATGACATATACAGATGCAAGTATTACTAATGGCAACAAGGAAGAAGATGTTTGGTTTCTTGACTCTGGTTTTAGAAATCATATGTGTGGGAAGAGAGAATAGTTCTTTAACTTTGATACAACTTTCAGCGACTCTGTGAAACTTGGCAACAATTCTAGCTTAGTCGTCAAAGGTAAGGGCAACATAAGACTGTCAATATATGGCAAAGCACAGATTGTCACGAACGTGTTTTACGTACCCGAGTTAAAGAATAATTTGCTGAGCATTGGGCAGCTACAAGAAAAGGGTCTTGCTATTCTCTTTCAACACAACAATTGCAAGGTGTATCATTCAAACATAAGTTTGATTATGGACACCACAATGTGATCTAATCGTATGTTTCTCTTGAATGTTGTGTCTTAACCAATAGTTTTTGCCTGCTTCAACACTATTATGGAGGATACTACTCATCTTTGGCACTTTCGATACGGACATCTAAGCTTTCAAGGCCTGCATCTTCTTCAACAAAAGGACATGGTTCATGGCCTACCACAGCTCCAAATCCGCTGAAGTTATGCAAAGACTATCTAGTAGGCAAATAACATAGAGATCCGTTCCCAAAAAGAAGAAATAGGAGAGCATCTCAGATCCTACAGCTAGTTCATGCCGATATCTGTGGTCCAATCACATTGATTTCCAACAGTAACAAGAGGTACCTGCTCACCTTTATTGATGATTTTAGCAAGAAACTATAGGTTTATTTTTTGGTTGAAAAGTCAGAGGCCTTTGATATTTTTGAAATGTTTAAGGTTAAAGTTGAAAAAGAAACAAACCAGTTTCTTAATAGCTTACGTACGAATCGAATGGGAGAATTCACATCACAAGATTTCAATAACTTCTGTCATGTGAATGGGATACAGAGGAAATTGACAATTGCATCTCACCACAGCAAAATGGAGTCGTTGAATGGAAGAATAGAACCATTATGAATATAGTTCGTAGTATGCTTTCAGAGAAGAAAGTACCAAAAACCTTTTGGCCTGAAGCTGTAAATTGGGCAGTGCACATTCTCAATCGAAGTCTAACCTTGACGATAAAGAATTAAACACCAGAAGAAGTTTGGAGTGGAGTAAAACCTTCAGCTGTGTACTTTAGAGTTTTTGGTTGTCTTTCACATGTTCATATTGCAGATAATTAATAAACTAAGCTGGACAACAAGAGTTTGTGTTATGTCCTGTTGGGGTTCAGTGATGAATCGAAGGCTTACCGTCTTCATGATCCAACTTCAAACGGGATCATTTTAAGTCATGACATTTTCTTTGAAGAAGAAAAGAGCTGTGAATGAAATGACAAATATGAAGTAGTTGGTGTGCGTGATTTAGAGTGGGATGATAATGAGAAAGAACAGAGTGATGGCATAGAACCTGTGGACTCTACTACAGGAGAGGCTAATGCTGCTGGGGAAACAAGTGCTCCTCCTACGCATTCTACTCAAGGAAGAGTAAGGGTTCCACCAGCCTGGATGTAGGATTATGAGATAGGTGAAGGGCTGTCTAAAGAAGAAGCTGATATGGTTCTGTTTCAAAGTTCAAGTGTGGATCCAATTCATTTTGATGATGTTGTACAAAATGACAACTGGAAACATGCTATGGATGCAGAAATGGCAGCAATAAAAAAGAATGACACATAGGAGTTGGTGAATCTGCCAAAAGGAGTAAAGACAATTGAGGTCAAATGGGTTTACAAGACCAAATTTAATGAAAATGGAGAAGTGGCTAAGTATAAGGCCAGACTTATAGTGAAAGGCTACGCTCAACAATATGGGGTGGATTATAATGAAGTTTTTGCACTAGTGGCACGAATAGAGACAATTCGATTGATATTGGCTCTAGCAGCTCAAAAAGGGTTGCCCATTTACCAGCTGGATTTGAAATCAGAATTCTAACATGGTGAGTTGAATGAGAATATTTTTGTAGATCAACCTTGTGTATATGTGCAGAAAGGAGAGGAGCAGAAAGTGTATAAGCTCAAAAAAGCTCTCTTCGGGCTTAAACAAGCTCCACGTGCCTGGTATAGCCGCATAGAAGCTTATTTTCTGAAGCAAGGTTTTGTCTAATGCGATTATGAACACACTCTATTCATCTAAAGGGTGATAGAAGGTGGTACAGTTTTGATTGTTAGTTTGTATGTTGATGATCTCATTTTTACCGGCAATAATCACTTGATGTTTGTAGATTTAAAAAATCTATGAAAAATGAGTTTGATATGACAGATCTTGGCAAGATGAGTTATTTTTCTGGGTCTAGAAGTTTCACAAAGTTCTATTGGAATTTTCATAAACCAAAGGAAGTATGCTTTGGAAATTTTGCAGAAATTTGGTATGTCTCAAAGCAATTGTGTTCTTAATCCAATTGTTCCTGACTCTAAGCTTGTCAAAGATGGGGATGGTATCAAAGTAGACAATTCTTACTACAAACAGATTGTTGGTAGTCTTATGTATCTCACTGCTACTCGCCCTGATATGATGTATGTAGTGAGTTTAATTAGTAGGTTTATGGAGAATCCACTCAGCTTCATCTACAGGCAGCAATGAGGATCTTAAGATACTTGAAGGGAACAACTGACTTGGGATTTTTTATAAGCGGAAGAAAATGATGGATTCATTGGTTACAGTGATAATGACTATGTAGGAAATTTAGAGGACAGAAAAAAGTACTTTAGGCTATACATTTTTGTTGAGTTCTCGAGTAGTGTCATGGTCTTCAAAGAATTAACTGGTGGTCAGTCTATCAACCACGAAATCTGAGTTTATTGCCGCTGCATTTTGTGTTTGTCAAGCTATTTGGTTGAAAACAGTGTTGGAAGTGTTAGACTTGGCTCACAACAGAGCAATCACTATTCGGCTCACAATAGAGCAATCACTATTCATTGTGATAATAGTTCAGCAATCAAGCTTTCAAAAAATCTAGTAATGAATGGGCGCAGTAAAGATATAGATGTGCGTTTTCATTTTCTGCGAGAACTCACTAAAGAAGGTGTGGTGGAACTGGTTTATTGTGCTATACAAGATCAATTAACTGATTTAATGACTAAACCATTAAAGCTGGATGTGCTTTTGAAGTTACGACAATGCTTAGAAGTATGTTCTAAATCTGTAGTAAATTGATAAAGCTTTTTAAGTTTTTCACTTTACGGGGGGAATTGTAAGGATTTACGGTTTTGCTTTGGTCAATAAATCCCTATCTTTAAGGGATATTGAAGTTGTTTTGAAACTGTTTTGATATTCTGCAGATGCTTAGCTTTTGCTGTTATGTAAGGCTCTATATAAAGCCAATCTCTTACCATTCAATAACATATTAGTTTTTCACCGTTTCTTCTCTGTCTTTTACGTTTTATACAAAAAAATCATCCCGGACACTTTAAAAGCTCGAAAAATAAACAAACACACTTAACTTATCACCACCATTCAAAATTATTATTATAAACATATTAAAGTATTAGTACTGATGGATACATTGTCACCCTAAGTCTTGCGGCCGAGATATGAAAGGTTATGTCTTCATTATTCATTGCCTATTTTCGGCCGAAGCTAGGCCTCCTATGATGGGCCTATCAAGCCTCACTTGTTTCTCATTATTTCGGCCGAAGCTGGGCCTCTTACGATGTTGGACCTATCAAGCTCACATGGTCCATCATTTCGGCCGAAAGTCTATTTTTCATATAATTTCGGCCGAAGATGGACCTACTGGATTTGGACCCATGAAACCTCCTATGATTCGGCCGGGTTATATCTCCTGAATGAGAAACACCTCCAACATGATTTAATGGATATCGGCCGAAAGACATTCTCGGAATTTTCGGCCGAAAACAGGGAAATCTTCCAGAATGCTGAGCTGGAGCAGTTATTTGATATCCGTGAATCTCGGTGATCCAGCTAAAAAAATCAGTTAGGATTTCCTGGAGCGTGAAGGAAATCCTATAAAGGAAAGGAAAAACATTCAAGAAGGGGATCACGAAATTTCGGGAGACGACAGTTAGAGAGAATAGCCCCAATCTTGAGGGGTACGAGGTCCGAGAGGAATTCGGCTCCATCAAGTACTATTATAATTTACTCGAATACATAAAATAATAAAAAGAAAAGAAAAAATTACATTTAATATTAATACCAATTAATCTATAACAAATAAAAATTACAAATTTTAAATAAAACGTAGACAACAGAATAACATTAAAAAATAATGAAAAGAAAAAAATTTTAAATAAAAAAATAGATTTGATAGTGATAGTTTCAACCTTTATATGAAAAGTTTATGGATGAATAATAAAAAATGGAGAAAGAGAAGGTGGACTAAATAATGGTGAATATTGTATAGATATGTAATGTGATGTCTCCTTATTTTTCAGTTTATTTTCAATTTTATTTATTACTATTAATTGTTTAATAAATTATGATTTACTTTTAATGTGTGTATTAGGTCTGCCCACACATATGTAACAAATCCAAATAAATAAAATTAAATATATTTGGAGAAAAATTTTATATATATATGAACTTCAAATAACCTTACAAACTATTCATTTCATCAATACTTAGATTCACACACTTTTAATTATGAACATTGTAATGGTACATGTAAAAATAGTATAGCAAAAGAAACTTGGGAACCTATTTGTCATAGTTTTGATAATAAAAAAAACGGTGGTTGATATAATTTCGGACTTAAATGTCCCGTATGTTTTCTTTTTCTCCAGGATGTATTTAGTCAAATATTTTAAATCTACTCTTAATAGTTTTTTTATTTTAACTTTCCACTCTATTTATTTTTTTCTTTTTCCACATCACACTTATAGATATATTACTATTTTATCGTCCATGTATTCTTCTCATTCAATTTCATTTTGAAATACGTCATAAATTAATTTGATTTTAAAATAATTTTTATAATTCATTTAAAATATTATCAATTTCCAAAAATATGGAAGATTTTTTTTAGATAAAAAATATTTATTAATTATATTTTAAAAATTCCTTTATTTTTAGTAATAATATTTATTAATTATAAATATATTATTATTTCTTACAATAATTAAATTTTCAATAAAATATTTAATCAAATAAAATAATACCTATATATATATATATATATATATATATATATAACAAACTTATGACTTGATAAATCACTTATCTATTTACAATAAGTTTTTGTTTTTATTTTAACTGGACAATAAGTTATTAAATTTAACTTTTTTAAAAAATCTTATTAAAGTAGTCATTAAACAAAAAGAAGAAACGAAGGAATGAAAATGTCTAAAAAAAAATTTAAACATAAAAAAAGACTTTTTTGCTAAAAATAAACAAAGGGCACCTAAGTTTTAGGAGTCCTAAAAAGTATGTGTCCAATATTTCGAGTGGAAACTCATCGATAAGTTGAGTTTTTCACATGAAATGTGCCATCCATTCCCCATACAATGGGACTAGATCAAATTATATATACTTGAACCCATATGCGGTTGGACTAGTCCTTAATAACTCTTACTTACTAAAAGCCCACCATCTCATTTAGACAATGTTTCAATCTTTATAGCAACATAATCAGATGAATCACAAAAGGTAAATCCTTCCTCTATATGTATATATGAATGAGTATTAATTAGGATTGGTAATGAGTCGTGTCGGATCGGACCGATCAATCCCGTCTCATATCCGATATGTGAATTATAGAATTTGATATGAATCCTATTCGAGATCCGGACAGATGGTAAATTTTAGCTCCAAATCCGAACCTAAATAGATCGCCCATTGACCCCGGATCCGTACACTCTAAATACACATTAAACTTAATATATTTACCCATAACAACAATAATAATAGTTTAAACTCATAATATTGATATCGCATAATCGATTTATTATATACGTAACATATATTAATTAACTTTACGTATAAAAAATTCCTCAAATTAATATAATTAATTAAATAAACAATATACTTAACAATATTTTATTTAATTTACGTGATGTTTGCCGCATGTAATATACCATAAGAAATTACGATTTTTAATAAATATTTATAAACGAAAATCGATCTCTAATAATATGTACAAATATAATATGTTATGATAGTGTTTATTAACTCTAAACTCTATATTAAAATTCCATCATATAAATAAATGTAATTAAATAAATATTAAATTTGATTCATATAAAAAAAGGAAAACTTTTAATAAATATATAAAATAATAATAAATAATAATAATAGTAATAGTTTAAATTCATAATATTATAAATATAGCCTATATAAACATGTAGATTCAAATTATGTGACCATATGTGTAAACAACTTGGTTCAGAGGATAAAAACAAAATTGTTGAAATGGAAATTAAAATTTAGAAATTCTAATTTTGTAACTTTCTTCAAAATGGACTTTTAATAGGAAAAAATAAATAAATTTGTTGAGCTTCAAAAATAAAAGGAATTCTAATTCTAGTTATACATAGGGATGAATTGCAACTTTTTTTCTACAGGTACAATTATTGTAAACGGATATTTTAAATCAGGAATTCGTACCCCACCAAACAACTACTTTTGAAACTAAATAGTGATTATAAAACTATAAATAAAATAAATAATAAATAATAAATTTAAATGTTAATTGAAAATTCTTTTTACTGAAATTTATTAAGTCATTTATTTTTCTTCTACTGTAACTGGACTTTATAAATTCAAAATCGAAATCCAAATCGAAATTCAAATTAAATTCAATTCAGACACCTTCAATACATACCATAAATATCATATTTGAGATAAATAATACATGGCTTCCTATGTTGGTATAAGTTTTTCAGTTAGCTTGCTGTACAAATTGTCGTCTCAGTTAACCCCCTATACTTGTGTTTTTGTCTTAATTAGTCTTTCACTGCTGACATGATGTTTGATATGGTCATTTGAGGTGTGATGTGAACTGTCAAGTGTCGTTAATGTCACATATCAAACAATCGCACCAGGCACTACGTCAACTTTGAGGGGCTAACTAATATAAAATGACAAGAATAGGAGGCTAACTGAGACAACAATTTGTACAGGAGCTAACAAAGAAATTTTATAAATCCATAAATAAAATTAATTTAAAAATAAAAATATATGTATAATCTTTATATATATAATAATCGTTATTTTTCCCGCTCTTTTTTCATTAGTCCAATGAATGAGCGACAATCGTCGATTTATTATATTGACGCATGTCACTAAAATACATAGTAAGAATATATATTTAATTGATTAATGTTATTTTTTTATTTATATATTACTGTTGTATCTTTTTTCAATATAAATATAAATTTAAAATATTTGTTTTCTATTTTAAATTATTATAATATCATCTTTACCATATGTTATATATTTATATGATCACTATATAAAGAGAATAAATTCATTCAAATTTTTTGTTCTTATTTTTTTTTTTTTTTGGTATTTCTACTTCTTTCTATGTTCTTATATTTTTCAAGGTGTCTCTACTGCTTTCAATGTATGTTTTATATTCACGAGGTCACTATGACTATGTTTGTTATAAGCTTATAAACTTTTTTATTAGAGTTTAGTGTTTTGACTCAGTTAAAACTGTATAAAAAAAAAAAAGAATATAACAACGTTTAGTGTTTGAATGAGAGAGTTTCCAAAATTCTTCTCAAATTATCTTCATCAATATTAGTTTTAAATTATTTTTTTTATTATTTTATTTCATAATATTTTTTTTATTATTTATCTTAATTTTATTTACAATAAAATAAATATTTATTTTTTATGAAAATATAAAAAGAAGTTGATTTTTATTAATTTATTATTTAATTTTGTTACTTACTGAGAACAAAATTTATAATAAATTTTATTTTAAACATAAAAATAATTTCTTTTTATATTATGTCCTTTTACGTCATTTGAACTTTATTAAATAAACAAAACGCTAATTTACCAAACAATATTTATTAAAAACACTAATTAAAACACTGAACACTAACCGCTATTAAAAAAATGCTAAACGCTTTAAAAAACTCTAATCACTTTAAAAACGCTAAACACTATTAAAAACACTACTCACGCCAAACACGCCTATGTAAAGAGGACAATTTCTTTCAAATTTTTTGTTATTATTTTTCTGTACTTCTTTCCACGTATTTGAATCTCATTGTAAGTATTTTTTTATTTTATTTTATAATTATGTAGTTTTTCCTTCAATGTTATTTTTTAATCTTTTTTTTTTTTCAAGTATCTCTATTGTAAGTATTTTTTTATTCCATATTTTTTTCTATTATATTTATGTTGTTTTTTTTCTTTTATATTATTTTATTCTAATCGATTTTATTATTTCAGACATCTCTGTCAATAAGTATTTTTATTCGGTAAGTATTTTTATTAAAACTTTCTTTCTGTTTTTCTTTTCTACATTATTTTTTTTCAATCAATTTTATTTGTTTGAAAGATCTAACGGGTAAGTATTTGATTCAAATTTTGTTTCTATTTATTTTATTTTTCTTTGTTTGACATTAAATTGATTATTAAAATTTTATAATATTTTAACCTAATTTATAGTTTTTTATTTTGTTTCAGACAACTGCAAACACTAACATCTCGAAAGTAGCAGAGTTGTCTAATCTTTATTTTATTTTATTTTATTTTAATGTTTATGATTTTTATTTATTTATTATGTATTTACTTGAATTTGAAGCACATGAAATGACTCTGTTGTATTTGAGAATAAATATTTTTAATTATATGAATTGACCAAAGTTTTTTTTTTTCCATTTTAGTGTAATTTATTTCCTTTTTGTCTTTATTTATTAATATGAACTATAATATTATGTGAACAATGTTTTTGGAAAAAATAATTATAAATGAACATAATAAGATCATAAAAAATATTTATTAATAATAGTAGTATAAATGTACATATATTTTTATTAAATAAAATCATAATATTTTTTTTAAAAAATAGTTATTAAATTTATTTATTTAAAAAAAATCATATTACATGCCTTATATCTCACATTGTATCTTCGCCTCCATGAAAGAAAATAAGAAAAAAAAATTATTAATTGTGATATATATATATATATATATAAATAAAGTGAAACATATACAACTATTTAAATCTTTTCACTATTAATTTATTTCATTAATATATTAAAATATAGTATAATAAACATTTTAAATTACTTACTTTCCTTTTTATTCACAATTCCTATCGAGTAATATACATCTATAACTATAATAACTTATTATTATTTTATATATTTTAATAATTAAATATTACATATTTATTTTTAAAACTAATAAGTAAATTGACTAATTATTACCTACAATAAATGCTACATTGATTTGAATCTCAATTGGTATCATTTTCGAACTCAATTAATGTTATTGGAATAATCAAATATTTTGGTATTTTAAAAATCATAAATATTTAGAATATTAAAAATAAATAAATCTAAACCCTATATTTATTATTTCTATTTTAAAATATCATATTAATTATGTATATATGATGAATGATCCTAAACTATTTAAATATCAATAATATAGAAAAATAAGAAATATTCAATTAATTTAATTTGAATTTAATATACATGATTATATATTTTGGTATGTTAGTAATTCTATAAAATAGATTTTGAAAATTTATAAATATTTGTAGTATAAGTAGTATTAACAATTTTTTTTTTTTTAAAATGTGATTTTTTGGAATCATTTAACATATATATGAATAAAAAGATGTATAGAATCTTTTATAGTTTAATTATAACCGTTCATTTAATATTTTGAAATATATATTTTTGTAAAAATATTGGTTTGCATATGAATATGAATTGATTTTTAAACATGTGATTTCGAATTAAAATAATGAATTCTTAGAATTAAATATATATATATATATATATATTTTTATTCATGTAGATATTTAGCTTTATATATTATTTATGTTTTCAAACTCCATTATAATGATAGTAGAGTCAAATATTAATTTATATATGCTAAATGATTATTTTTATTTTGACATTTAATTATTCTTTAAATATAATTTTATAATTATAAAAATATTAAAAATATAAATATAAATATAGACTATAGTAATTTATCTTTAAATGGAAAACAAAATTGAAATCCATTAAATTGTCAATATTACAAATAATTATAAAAATTTTTAAAAAATATTGAAAATGGATAAAATTATAAAATGACAAGATGATTAGTTATTTTAATATGGGTACCATCTAGAAACAAACCAATGAAATATTTTAACAAATAGATTAAAATGATATTAAAATTACTATAAAAATCAAATGAGAAAATTGTCAATTGAAAAAAAAAACTCATTTATTACAAGATAAATACAATATTTAAAAAAATACATCGAGACGTGTCTTATATATTAAAACTTTGATATTTAAATTTAAGTTCTATTATATTTTTAGTGGTCATATTTTTTGTGAAGAGTTTTCACATATAGGTTAAAGACATTAAAATAAACATGAATTGAATATAAAATTAAAATAATAAGTATTTAGTTTCTATATTAATAGTTTGAAACTAAATATAAACTGAATGATATTCGAGGTGAACTGAATATTAATTCCAAATTAAAATGAACTAATAAAAAATATATATATATATATATATATATATATATAACTACAATTGTGTATTTTTCTTAAATGTTTTAAAAAAATATCTCAATTATATGGATATATGATGTTATATTAACGTTTGAAATTAAGTATATAATTTTTCTTTAAATCTATATGCACGTCGTATTGGCTGCGTATTTATGGTCTGAAGAGGTAACACTTTATAATAAAAATAATAGTTAAATATATTTTAATTTTCACTTATTAGATTCTATATTTGAAACTATTATTGTATTGGCATATCAATACAATTATATCAAATTCAAACATCCACTATCTCACTAATTTCAAGAACACAAGTGAATGGTAAAATAAATAAACAAAATTATTTAAAATAACACATAAAATATTGAAAATGATATTCATTTCGTGAATATATTTTTATAATTACACCAATAGTAGAACAAGTGATACTAATTCAAAATATAATATAAATGATAGATACTCCTTTTTAATATGATAACCCCACCATGATTAACCTCCTCGAGTTTCATGCTTTCCCAACTACAAAGAGAAAACCCATCCTCTAGTATTCTAAAAGACGAAAACAGCTTCTCACTCATCCTCTCTCTCACTCTACTTCCTCGGAGAAGGCCGCAAGCTCAGAGAAAGGCGAAAACCAGGTAAAAATCCATTCTTAAGACCATATCTCGAACTGACTTCTGTTGCTGATTCCATTGTGCCTATTTTCAGGTCCATCCGAGTTATTTTCCGGCAAGAACTGTTCATCCCCACCGTTTTTCCTTTTTTACTGATTTCTCCGAAGAACTTCAGGTAGGCTCTCCAAAAACCCTTGCTATCCCCTCTTTAATCTTTATTTGAGCTTTATAAATGTGAGATTTTTGTTTGTCTGGTTAACTGGGAAATTCCTTTTTTCAGCCGCAAATCGACAGCTTATGTGATGTTGAAAATCCCCTGCGGCCGAAACTTACTACATTATCTTAGTTGCTAACCCTAGCCTTTGTACCTATTAAACCCAACTTTAGCGACCGCAATAAAACGGCCCTCACTCGCAGTATAGATCGATCGAAAAGAAGTACATCGATCACTCATACTCATACCTGTTAACATTACTAACACTGATCTTTTGGGTTCATGAGCTACATGGAAAACTCAAATCGTACACAATCCAGGAGGAGAATACTGCGATCGGACAAAGTCATTTTAGGACTACCCATACAATCTTTAGATAGGGAATGCAGCCCTAGCGGTCATAGCATTAGGACGGCTTCTAGCTATTCCAACTCGAGCTCCTCAGAAAATAATGATAGACAATCAACCGAAGAAATGGGAGTGACTTTAGCGAGTTCAGAACCTCACGTTCGTTTACCATACGGAATGGCAGAAACAAGGGTCGTTTCTCGGCCGCGTGGCCAAGGTATCCCAATAATAGACTTGGAAAATCCACAACTATCCCTTCGGGACATCGACCAAAGCATTAGACCCTGCACAACCTTATGCAGTCATACTCGAACAAATCTGACCGAAGTTTCCCTCAGATTGATGAAAATAAAATACGACATAGCCGATAACGTAGAATTAGCACTACCGGCCGATCATGAGCACCCTGGTTGGATGGTACCTGGGTGGCACTTTTTCTATATGGATCCATTGGTGAGCAGGATCCGTTTCCCAATCAAAGGGATGGTAAAAACAGTCTTAGATCACTATGGAATCGCCCCAAGCCAGCTATGTCCAGTGGCTGGAAAATAATGCTAGCTCTCGACATGTTAGGTCTAGCGCAGAGATTACAGCCGCTATCGATCGATGACTTCTTACAGAGTTATTACCTATGAGACCACGATCGAGATAGAGGTCGCTATAGTGTCTGTGTGCGATAGAAACCGAATGCCCCTATTATAAATCTGCCCACAAGGGATGATAAAGTCAGGAAACTATATTATGTCCTCGTAAGAGGAAATATTGCGGCCGGTAGCACCCCTTTGGTTCCACAATGCAGCTAATAGGTATTTTTTTTTTACATAATCATGATAATGTTTTGGCCCGCAAAGCTGACAATAATATTTCTTTGTGCATATCCAAGCGACCTAACCAGGAAGAGGGATTTCGTCCGATACGTCAGAGAACCACAAGACTGTTAGCGGTCGAAGAAAAAGATAGGCAATGGAAAATCTTTTTGAAAAAAGATCTTCAGATCAATATTTTGAAAAATTTTGGAGATCTCTTGTGATCATCATTGTTGAACCTTTTGACATTCTGATATTTTTAGAGAAAAATTCTAGATTCTTCTATACGCTTTATTCAATATTTTCAGAGAAGTTTCTTGAAGAAGATTCATATTCTGTTCTTACGATAATTGAGATTTAGCTTGAAGATAGTGAAGCAACAACTGTGACAGAGTCTAGCTTCTATCTTCTTTGGTAAGATTTAGATCTTAGAAGTATATTGATGATTATTTGTGCCTTGATTGAGTATGTTGAAATCAATATGCTAAGCTAAAAGCTCTTCTAATCTGCTAACTTCTTTATGATCATTGTTCTAGATGTATGTTTCTTGTTTAATCTAAGTCAGCTTTACTTGAATTTCATGAGCTGATTGAATTACAAGAACGAGAGTTACGTAATCTTGTTGATTTGAGGTTTGATTTAGACCAAAGATAGCGATCCAACTCCAGATCTACAAACAGAGGATCATAGATCTAGAGATAGACTATAGATCTAATCTTTACAGATTAAGCTTAACAATTATATTTGTTGTAGTATAGAGATATATGCAACCGTATAACTGAGATCTGTTAAATTGAATCGAGAGATCTTTTGACAGATCACTGATGATGATCTAGAAGGTAAAGCTGTGATCATAAGTTGAAGCGTACATAAGAAGTTGATTGATAGCGGAGTTTAGTAGATCAGCACAATCATTATTAACACCATTGCAGAATAGAATACTGATCTATGCTTTCAACGAAAGAATGTCAATAGTGTCTAATATTCACTTCCATATTATGATTCCTGTGATTCGATTTGTAAATAGATTCTTTTGGCAATTCAGTTTGAATCTTAATCTCAATTATGCTTCTTAGCTAAAAATCCCTATGGAAACGATATCTTAAATACTATATTAGACGTTGATAGGATTTCTGCTAGTTATTGCGAATTTATATGTCATAAAAATCCTCATCACCCTCCAAACTATACCCATCTTTCCTATGGTCGGGCGTAAAATCTCGGATCGAAGATAGGTACTATCCTCTACCTAAATCCGTATTCGGGTGGGCACTTGCAAGAGTATCCACCGAATAATTGTTGAAGCACCGATTTCTTGACCCTATTATGCCCTTGGAGCGTATGGTTGTAGGCGAATCGATGGAGGCTGCAAGAAGGAGAGCACAAGACATCTCGTTCCTTGACTGGGAGGAAACAATGAGGGACAAAAAAAATAAAGGAAAGAAGAAAAGTCGAAAAAGAAGACTGCGGCCGAGAAAAAAAAGGAGCCTGAAATTACTGTCAGCCCTGTACCAATGGAAATTCCAAAACGGCCGAATAGGCCTCCAGTGGATGATTTGACTCAATCTATGGAGTTCATTTCCTTGATCGATCATCCCGAGTCCGGTCTTCAGCTGTTGATGGAAAACCATCTGAACTCCGATCCCCAAGCCATTTCTAACTGGGGTGATGACAGACTGGTCGAGTTTGCGGCCTCCCGAGCACAGTAGGTATATCCCACTTATTACATCTCTCGTTCCGTCACTTTTCCTTATATATCTTTTGTTACTTTTTGTAGGCCGTTTTCGTCGCGTATGAGACCGACCACAGGCTACGATGGGTGCGGAATCAACATGACATCATTAAGGGTGAACTCGTCACCACGTGGTCGAGGCAGGAGCAAAGCCAGGATCGTATGAAGGCTGCGACCGAAAAAATAGATGCTCAGAATGCCACGATTTCGGACCTCAACATCAAGTATAATGATCTTTTGGCCGAGAAGACTGGTTTCGAAGACCGGGTCCATATGCTCGAGGAAGACTTGAAAGTCATGAAGGCGGCCGCCCACCTGAATACCAAGTATAATTTGTTCAAGGAATTTGAACAGCACGGGGGTTCTGAGTGGGATCTCCAAGCGGCTTATGATGCCTGGGAGGCCTTCATTTCCTGCGGGGATGAGGCCAAAGATGAGGGTGACGAGGATGATGATGGGGAGGATGGTATGGAAGGGTCGTCGAACCAGGATGGGAAGGAAAATGATGATGGTGGTCCATGATCCTTTTGCCTCCGTTGGCGGCTGCTTTTAATTAGACTCTTTAAATTTATTTTGAACTGATTAATTTTGTTGGCGGCCGCTCTCATTTCCGGTCTTGAATGGATAGTTTTGTTTTTTGCGCAAAATTGAATGAATATACAAACTTGGTCTTATTCGTCGATTTAGAATTTACTGCAACCAAACTATCAAACTTGTGGATTGAATTTTAGAATTTTCATTCGGTACAACAAGTCAATGGCGATATCGGACCCGTAATAACATGAGCTTCCAAAATTGAAAGTGTGCGGGATCTTTGTAGCTCGAGAGTGTGCGGCCACTTAGTACGAGTTGTATCGGGCTCATTCGAGCTGTGATGATCCTGAAAAAATATGATTGAATGGTCAAGCAAAAACGCAATTTTTGTTGACAATTTCGACCGGTCATGAATACGTACCAGAAATGTGGGTTGGAGCCTGCTACATCCATTGCCTTAAGAGGTCGTTGATGGACTCACTGCGTGACCTGAATTTTGTCAGAAATGTAGGATTTTATTAGACAGAAATGTTTGATACTTGCTTGTATCGTAACCCATCTTAGATGCGGGATTAATGACAACTAAAAAAGGAACAGTATGCAAAATCAGAGTGGTACCTTATTGACTAAACAACTTTAAGTGTGCCACGTTCCAAGGGTTGGACAACCTCTTTCCCATGCTTTCTGCTAGAAGGTACGCGCCCCGTCCAAATGCTTCTACAATGATGTAGGGCCCTTCCAAATTTGGCGCTAGTTTTTCATCCCCTGGTATCTTAGTATTTTGGAAAATTTTCCTCAGCACTATATCACCGGGCTTGAATTTACGGACGCAGGTTTTCCAGTCGTGTGAGCGCACTAGGCCTTGCTGGTATGATTCGATGCGGACCTGGGCTGCCTCTCACCTTTCGTCAATTGTGTCTCTGTTTAGTGATAGTAGCTCTTCATTCCACTTCTGGTCGATCATTGACCTTGTAGTGTTAATCTGTGTTTCTGTTGGCAGTACCGCATCGGTTCCATATACCAAGGCAAAAGGGGTATCGCCAGTGGCTCTTTTAACTGTGCATCGATAGGCCCAGAGTACCTCGAAGAGTCTTTGGTCCCAAGTAGTTTTTATTCTTCCGACTTTTTTCTTCAACATGTCGATTAGAGTTTTATTGGTTGACACAGCCTGGCCGTTGGATTGTGGGTATCGCAGTGTCGTGAAATGCAGTTTGATAATCCACTTTTGACAGAAAGTCTGAGAGTTTCTGGAGCTAAATTGCGGACCATGGTCGACCACTATTTCTCTCGGCCGAACCTGCAGATGATGTTTTTCCAAACAAAGACTATCATCTTGCAATCGCGAATGTTTGACAGGGGTACGGCCTCGGCCCATTTGGTAAAATAATTGGTTGCAATTATTATGTACTCATAACCATTGGTCTTCTTTGGTAATTTTCCAACAATGTCCATTCCCCAACGGGCAAAAGGCCAACTCGGGGTATAGGGGTGTAGTTCTTCTGCAAGCAAATGGGTGACATTTGCGTTTTTCTGGCACTCGGGGCATTTAAGGAAAAAATTGCGAGCGTCGGCCCTCATTAATGGCCAGTAATACCCGGCTCGGTGGGCTGCCAATGCCAAAGATCTAGGGCCGCAGTGTCCTTCGGCGCTGTCCTGGTATAATTCGCTTAGTAAGTAGGTGATTTCGGGCCCGCTTAAGCACATGAGTAATGGTCCGTCAAGAGATCTCCTATAAAGGGTGTGGTCAAGGTCGCCAGGTAGTCCAATTAATGTGAATCTGGCGGCCTTCGCCTTGATTTTACACGCTAGTTGCTTATCAGCTGGTAGTTCGTACTCTTGCATAGAGCACCTTATTGGTGTTCTCCTGTCATTTTCTTCGATAGAGAGTATTGCGGACTCGGGCCCCTCGCTCAAGACAGATTGGCGAAGTATGGTGATTGGTATGTTACGGGCGTAAATTTCTTCGGTTGTGGCCCCAAGGTTAGCCAATAGGTCGGCCTTGAGGTTGCGGTCTCGGGGTACCTGTTTGATGGTGAAGCATTCGAGCTTAGCCCATAGTTGGTCCACGATTTTCAGGTAGGCAATCATCTTGGCATCTTTTGCTTGGTAATGGCCATTCACTTGGTTTGCGACGAGTTGGCTATCATTGTACGCATCTATGTTCTTTGCGCCTATTTCTATAGCTGATTATATAGGCCAAGTATCAGCGCCTTGGACTCAGCTTCGTTATTGGTTGTGCACCATTCGCACTTGACTGCTCTCTCTTCTACGTCATCTTCAGGCGTTATAAGGACCATTCCCAGGCCACTGCCCCTCTGGCTGGTGGCTCCGTCTACGAACAGTTTCCATGGTTGCAGCTGGTTGCCTTCTATGTTGTGGATTTCATTCGTCTATTTTTTGGCCGCTGTGGGCGTGAAGTCGGCTAAAAAATCTGCCAGCGCCTGGACTTTGATGGCTGATCTCTGTCGAAAAGAGATGTCGTGCTCACTCAACTCCACAGCTCATTTTACCATTCTCCCTGAGAGCTCGGGCCTATGAAGGACTGCTCCGATGGGGTGCTCCGTTATGACCACGATGGGGTATGACTGGAAGTATGGCCTGAGTTTTCTAGCCACAGTCACGAGGGCTAGAACTAATTTCTCCATTGGCATGTATCTTTCTTCAGCGGGGAGTAGCCCCTTACTTACATAGTATATTGGTGCATGCTTTGTTCCCTCGACTCGGGTTAGAACGGCGTTAACAGCCGTCTCGGATACCGACAGGTACAACAATAGTTCCTCCCCATCGAGTGCTTTGGATAGGACCGGGTTCATTGTCTGTTGTTCCTTAAAAGCCTTTAGGGCTTCCTAGCATGATTGGTCCTATTCAAACGGGAAGCCTTTCTTCAGAAGGCGAAAGAAAGGACGTCATTTTTTGGACGAAGTGGGTATAAATCTGTTCAACGCTGCTAGTCGGCCTGTTAGCTTCTGGATGTCCCTTTTTCCCTTGGGTTGGCCGACGTTGTCTATTGCTCGTACCTGGTCTATGCCTCTTTTGGTGACTAGGTAGCCTAAGAATTTTCCGGACGCGACACCGAATGAACATTTAGAAGGATTCAGCTTCATGTTATAGCTTTTTAGTACTTGAAATGCCTGTTCTAGGTGTTGAGATGCTGCTCAGCTTTCAGTGATTTAACCAGAATGTCGTCTATGTATACTTCCATGGTCCAGCGATAAGGTTAGTGACCTGCGTTTTATAGGCCGAAGGGCATCACTTTGTAGCAGTAGGTGCCTCTCTCCGTTATGAATGTTGTCTTTTCGGTGTCGGCGGGGTGCATCAGGATTTGGTTGTACCCGCTGAAGGCGTCCATGAAACTTAGTAGCTCGTGGCCGGCGGTGGCGTCGACTATGGTGTCTATGTGCGGCAGGGGAAATGAGTCTTTCGAGCAGGCTTTGTTTAGGTCGGTGAAATCTATGCATACCCTCCACTTACCATTCTTTTTGCGCACAACAACGACGTTGGCCAACAAGTCCGGGTATTGCACCTCTCTCATCGACCCGATGCTCAAGAGTTTCTCCACTTCCTCATTTATGACTTTGTTACGGTCGGGTGCGAACTTTTGCCTTTTCTATTTGATAGGTTTATACTTCGGGTCTACGTTCAGTTGGTGTGTTATGACTTTCGGGTCGATGCCTGTCATATCTTCGTGGCTCCAAGCGAAACAATGACATTTGGTTGATAATAAGCGGATGAGCTTCTCCCTGATTGACGTGTCGAGCCTGAAACCAATGAGTATTTTTTTGCTGCTGTCGGACGGGTGGATGGGTACTTCATCCAACGTGTGCTCCACCTCCTCCGTGAGTGGAGTGCTCTGTAATTGCTATGCGGGTGCGGGGTTGCGTTTCATCCTGTTCGCGTAACATGCCCTTGAAGCAGCTTGATCGCCCCTTATTTGCTTGATACCCAGTTTGGTTGGAAATTTGATAACCTGGTGGTATGTGGAGGGGACAACTTTCATATCATGTAGCAAGGGACGGCCCAGGATAGCGTTGAAACTAGTGCGTGCTTCTAGTACATAGAAGGGGGTATATTTGTTGACGCCTTCGGCCCACACTAGTAGTTCGATTTTGCCGATTGAATATTTCACCTTTCTGCTGAAGCCAATGAGAACCATGGCTTGTCTGGCTATTTTGGACTTCTCAACTTGCATCTCTTTCAACGTGTCCATGTAGAGGATATTGACCGAGGAACCGTTGTCTATTAGTATCCTCTTGATGAGGTAGTTAGCCATTCCCAGCGAGATGACCAAGGCGTCGTGATGTGGGTTGAGGACGTCGATGCTCTCCTTAAAATTGAAAGTGACTTCAAGTTCGTCCTCGACCAAGTGTGCTTCTTCGGCCCTACCGCTAACGTTGTGCACACTGCACATGTTTCTTTTGGCGGTTGAGTACGTAGTTCCGCATTCAAGCGACCAGCCCATGATTCTGTGGACTGTGCGTACCATCTGGGGCTCCTGTTCTGGTAGTGGCTGGTTGTTGGCTGGCGCATTGGTTTGTGCCAGCAATCTTCTGAGATGTCTTAGCTGCATTAAGCGGTCCACTTTGTATTTGAGTGCTACGCAGTCGGCCGTGATGTGGCCGAAGTCGTCGTGGAAAGCGCATTGTTTGGCCGCATCCCTTTTTTGGGGTCAGACCGCAACTTCCCCGGCCATCTAACAGTGCGGTCGAGTTTGTCGAGCTCCTGAATGAGTTGCTCAGTGGAGATGGTCAGGTCGTTTCTTGGTGGCTGGGGCCACGTCTCGGTCCGTACCGCATTGGTCTGATTAGCATCGTGCCTGGGTAGCGATGTACGGTCGTATGGTGTGTAGCGCTGGCGGTCTCTGTTTTTATGGTCTAATTTCGGGGCGTGTACAGACTGCCATCTGATGGCGGGTTCACGGGGGACCTATCTATTGTCTTCTTCCCATCTCGCTTGAGCGAACGCTCGTGACAAGGTTTCTTCCATGGTTCTTGGCTTGTATTTGATCAGGTCGACGTAGAGATCCGATCCATGAAGCAATCCCTTGGCAAATGCGCGGATGGCTGTGTCTTGGTTATAGTTTGGTATCGTTATCTTCTCCTTGTTGAACGTCGCGATGTAGGCTCTAAGTGACTCGCCGCTTTTCTGTCGAATGGCATAGAGGTCATCAGATTGTCTCTCTGGTTTGCGACTACAAGCAAAGTTTTCTATGAACGAGTCTGTCAACTGTGAGAACGACCCGATCGTACCAATTGGCAGGTTCACGTACCATTCAAACGCTGGGCCCGAGAGTGAATTTCTAAACAATTTGTAGAACTCGACTTCTCGTATGTCTCTGGGGAGCGAGGTTGTCAGCATTACTTGCCGGTAGTGGGCGATGTGATTCTCTGGGTCGGTCGTGCCATCATACATCTTGAATCTTGGTGTTGTGAACTAATGGGCAAATCCACTAGGGCGATTTCATCAGTGAATGTATTTCTGTGAAAGAATCTTTTGCGGACCTGCGTAGTGGGGATTGTATGCTTGGTAGAAACCGTATCATCTCTTCCATCTCCTGCAATTGTTTGGTTACTTCTTGGGGGATGTCATGACCATGTGGTCGATATCATTCCGTACGTGGTGGCGGTGGGTTAACAACAGGGTTGTCATGTTTCTTGGACTGTTGATCCGTAATCTTCGGGTCGCGCGTTGCGATTGTGGGTTGGCCTGTTCCCTTACTGCCTCCTCGGTTCGTGGCAACACCGGCCTCTTGCTAGTGTTTGGTGGCGTGTCCGCCAGGATTTCCTCCATGTCGTCGTCATCGTCAAAAGCGGAAACGTCTAGTCGTCGAATAGGTGAGGTCATACCTTCGTTCTGGCCCAAGATTAGTCCAGTGTTCACAGTAGATCGCGTCTCGCAATCTGGTTAACGACGGGTTTTCTTTGTCCGTCTTTCTTGCCGGCCTCTCCCTGCCTGTACGTTGACTCCTTCTGTGGCGGATGCATCCCTTCGACGGTCTCCTTTAGATTTTTATTTTCCTCTTCCAATGAGGCCAACCTCACCATGAGTTGAGTCAACGTGTCGGTGTCGTTCGGTGTCCTCAGCACCTTGGGTGGTCGTCGACATCTTTGGTTGTTTTCGGTGTTGTAGATTTGCTTCTTTTGATGGTTATTTGGTGATTTGGAGACGGAGAAGAGCCCCCACGGTGGGTGCCAAACTGTTGGAGCCGAATTCCGATTGGACTTCGAACCCCTTAAGGATAAGGGCTGTGATCTCTACTTTTCGTCTCTGGTTATCTCGTAATTTCTTGTACCCCGATCTTGGAAATCTGCCGCGTTTATATAGGATTTCTGATTTCTCTAGGGATTCCTAATTAACTCCTAGCTGGATCCCCGAGTTTCGTGGGAGAACAACAGCTTCGTTCCAGCTAAGCCTTCTAGAACATCCTGAGCGGCAGAAACACGAAGGTTCGTCATTTCGGCCGCTCAAACGCGGGATCCATCAAGATACTCAAGCCCATTGAACGTTTCTTAGACCCAATCAAGTTGGGAGCCCATTAGTTAAATATCATCGGCCGAAAATATAGGAGGCCTCATGGGCCTAAATCTCGAAATTTCGACCGATGAATAAAAGATAACTAAAACCTTAAACACTTTTATTCGGCCGAAAATATGTGAAGGCTTGTGGGCCTGAACCTTCCAAGCACATAAAAAATTTCGACCGAAATCCCGAAGGAACCCTTGGGGTTTCTTTATAGTTGAGCGGCCGAAAAATCAAGTGTATTATGGGTTCAACCAATAATAATAATTGTAATTGATTAATTTAATTATATAATAATTATGGAATTTAAAGTTTGTGATGTACTTTTCATGACGTTGATAATTAATTGATAAAAAAAATTAATCAATGAAACTAGTGAAAGTCGATTTTAAATATATAAATTTTATTAATAATTAAATTTGAATAGGTTCAAATCAAGTTTTTTATTTCAATTTTATTCGAATTTAAAATTAAATCAAAATTATAAATTATTTTCATTTAATTAATTTGAGATTTGAATTGATTTATCTTTAAAATAACTAAATTGTTTGATTTGGTTTGTTTTAAATATTTTTTTCTTTGTCTTTATCAAATATAATAATTATTTGATTTACCCATTAATTATTTCATTTATAATTTAATTTGTCATGACAAATGTAATTTAATTCCCTTATTTAGTTATAATTTTAGTTTTAAATTTATATTCGACATAATTTTAATTTTAATAATTATTGTATTTTCTAATTGGGAGCTTTTCCCAACACTACAATAATATATTTTCCGAACACTATAATAATATGATATTATTCGTTTTGGAATAAAATATATACATTACAAGCCTTCTAGAAGGTCTCTTAGCCATGAAAATAGGTAGATAATATATCCATGTTATTATTCCTTGGATCACCAATATAGTATCGTATTTATACTATAGAAAATCTAATTTCATGTTATCTTCCAAGGGCTAATAGCAAAAAAAAATCCCCGGATTTTGAAACGTTTGATTTTCCGTCGCTGGTTTCCAAACGTTATACCAAACCACTCCCATTTACAAAACTAAAGTTGTTTTCTGCTATGGGGGATGTTTTCTGTTAATGGGGTGGTTTGGCACAAACGGCGGCGAAAAATCAAACGTTTCAAAACTTAGAGGGTTTTTTATAATTACCCTTTATTAATTCTCTAAATGTTATATTTTTTTTATTAATTTTTTATTATTTATTTATAAAGAATAAAATTATAATATAAAACTAATTGAGTAAAATATAAATATCAAAATTGCAAAGAGCATAAACTAATAATTGCAAGTGAGCAGAATAATATTTGAAAAGTAAGAAGATATGTAATGCATGATTACCCAACTTACTTGGAAGAACTTGCCATCCTTTTCCGTATTTGAAGATGAGATAGTGCAAATATATTTTTTTTCCTCTTGAGGACGAAAGTTTTTTTTTTCCATTAAGTTTAATTTAGTGATAGATTTTCTTTTAAATTCATTATTCTTTAATAGGGTAATTACCAAAAACCTCCCAAGTTTTGAAATGTTTGATTTTCTGCCACCGTTTTTCAAACGTTATACCAAATCGCCCCATTTACAAAACCAAAGCTATTTTCTGTTATAATTGGATGTTTTCTGTTAATGGGGGCGGTTTGACACAAACGTTTAAAAAACGGTGGCGAAAAATCAAACGTTTCAAATTTTGAAGGACTTTTTTTTATTTTATTTTTTATAATTATCCTTTATTAATACTCTAAATGATATTGATACAATTATCACATCTCAATTGGAGGATATGTTATTATTTATAAATATAAATGTGATATTGTTTAGAGGTTTTTCATAATATAAAAATTAAAATTATTTTTTCAAAAAAAAAATATTTAACTAGTTAGATTTCAATTGTTCCACATTTTATTTCATACTTTATCATAAGTAGTTTAATTCAAAAATACCTTTTGTTTATTTTTAAATTTAAATATTTAAATTAATTTTATTTATTAACTTGTTTATTTCTTTAAATTTGATATTTTTTTAAGAAAAATTATATATATATTTTTCTTATTATTTTTTTATTTATATTTAATTTCATTAATTTTATATTATAATTTGCGAAAGTAAAATTATTAGAATAAAAAATCAGGACAATATCAAATACTTTTAAAATAAAGGAATAATTATTCTTCATTTTAATTATAATATATATAAAAATTAATATTGGAAATGATAAAACTAAAATGGTAAACAAAATATATTACCAATTAGAATGATGTAAATATATAATTTATAATTAATATTCAATTATTATTACTACAACTTTAACAATTATTAAAACATGTAAATATTTATGTTATTAAAGAATAATGGACTAAAAATATCTACCACTAAATTAAATTTAATAAAAGAAAAAAAATGATTGTAATCACGCATTATATATCTTCTTCAAATACGAAAAAATATTGCAAATTCTTCCAAGTAAGTTGGGTAATCACGCATTATATATCTTCTTATTTTTCAAATATTGTTTAACTCACCTGCAATTATAATCAAATATTATTTATGTTCGCTTGCTATTTTGATATTTATATTTTATTCCATTAGTTTTATATTATAATTTTATTCTTTATAAATAAAAAATTAACAAGAAAAATATATATATCATTTAGAGAATTAGTAAAGGGCAATTACCAAAACTCCTCCAAAATTTGAAACGTTTGATTTTTTACCACTGTTTTTCAAACGTTTGTGTCAAACCGCCCCCATTAACAAAAAACATCCAATCATAACAGAAAACAGTTTTGGTTTTATAAATGGGGACGGTTTGGTACAACGTTTGAAAACCGGTGGCGGAAAATCAAAGATTTCAAAACTTGGGAGGTTTTTGGCAATTACCCTTCTTTAATAACATAAATATTTACATATTTTAATAATAATTAGGAGTAATGATTAATAACTTACTCTCGTAGTCCACTTTCGGTGCCTATTCATACTCATACATGGCGATTAATAATTGGATGATTTTAATTTGTATTTAGGTTGATTTTCAAAAAACCACTGCTAATTTGTCCAATTAGCCAAAAAACCTCAACTTTTTTATTTTTGGCCAAAAACCGCTTTTTGACGGAATCCGTTTATTTTACTATTCATTTCACTAATTCCAACAAGTTTACTGATAGGGGCACAGGGGTCTTTTTAGTGTTCAATTATTTTTTAAAAAGTTTTCTAAAAAAGAAAAGAAAATAAATATAGGCATGCGTGGACCTATTGTGACCACATGGCCTTTTTTACTCCCTTTATATATCTCTCTTTCACAGAAAATCTCCTTTTCTCGCTGTAGGACTTTTCTCACTTGAATTTCTTTTACCATGGCAGTTGTCTCTTCTAACTCCTGATCGTATCCTTTCTGATCTGGTTATTTCTTTTTGTTTTTAGTTGTTAATATACAGATGAGCAAGCACCAAGTATCTTGCTTTATTGGTTTTCTTCTGGGTTTGGTTTGATTCTAAGATTATAGCTCAAGGATTTTGTTTTTTATTTTGAAAATGGTTGGAAGAAACCGAGTTTGATTTTTGTTTATTGTATTTGAAAATATGAGATGTATAAGTATGTGTTTGAATTTTGTGATTGTGCTTAGATTTGAAAATATTTGTGGTCCTTTTATCTTCTGTGAATATTAATTTGTTGGATTTGTTTATAATGATGTGAAGTGTAATTCATTTTTTAAATTACAATAAGTAGCCAAAATTTTCACACGAACCTGTTATTCAATTAAAAAATTCAAAGATGTAAAAAAGACGAACGTGGCGAAAAGAAATCCATACGTCTGTATTTCTATTTTTAAGAGAAAATTTAAAAAAAAAATTCTGATTAAATAGTAAAAAAAAAAATTTATCCCTGATAGCAAACCGGCGGGAATCAGTCAAACGATAATGAATAGTAAAATAGGTAGTTTCTGTTAAAAAGCGGTTTTTTGGCCAAATATAAAAAGGTGAGATTTGTTTGCTAATGGGTCAAACTAGCAGTGACTTTTTGTAATCACCCTTATATTTATTATATATTTATTATTATTAATTTATCATCCAATCATGATTTGTCACCTATGAATAGGCAATAAGAGTGGGTTGTAAGGGTAGTGTGGTGCCAAATAAACCACAGCCAAATATTAGGCTAAGATTGCTTGAGAAAATAACTAAAAAGCTTACAGAGATAATCTCACAGAGTTTAGCTCTAATGAATGAAAAATCGGATCCTTTTACAATCATCCCTACCCCTTATTTATAGGAGGTATTTGGGTCCTATTTCTATTTGGATTGGGACTCCCTATCTTTCTTGAATTCAGTCTCCTTTTTGGGCTTGGTCTCCTTCTTGGGCTTCGTCTCCTTATTGTATTTGGAGAAGTATCTCTCAACCGGAATTGATTTAGGAAATTATATGTGAAGCGGACTGGGTTTGGGCCCTTTTTTTTGTCTAAATCTTTGTTAGGATGGCGTTATGCTTCTTCGGATGTAATTAGTATAGGCGCCGCTTGGGCTTTCTTCGGTCGAAAGCCTGATGGCTTCGGTCGAAGGCCCTTGATTTGCTTCGGTCGAGGATTCGGCTTTATTTGCTTGTGGAACTCTGAAATATTTTTGGGTTGCTACAACCTTACCTTTGACCTTTAAAGGTCGTAGGTTATTTTCCCACTACAGTAATCCCCCATTGCCACTACTTGATTTTTCGAGTGTGGCAATGCAAGTTAGTGGGAGATTCGATCAAAGGTTCTGGATCAATGCCATTGGCTTTTAGGATTACGGCTGAGAGTTCGGCCAATCCCCGGTTGCACTTTTTCTTTGTGGTTTCCATGTATTTGCATAAGTGATTTCAACCGTGATATTTCTAGTTGAAAGTATATCGTGATACCTGCTATTTGCAATTCAGTTGTATTTTACCTTTGTGATTTCGGCCGATGATGAGTCTATGGTTAACTCCTTTGGACCCGTTTCAGGTAGTGTTTTGCTTTTGGTGCTTTGTCTTTCCTTGTTTTAATCTATTGTTGTCAGTACACAGGTTTGGGGATCAATCCCCAGGTTTCTGTGTTCGGCCGAGGAGATCATTTCTCGTGCTTTTAGCTTTGGACCGGTTCAATCCCTTATTGTCTTGGGGAGTTGTGTTGGTTTTGGAATAATTTTTTAGGGTTTGTTGTGTTTGCTTCGAACGAGCGTGGCCCCATTGGGTTCTGTGACTGCTTCGGCCGAAGTACGTTCTTGGCAGGTTTTGCCTACTATACTTTGAAAATTCTCTCGCCCGTATCTCCCAGGGTTTTGATCGCGTTTTTGTCGTCTTTTGTCCGCAGTATACTGAATTCATCAGAGATTCGCCCTTCGGCAGTTTTTGGGTTGCCCTTTGGCAATTTTATTGGTTGCCCTTTGGCAATTCTTCTTTGCCCGAAACCTTCTGGATTTACCAGAGGTTTTCTCTTTGGCAATTTTTGGGTTGCCCTTTGGCAAAGCGTCTACGCCCGAGACCTTCTCGATTTACCAGAGGCTTGCCCTTTGGCAATTTTTTTTTGGCCCGAGACCTTCTGGATTTACCAGAGGCTTGCCCTTTGGCAATTTTTTTCGGGTTGTCCTTTGGCAATATGTCTTCGCCCGAGACTTTCTGGATTTACCAGAGGCTTGCCCTTTGGCAATTTTTTTGGGTTGCCCTTTGGCAATTTGTCTTTGCCCGAGACCTTCTGGATTTACCAGAGGCTTGCCCTTTGGCAATTTTTTCGGGTTGCCCTTTGGCAATATGTCTTCGCCCGAGACCTTCTGGATTTACCAAAGGCTTGCCCTTTGGCAATTTTTTCGGGTTACCCTTTAGCAATATATCTTTGCCCGAGACCTTCTGGATTTACCAGAGGCTTGCTCTTTGGCAATATTTTCGGGTTGCCCTTTGGCAATATGTCTTCGCACGAGACCTTCTGGATTTACCAGAGGCTTGCCCTTTGACAATTTTTTCGGGTTGCCCTTTGGCAATATGTCTTCGCCCGAGACCTCCCGGATTTACCAGAGGCTTGCCCTTTGGCAATTTTTTCGGGTTGCCCTTTGGCAATATGTCTTCGCCCGAGACCTTCCGGATTTACCAGAGGCTTGCCCTTTGGCAATTTTTTCAGGTTGCCCTTTGGCTTCTTCGCCCGAGACCTTCCGGATTTACCAGAGGCTTGCCCTTTGGCAATTTTTTCGGGTTGCCCTTGGCAATATGTCTTCGCCCGAGACCTTCCGGATTTACCAGAGGCTTGCCCTTTGGCAATTTTTTCGGGTTGCCCTTTGGCAATATGTTTTCGCCCGAGACCTTCCGGATTTACCAGAGGCTTTCCCTTTGCCAATTTTTTCGGGTTGCCCTTTGGCAATATGTCTTCGCCCAAGACCTTCCGGATTTACCAGAGGCTTGCCCTTTGGCAATTTTTTCGGGTTGCCCTTTGGCAATATGTCTTCGCCCGAGACCTTCCGGATTTACCAGAGGCTTGCCCTTTGGCAATTTTTTCGGGTTGCCCTTTGGCAATATGTCTTCGCCCGAGACCTTCTGGATTTACCAGAGGCTTGCCCTTTGACAATTTTTTCTTCCGTACTTTTGATGGCCCTGAAAGTAGATGACTAGAAGAGGAGAAGAATTGTATACACCTATAGATATTTAACATAAAAGACAATATGCAGCATGTGACAAATTAAACATAATGTTAAATTCGGCGTTTACTTGGAAATTATTCAACTAAGATTGATATTTTGATCCTAATAACGCTTAACATAATATTTTTAGTCAACTGAAATCACAACGGAAAATCCAAGAGATCGTGGACACATAGATACGTATTTATGGAAAACCAATTTCGTATGAATTACTAGTCCTTCGTTGTTTGAACCCTATTATGTGTCGGTTGAGTAAAAAGATGACAAATATACACTATATAACAATATAACGTTGCAAAAATTAAAAACCTTTATCATGTAACTAACATATTGATTTAATAAAGAGTGTATGACTAGGAGCAAAAGTCATGAGAAATAGCAAGAATAAACAAGGAAATTTGGTTTAAGAGTCTCTTATGAAAATATGAAAATTACTAGTGCAGGAAATTGAGTTGAAATTGTCAAAGCAGTATTAGTACATGACTGGAAAAGTGAAAAAAAAGTGAGGTGGGGAGGCGTACCTGTCGAGATCGAGCAAACTTATAAATTATTTTGAACCTGTAAACTTACTACGGAAGTAATCAATCGTCTGGAGGTCGACAGCGCTTTGAGGGTTTTGTGGCGGAGCGAAGCTTTACTATTTTCAGTTTGCTTCCGTACGAGGTCTATTCTCACAGCCATGGATATCATTGAAACCGCCTTCTCCGTCGCCTTCGCGTGCCAAGGCGAGTCCTTCCACCAGGTCGGGAAACAAGAAGCCGCCGCCGGATTCTTCCACCAACGCGTCGCTTGACAATTCAGATCTCGGTCTATTTCTTCTGATGCTCGCGCGTGACACGATCGCTTCTGGTGAGGGACCGGGTAAGGCGTTGGATTACGCTATCCGTGCGTCGAAGTCGTTCGAGAGGTGTTTCGGCATCGGAGACGGTGACGGTGTTGGGGAAGGTGAGCCGAGTTTGGATTATGTGATGAGTTTACATGTTCTGGCGGCGATCTATTGTAGTTTAAGGAGGTTCGAGAAGGCGGTTCCGGTGCTTGAGAGAGTGATTGGTGTTCCGGAGGTGACACGTGGCGGTGATCACGCTTTGACTGAGTTTTCGGGGTATATGCAATTGGGTGATACGTATTCGATGGTTGGTTTGGTGGATCGGTCAATTGGTTTTTATGAGTAAGGTTTGAAGATCCAGATCGAAGCTTTGGGTGATACCGACCCGAGAGTTGGAGAGACTTGCAGGTACTTAGTTCGTTAGAAGAAGCGGCTGATCGGCGGTTGATTGCTCTGGTTTATGAGGCGAAAGGAGATTATGAAGCTGCTCTTGAGCATCTTGTTCTTGCCAGTATAGCTATGATTGCCAATGGACAAGATATTGAGGTTGCTGCTTTTGATGTCAGTATCGGAAATCTTTACATGTCTGTGCCGTTTCGATGAGGCGATTTTCTCATATCAGAAGGCTCTCACTGTGTTTAAATCGTCCAGGGGTGATAATCATCCTTCAATTGCTTCTGTGTTTATACGTTTAACTGTCCTTTATCATCGAATGGGGAGGCTTCGCGAGTCAAAATCTTATTGAGAGAATGCTTTGAGGATATACGCGAAACCTGTGCCTGGAACTACAACTGAAGAGATTGCTAGTGGATTGACTGAAATCTTTGCTATTTATGAGTCTGTGGATGAACTGAATGAGATTTTTGCTTCACAAGAGCTGCAATACCGGCTATGTGTGGTGCAGCCATGCTAGTTCCAGATATCATGGCGAATGCTTCTCCAATATAATTAGCCTCATCCGTGCCATTAGGAGACCAAGCAGCCCAAGTGAGCGCACCAAGAGCCAGTATGTCTGGCTTGAGAAGATCTGCATCCTGGAAGCTGAAATCTTTAATGTTGGGTCCTCGGGCAGAGAATAATGCTACCTGTGGTGCTGATTTATGGAGGATAGGCATCAAACCATCATCGATGCTACCTATAGCTTTAAAACTCTTCACTCTTCCTGTCCAGTCTCTTGGAGTAGAGACGTTGTAATAGTCTATAAGATCCATTGATTTGGTGGCATCTGTAATAAGTATACCCGGAATACCAACAGGAACAGGATCAAATTTTGTTCCAGGAGAAGCATTTTCAACAGCAAGTACAAAGCCAGCTGCACCCAGGCTCTTGGCAGTTTCGGAGACTTTCTTGATTGATGCTGATCCAGTAACAAAATTGTAAGAGTAGCCGCAAAGAAGAATGTTACCCTCCACCAATTTCTTATTGAACACTTCAGAGCGCTGGCAGTCTGTTGGGCTGAACTTCGTCACAGAAGAATCAAGAAGTACATCATTAGCAGCAACCAAGGTAATTGACCGATTCCCCTGCGTTGCAGGTGATAAACCAAGTCCAGGTAAAATTTTTCCATTTTCCAGTGTTAGATGGTTCTTGTATCTGCGGTCGTCAATTGCAGCTGCCACAGATGTGATCCACGGGCTATAAGAAATTAACGTTTTGGGAAAAGGGCCCCCATTTCTAGCAGCCTAAGCCACAAATACACCTGCCTTTACAGCTGCAAGAAGTGTAGTATCAAAAGGATTCAAATATGTGGTCTTGGTGGTTGCTGGAGGACTATTTGGGCCCACTGAGAGACTCAGTATATCCACGCCATCATGAACAGCCTTTTACGTTACTCATATCCAAAGGTTGTCGGAAGCATCCTACAATTTATATGGAGCCATTTATGGAACAACAACACACCTGATCGATTGCAGCCACCACATCAGAAATAAAACCTCCAAAAAGCCTGTAGAGTGCCTTGTACACTGCAATCCTGGAACGAGGAGCCATACCACTACCTTTCCCAAATTCATGGCCATGCATCCTTACAGGAATGCCATTATTTCCAGCTGCTATTGCTGCTGTGTGACTTCCATGTCCATCACCATCCAAAGGAGAGTCAAAATCAATAACAGGATTGAATGAACCAGCTGCTTTTGCAGCTTCAGCAAAGTGTTCGGCACCAATAATCTTTCCATTACAGAAGCTCCTCTTAGTGTGAGCATCAACTTCACACTTTCCTCTGTACTTTGGAAGAGGCCCATAGCGTTCTGTATTATGGGTTCCAAAGCTAGGATGGTGAGGATTGTGGCGGCGCAGAAGGTGAAGATCGGTACCTATTTTTCGAGTCGTCGGCTTTGAACATTGTGTTTGATATTTACAACAAGAAGTTGCACAAGCACAATACTCAGAAATCGGTCCATTGACATTCTTCTCCGCCAGAAGATTGTTCAACAATAGTCCCGCAGTGACTCATCAAATGCAGACAAATTCTCATGAACCCATCCTTGTTTATGAAATCCCCAGCATTCATTGCGAGGAACACCATTATATAGCACAAAATCTATCAAGGCTCTTAACCTAGTGGTCGTGGGTTCGAGCCCCACGGTGGGCGCCAAACTGTGGTGCCAAATAAACCACAGCTAAATATTAGGCTAAGATTACTTGAGAAAATAGCTAAAAAGCTTACAGAGATAATCTCAAAGAGTTTAGCTCTAATGAATGAAAAATCGGATCCTTTTACAATCATCCCTACCCCTTATTTATAGGAGGTATTTGGGTCCTATTTCTATTTGGATTGGGACTCCCTATCTTTCTTGAATTCGGTCTCCTTTTTGGGCTTGGTATCCTTCTTAGTCTTGGTCTCCTTATTGTATTTGGAGAAGGATCTCTCAATCGGAATTGATTTAGGAAATTATATGTGAAGCGGACTAGGCTTGGGCCCTTTTTTTTTGTCTAAATCTTTGTTAGGATGGCGTTATGCTTCTTCGGATGTAATTAGTATAGGCGCCGCTGGGGCTTTCTTCGGTCGAAAGCCTGATGGCTTCGGTCGAAGGCCCTTGATTTGCTTCGGTCGAGAATTCGGCTTTATTTGCTTGTGGAACTCTGAAATATTTTTGGGTTGCTACAACCTTACCTTTGACCCTTAAAGGTCGTAGGTTATTTTCCCACTACAGGTAGGTTATATAGCATTACTCAATTGATAGAATTGTAGTAATAATAATTGAATATTAATTATATATTATATATTTACAAAATTCTAATCGGTAGTAATATACACCATTTTAATTTCATCATTTCCAACATTAATTTATATATATTATAATTAAAATGCAGAACAATTATTCCTTTATTTTAAAAGTATTTGATATTGTCATGAATTTTTATTCCAATAATTTTAATTTCGCGAATAATAATATAAAATTAATGGAATAAAATATAAATAAAAAATAATAAGAGAAAAAAGATATATAATTTTTTTAAAAAGATCAAATCTAAAGAAATAAATAGATTAATAAATTAAACTAATTTAAATATTTAAATTTTAAAATAAATAAAAATATATTTTTGAATTAAAATATTACCCAAAGAAATTGTTAGATGGAAAATAGCACTGCTTTTAATAAAATATGAAATAAAATGTGGAACAATTGACACCTACTTAGTTAAATATTATTTTAAAAGAATCATTTAAATTTTATATTCTGAAAACCCCACCACATTTGTATCTGCAAATCATAACATGTCCTCCAATTCAGAGCTGGTAAATGTATCAATATCATTTAGATAATTAATAAAGGGAAGTTATCAAAAATCCTCCAAGTTTTCAACGTTTGATTTTTCGCTACCATTTTTCAAACGTTGTGCCAAACCGTCCCATTAACAGAAAACATCCCATCATAACATAAAAACGTTGAGGGCGGTTTAATACAACATTTGAAAACGGGCAGTGGAAAATCAAACATTTCATAACCTTGGAATTTTTGGCAATTATCCTATCTTGGAGATTCCACCTGTATAAAAATTCGATTCATAGTATGATGATGTAAATAAAATACACTTAATCAAACATAACCGTGATCTTTAATTAAAATTCGATTCAAGTGCCATTCCATACAATCTATCAATCTTATGAAGATGTTTATTGAACATATAACAACGATTATGCTCTCCCCAATACCTCTCAAGTGTTGTACTCATTAGTGGCGGAGCTAGACTCAATAACATGTAGTGTTTTCTTCTATGTGGTGTCATAGTTATTTTCATTAATAATTTATTTTTATTTATAAATTTTAATACTATTTTAAATTTTTTTAAAGAATATGTGGTCTCAATCGACACCACAAAGTTTAATGTGGCTTCCCACTGGTTTTCATGTAGGATTCGAATGCATCCTACAAACATCATTCATTACAATCAATATTTAATTTTTTTTATATATATATATTTAATTTTTAATATATATATATTTAAATTTTGGCTATAATTACTAAAATTATGTTATGAAAATAACAAATCGGATCGAACACATTTGTTTAAGTTGCATGATTGCTACGTAGATAGGTGTATAGTTATTTGCATTCTTCATTAGTAGATACTATTTCACGAAATAATTATGGTAGTCCATATATAATTTAATATGTCTTATTATTGGAAATAACAGTTCATAATTGTCTTCATTTTGCGTAAATTAAACACAGTAATCACATGAGGTATTTCCAAAATAACCGAAAAAATTGTTTTATAAATTTTTTTTTATTCAGAAAAACTAATTAATAAAGATGATAAATAAAAAAATTATCCACGATTTAGAATAAATTTAAAAAAAAATTATAATGATTTTATTTATTATCTTTTATTTAAAATTTAGTGTATTATTCCTATTGATGAGTTTTAATTTAATTAAGTTTACAAAAATATTTGTAAAAAGTTCATAACAAATAATCAATGTATTAGTTAAATTCTTTCCAACTTTATTTCTAAAGATTTTATCAAATATTTTTTTACTTTTTATTTATTTATTTATTTATTTATTTTCTCAGCGAAGAGCATGAATATGATATACATGTTGCCTCTTGTAAAAATCATAAAGCATATTAAAATTACAGATATTTAAAATTCAGATGAACAAAAGGTATCAAATATAATTAATTAGATTAAATTAACGGAATAATATGAAAATTAGACCTTATAAAATATTATAAAATTAGTTTTTTTTAAAAAAAAAAAATTTACAAAACATGAGCTTTCCGATATGTACTACGGGGAAGCAAAAATTTGCTTACCGGTACTACACATGAGGAAACTAAACTTCAATTTTGCCTATTTTTCGGTATATAATACCGGAAAGCTACTGGATATATATATATATATATATATATATATATATTTAAAAATATTGGAGGGTAATATAGTCAATTTGGTCTATTTTTTTTAAAAGTTTAGTTTTGTAAAAATTATAATATCGGTCTAAAAATATAATTTTTTTAATAAAAAAGTTCAAAAGTGCATACCACTCTCATTTAAAATTATAAATTTAGATAAAACAGAATTATAAACATATTTTGTAAAACAAAATTCATATGACTAATCATGTAAAATATTATCAATATATAATTATATAACTTTTCAATATTAAGTACTGTTGGGCTATTTCCGACAAAACTTCTAACCCTTTCAAAATTGGAGCTTCCTCTTAGTAGATCTCTCGTTTTTTTATTTTTCCTTAGATTTGGAGGTGTTAGTTTCTTTTTCTCGAGTACGTGTGAAGAGAAAGAACGCATAAACCACTCGACCCCTTTTACAAAAGATGATACCTAATTGTGTTAGGGAAATTAACTGAAACCAGCCTGGCCCAGTAATCTGGAAGTTTTCTAGGCTGATGACAAACACAACTTGGAATAGTAAAATTCTTCCAACAGACAAATCATCCCTTAGTTTGGGCCGCAATTTAAGGAAGGAAAACACCAAGCCCTTACAAGGCCGCAATTATGGAGTATAACAAAAAGATCCACCTACGCAACCATGACCCACAATTATTTAAGACCATCGAGAAGGCTGAAAATCAACAAGGCCCAAAGACCCAGCCCAATCATTAATTGGTCCAAAGTTGTTAAAGCGATCTAAGTAAAACGATTGTCTACTCTTACGTGGCAATAAATGATTGGATATTAATTTAATAATAATCAATTTATTATTTATTATTAAATTTTTTCATCCAATCAATACTTTCCATGTAAGAATAGACAAGAAAAATAGTCTGGAAGAGTAGGCTATCAATCATTACTCAAAAAAGACACCACTAATACTCAGGCAAACCGTAGAGCACCCCCTCTTCCAAGGGGAACACCCTTAAGTTGGTTGACGGTCCCATCAAATATTAAAATTCATTAAAAAAAATTAATTAATAAATTTTCTTTTTATCATTTCTTTAAATTTTAAATATGAAAATTGTTAGAATAAAAAATTAATTAAATATTTATATTTAAAAATATATTTATCGAATATTAACAAAGAGAATATCCAACTTGAGTATTTATTATGTCTTCCATTTCATAATTTTTGCATCCCACACATATATATATATATATATATATATATCAATCAGTTCAAATCACATGAAATTAAAAAAAAATCATTTATTTCCTTCCACCTAATAAATTTGTTAGGAATGATTAAGATTACGAGTGAAACCAAGTGAAATCATACTTACTTCAAAAGATCCATAACATTCCATGGTAATCACAACCATCAAATAAATAAATAAATAAATATATATATATATATATATATTAATTAGATGTTTTCATCTATCCTTTGATTTTGGAGCAGAATTTGAACTTGGGTTCATGTTGGATGGATTACTGGTCCATCTGATTATTGAAGTCTACTTAACCAGGAGATCGGCACCTTGCTTCAGCTTGTTGATCGGACAAGAGATAACCCTAGCTATATAATGTTATATTTTGGTCACTATTCACTTGGCCGACTCAATTGTAATTTTAGTTTTTATTTGTCCCTGCTAGGATTTGTGTCTCTAGTCTTTTTTATACTTGTGACTCTTTGGTTCTCGGTGGTTTTGTGTATAATCTTTGTGATTACTTCTGTACATGTACTTCTGATCCTTAATAGTAGATGACTGGACATTTTTAGCCCATCCTGTGGATATAGCCAATTGGTGAACCATGTAAATTTTGTGTTCTTTTTTTTTGGTGTGAATCTTGTAGCTTTTAGACTCTGTTGTTAATCTTTGTGTTAGATTATGAATGCGGTGTTAGAGTAGGTTCATAATATGTGGTATCAGAACATGCATCATTGTCTATTCGAGTCTAAAATGGTTTCTTCTTGAAAACTTCTGAGATTCGGCCCCTTCTGTGAAACTCTAAGTCGATTTTGTAAAGGTTTTGTTGAAATTAGTCTCTATAGTATATCTAGGTTTCTTTTTTTCTTTTTTGGAACTGACAGTTGTTGAAGTTAAAGGTACTAGTAGCAGTCAAGGAGCAAATGAGAGAGATGATTAGGGTAAATCGTGAAGATTTGTGGGGATGAATGATGTGTTCTTCTTTAACACCTTCATAGATCCTGAATTTTCTCCTGTATTGATTTGTAAACAAACAATAAAGGGATAATCCCAAAAAATCACTCTCAACTTTGGGGTTTTCTAAAAAAAACCACACCAGTTTCATTTTTCCCCATTTTACTACAGTCAAGATGAAAAATGTTAAATTTTTAAAAAAATAAAATTTGAACTTTAGTAGAGCTCCAAGAGATAGGTTCAATAGTAGTGGTTCATTGATAATTGATGGTTGAATGAAGAAGAAATGATAGAAAAATCAATTTTTCATAATTCTTAATTTCATCTAATCTTCTTCGTTCAACCACCAATCGCCGAGAGACCGGCACTATTAAAATCGTATCTTGGAGTCTTATTAAAGTAAAAAAAAAATTCTGTTAAAAGTTTTAACATTTTTGACCACGCAGTGGTAAAATGGGAAAAATGAAACTAATGTGGTTTTTGGAGAAAACCTCAAACCTATCGTGGGTTTTTCGGATTAACCCAACAATAAAATTGAATTTAGGTTGAGGTAGAGATGAGCGAAGATTTTGGCTTGGATTGAGAAAAAAATTAATAAGCTAAGTTTTTTATGATTTCAAAAATTTATCAAATGCAAACAAATAACTCAAATATAATTATTTTCCTTAAACTATATCACATTTATCAATTTCTTCTTTAAATAATAAAAAAATTACAAACATTTCCTCCTTAATTTTTTATCCAAAATTTTTAAAGAAAACATTTTTAAACTTAGTACATATTTTGAATAAAAGGATTAGTTTAGATTTTCGATTAGATCAACAATTTTATTTTATTTTTTATAGTATATAAACATTTGAATAAACTAGGTAACTAGATCAATTAGTTTAATTTTATTCTTTAAATTTAAGGATAAATTTTGATATAATCCTCTTTTTTTTTGAATTTGGATAATACTAATTATATACAAATATATTATAAATATCCATTTTAAATATAAAATTTCCTTTTTTTAATTCCTTTAATTTGCAATATAATTCCTCATAAAAATAATTTTAAAAATAAAATAAAAGTTAAAGAATGATAATGGGTCAATGGTAAAATTTTATTTTTAAAATTCGAAAATACATATATATATATTGTAGCGGGTTGGTTCCAAGGGCTGCAGGGGGTAAGGATCTTGGGCTGGAAAATAAGACAAACGAGGGAAAGGAAGACATGGACCCAGCGACCGCCATGAATAACCAAGCTTTCAAAGGAGTACCAAGGCCTACTGCCTCTATGACCGACCGGGCGTCTCTACAGGTTGTAAGGATTGACAACCTTCGTGTCCGACCGGGCAATCCAAGAAATCACGTGGCTTGACAACCCTCATGACCGAACGGGCATTCCACGGGGCAGCAAGGATATGGTAATGATTATAATCGAACGGTATTAACAGCGGGATATGAAGGGTCGAATTGTGAACGGAGTCAGTTAAGTAAAACGAAAAAGTTAAGTAGGGCATTCAGGGGGTGAATCGGAAAAAGACCACCTAAAAAGGTCATATAAATAGAAAACGCACAAAACCCTAGACAGTTTTTTTTTTGGATATTGAATATTCTCTAGTCTTATAGGAAAACATTCTCTCATCATTCTCTGTTCATTTAACACCCAAACAGAACCCACAACATATATATTAATTTTTTAGACTCATATTTATTATTATTATTATTTAATTTTTATACTTAGCACACTTTTTATTCTATTTTATAAATATAGGAGAATGTTGCTTGATCATTTAAAATAACATTTTAAAACATTTTCATGATCCAACCAACTCATGAAATATGTTGCCATGATCAATAACTATAAATATATTATGCATAAACAAATGCAAACATATTTTGTAAAAACTTAAATTTATCTCTCAAATTTGGTTTATAAGATATTGTAGGAAACTAACATTCTATAATATCAAAAATGCATTTCTTTTCTATTAATATTGATATGGAAAATTTGACTTCCAAAATACATTTGGGTTTTAGTAGTTATCATAGAACATGAAGGTATATGCTGTTTGATGAAGATATTGATAATATGATTTGAAGGTAAAGAATGTATAGGATGGAAGATATGTCAATAGATTTTTAAAATTAAATATATTGGTGTCTGATGTATGATAATCTAGTGTATATTCGGACTAATAAATGATATTTGTCAAATAAATTTATTGATTTATTGATATTTTAGTAAAGATAGCAAAATTGATATGGATAATTGTGGAAATTTTTTTAGTATAGGTAAAAATTAAAATTACAGTTATGAAATTTCTTATCCTTTTATTTTAAAAATTTTATTATTATTATTATTATTATTATTATTATTATTATTATTATTATATATTTAACCATCTGCCATTAAAATCAATTTTGATGAAATCCACTCTAATTGAATCAAACATAGGAATGGCAACAGATAGGGTTCGGGCGGGTAGATCAATGTCCATATTTTATCCATAAAAAAAATATTTTACCCATTACCTATCCATATCCACTAAAAATTTGGTGATACGGGTAGGGTATTTATCCGCGGGTATGGATTTATCCGTGAGTATACCCATTTATCCATATATTTTTTATTAAAAATAAAATTCAAATAAATTTTTTAATATCCATCAAAATAATTTATTAATAATCTGATAGTAAATGAAATAATGTCAACACAATTTAATTCAATATTATCTTCATAAAAAAAATAAAATAACTAAACAAGAATATAATATAATATATATTTAATTAAATCCACCGGTTGTAGTGTTGAAACGATCTCCGAAAGCGAGATGATCTACTATTTGGTAGTCACACAAGTCACAATCTCCTTCATACCAAGAGAATGAGAGAAGTGTATGGGACAAATTCTAATTTGGTTAAACAAGAGAATGGGAAAAAAGAGTAAAACATAATAAGCGGTTAACTTTATTTTTATTTTTAATATATGTAATTATTTAAACGGACAAATGGATTGGGTAGGGTATTTTTCTTTACCCATATCCGTACCTAAATCCATCACGGATATGAATTTTTCATCCATATCCATCCAATAATTTAAATGGATCTATCCATACTCGTCCATCAGGGTGGATATTCGCGGGTACACGGGGTACGTGGGCAAAATTGCCATCCCTAATCAAACACTTTCAAATTGTATGTAAGTTCATCAAATAATTACTATTTTTAATTGTTTCGTGGAAAAATATAAAAATAAAAAGACGTGATCACTATCCATGATTTTTTTTTCCAAAAATCTATTACTCTAATGTTATGTATATAATATTATTTTATAACATGAATTAAGATATTTTTTAGATATAAATTACAAATTCAACGAAACTTTATTCCTATTTTTGTGTCATCCAAACTTTGATTTTCAAAAATAGATCATCACACTTTCATGAATCCTCTTCACAAACCACTTTCACACCTTCACAAATCAATGTAAAAGGTCTTCACATAAGTATAAATTGTCACTTTGCTTCATTTTTGAAAGGTAGAATTTTGAAAGGTTATTTTTATAAAATTTTTAAAGTTGGACTGTATAATATAAATAAAAGTTATAAAATAACAAAAATGAAAACAACCATTTAATGGAAAAATTACATAAAATGAACCAAATAAAGTTTAAAAATTCAAAACTAAACTAACAAATCTTTATTTCTATTTTTGAGTCATCCAAACTTTTATTTTTAAAAATAGACCGTCACACTCTCACAAATCCTCTTCACAAACCACTTTCACACCTTCACAAATCAGTGTAAAAGGTCTTCTCACAGGCAGTTCCTGTCAATAGGCCTAAATTTTCATTTTTATTATGGATTGACTAAGCTTTCAAAAAAAGCAGTTTTATTTTTACTAAAATTGTAAAAAATCTCAATTATATCAACCCACGTGTGGCGAATAATGTCTCATCACTCTCAAGAATTCGTTGACATTTGACTAATCCGTTGACATTTGACTAACAATCACTAATATGTTCCTAGACAAATGATGATGTAAAGTTATTTTTACTGCTATTAACCATATAATAAAACTCTAACTAATCAAAATACAAATACATGTCAAGAAATCATATAAAGAATTACGTCCACACTACATGATAAACACAAAATAGTATACACGAAAGCAATAGAAAACTACACAAGCAACGCCATCGAAAGCATATGACATAAATAACAGCCAAAAACACTAATCAGTACCTGATTTGTCCTAGCCTTGGCCATCCTATAGGACGCCTTTTTATGGCAGATTTATGCAGCGAAGAAGATGGTTTGTTTTGCTTCCAAGTATCAGTAGTCGCAAGCACCACAGATTGATCATTTCCCTGCTGAATCATCACAATTTTAGAATTGACAAATCTTAACGTGTTCAAACAATCAACAATCACTAAATCTATCTCCAAACTCAATAAAAAAAACACTAAAGAATAGAACTTATTCATGATCCAACAGATAATATCATCTCATTCACCAAATAAAGAATGAATTAATCAAAAATATACCACAGTGCTTGAATGAGTTGAGATTGCAAGGATTGTTAGGCTCTTTGCTGAAATCAAGAGCAGCAGTTCCTCTACCAAACTGCTTGACCAATAAGAAGTTGTTCTTTACAATTTTCCATATCAAAGATCTTGGTACTATTGTCATCTTCCTCTTTCTCGGCTACAATCACCAGAACAAAGTAAGCAAGATAGGCGAAAAAATCACTACCATACATCACTAAACTAACAATGCGTCAACTAACAAATCATAATTATCAAAACAAAAACTGCAAATATAGATTTGAAGTACCTAGAACTGAAATTGAAGACAAGAACCCGCCTTTACCAATACATCACGAAACTAACAATGCATCAACTAATAAATCATAATTATCAAAACAAAAAATGCAGATATAGATTTGAAGTACCTGGAAATGAAATCAGAGACAAGAACCTGCCTTTACCAATACATCACTTAACTAACACTACATCAACTAATAAAACATAATTATCAAAACAAAAACTGCAAATATAGATTTGAAGTACCTGGAACTGAAATCAGAAATAAGAACCCGCCTTTACCAATACATCACTAAACTAACAATGCATCGACTAATAAATCATAATTATCAAAACAGAAACTGCAGATATAGATTTGAAGAACCTGGAACTGAAATCAGAGACAAGAACCCGCCTTTACCAATACATCACTAAACTAACAATGCATCGACTAATAAATCATAATTATCAAAACAGAACTGCAGATATAGATTTGAAGTACTTGGAATTGAAATCAGAGACAAGAACCCGCCTTTACCAGCTTCATTAGCTTGAAGAATTATAGCAACAAAATTATAACAATTCAAGCTCATCAGAGTCATTCAATCGACAAATAAAATTCATGATAAGAGAGAGATCCGAGACAAACTTGTTGAGGAGGATAAGTAGAACCACAAGAGCTGGAAGCGTGACAACAAGTGTCGTAGAGGACTTGCTCTACAGCTTCATCCTTCGACTTCTCCATTAATTCTGTTGTGAGTGAGAGAGCGTTCGTGTGTGTGATGAAGATGTACGTTTAAGGAAGAACAGAGCGTTCTCTGGGTTTACAAGAAGATTCAGTGGTTTCGTTTCAAAATTGATTTGGTTCCAAAATCAACTAACCAAAAATAAAAAATGGCCCAAGTTTGCAAATTCATTGAGCAAATCAAATTAATAGAGCAAAAGACTATACCTTGTGAGGATATGGATGAATGCAATAATGATGATGAACCCAAAAAAAAAAAGGATTGCAAGGGATACTAATGACATGTGGCACAATATGATAGGACAAGAGATGCCATATGTGTGTCACGTATCCAATTTTAAAGCTATATGAACTACATGAACTCTAACAAATTTTGTTATATATATATATATATATATTTTACGGTGTGTATTCCAATAAGACCTCACCACCACTAACATTACATTACAACCCTCTGAGTAATTCCTTTATTTTTTTTTTCTTTAATGACCTCTTTGTTTAAACCCTATTTAAAATTCACATGTTCTTTTAAAAAAAATCATTAGTCTTTTTATTCTTCTTATTAGATTTGCCTCTTATAGTAAAGCCCTCGCCTCTTTTGCATAATTTTTGTAAAAGATACAAACATCATCAACAGAAGAAAACTCTTACTGTTAAATTCAGATAAGTAGATAATTTTTATTATGACCCCATAATTTTTCTTTCAGTGTTTCAGAATCATCTATTGAATGATTTTTCGTATTGTCAATCTAAAAATAAGAAAGAAAATAATTTCAATGACAATTTTAAATGCCGTACTTATCATTTTATAAATTTATAACCTAACAAGTTTGAAAGATAACATAATACCAAAAGAAAATAAAAAGAAATAGTGTAAAGTAAAAAAAAAAACATGAAAATAAAATTAAAAAAATAATGTATATAAAGTTTTTTCTTTTGTTGGAGGTGCTTACAAATTCTTGGTTTAATGCTACCCTTAAGAGTATGAGTATTAGAATAAAACCGCCACATAAATACACAACACAATAATATGCATATAAAGTTTATTGGTGTGATTTTCTATATTAATATCATAATAATTATTATTATTATATAAAAGTAAAATGAAAAAAACTACCATAATCCCCTGTCCCCAACTTAGGATTTGAACTCAACCTATCATTTTCTAATATCACGTGAAATTCATTAATTAAGGATTTTTGGTGTGTTGGCAAAATGAGAGTCTGACGTGGAAGTTAGAGAATAAAAAAAATACCAAAGAGATAGAGAAAACAGTATCAGGACGCTGATACGAAATTTTTAAATTTATGAACTTGTTTTGCACGGTTGCCGTGTAAAATACGAACGAATGAAAAGGAAATTGACATATCACGTGCATTCAGTACATATTATGCAGGTACATCTTGCACTCTAACATCTCTTTTCATCATTCTCATCTATCATTTTGACAAGTGATAATTTTTTTTAATTTAATTTTACAAATTGAATTAATTAAAGTGGTTGAACCACCTATTCAATCGACCACCAGTTGATTTGTACATAGTGAATTAATGCATTTAATTTTATACATAACTACTATTAATGCTCAACTAATATCATAATTTTTATTTCTACCGTTTAGTGTTTATTTGTTTGAATCTCCAGACGGTTCCATTATTTTTTAAAACCATTCTCTACTTCTTCAAGTCATTCTCTTCTTTTCTGTATTTTGTTTGGTTAGTATAATGGATTCAAACAACTCAAAAATTCATTATTTTTCTTTCAATCATATCCACCCAAATAAACTGAATTCACAAAATTCAAACTCTCCATCACAAATACCAACTATCCAAGATGTTCATCATTCAAGTTCATCATCTCCACGTAATTCCAATTTCACACAAGATTCAAGATTTTGGTACAATGGTATTTACAATGAAGGTATGGGAACAATGGTGTCTCCTTATTGTATATATCCACTATAAGCAGATTCTGAAGGTAATCATTATAATTTCTTATTAAAACAAAATCACCTACTCACATTTGGCACCAGTGGCAGTAGTTCTCAATGTTCATCCACTCTTTTTTTAATGTTCATCCACTCTTTCTCCAAATTTTGCAATTGACAATATATGCCTAGTCCAGGAATAAAATCATGGAAATGTAGAAAATGCTGACATAGATTGTGACAAAGGAAAAACATATATGAGGTGGAATACAAAGGAAAATGAAAATCTCATCCATTATTAGCTATTTATTAGTAAGGATCCAATTATTGGAAATGATCAGAAAGCAAAATAATTTTGAGAGCTGATTGCTATTGAATATAATAAAAATGATTAGAGTGGAAGATACTGTCAAGCTGAAGTCACATTGGAATACCATAAGTAAGCTTGTAACAAAGTTAGCCGGATGTTATAACAAGATAAAACAACGTCAAGAAAGTGGAACTCGTGAAGATGATATCATCAGAAAGACACACATCCTATATGAATCTGATGCGATGCATAATAAGGCCAAAAAGCAAAATGTGACATTCAAATATATAAATGAGTGGGAAAGTTTAAGAAAGAAACCAAGGTGGCTAAGTAAATGGAGTGAAAATGATGATAGGGGAGTGCAAAAAGAACGAAGGTTAATGACTCTAGAGATTATACATCATCTGACACAATTAATGCACTTATCTTCAACAAAATCAAGTGTAGAAATCAATGAAATGTTTACTGCTGGTATGAAAAAGATTAATCAAATTCAAACCAAAAAAATAACATGTTAATGAAGTATGTTCATCGGACGGAGAAAAAAGATAATTTGGTAGAAGCACACATTGAGATTGAGAAAGCGAAGACACAAGAACTGATGGAAGCATACATTGAGATTGAGAGAGCAAAGACACAAGAAATAATAAATGCATGCATTGAGATTGAAAGATTAAAGGTAAAAGAAATATTGAAAATAGAAAGAGAGAAAATTAAAAAGGATTTAGACATGAGATTCCTTCATATGGATGTATCTTTTCTAACTATCATGAACGAGAAAAGGCGGACATAGAAAACATGAAATAATTCGCAAATTATTTCTTTAAATGTGTTTATTTGCATTGTAATGTATTATTGACTATTATTGTATATTTTCCAACATTATTAAATAGTGGTGAAAAAATTTAAAATTTGAAGTTCAACTATATGTGGGAATATTTGAAATGTAAAATTCAAATATATGTGGGGATATTTGAAATTTAAAATTCAAATATTAGTGGAACAATTGAATTTTGAAATGTTAAATTTTGGTGGAAACATTAAAATTTAAAATTAACTTATTGGTGGAAAAATTTAAAATTCAAATATTGATAAAACAAAACGAAATTTGAAATTCAAATGTTAAGGAGGAAATAGAATTTGAAATTCAAAATTTAGGGGGAATTATAATTTGGCACAGACTTGTCTTACAATTTTTATAGTCTTATTTTCATTTTCATTTTTCTCTACTGTGTCTCAAACTTCATATTCATCAAGTCATAATTCTAAAAGCTCCGAGGACATGTTCAATATAATAGTGTTGGATATGTAAACTGATGATTTAGATGCATAAGCATTACAACTTCTCAATCAATGGAGAGCTTCATTGACAAATAATGGTGAACATAGTTCTTCTTCTCAAAACTCATCATCGGCAAGAAGAGTGACGTTAGATAGAGAACAAGATCAGGGACACTTGAGGTTATATAAATATTATTTTGCACCATCACCAAATCGCACATTTTCAAATGATACTTTCCGAAAAAGGTTTAGGATGTGGCGACATGTGTTTAATCGCATTATGGAAGCTCTTGAAGCTCATTCTGAGTATTTTACTCGTAGATTTGATGCAAGCGGTCGGCGTGGATTATCTCTCTTACAAAAATACACTGCAATAATGTGATTACTAGATTATAGAATGTCATATGATTATGTAGATGAGTATGTTTGCATAAGAGTGACCACCACGAGGGATTGTCTCATAGAATTTGTCTAAGGAGTTATTCATGTGTTCAGTCCAACATACTTGAGATGACTAAATAGGAATGACATTTAACGTCTTCTTGCAGTAGGAGAGCAACATGAGTTCCCCGGAATGTTAAGAAGCATTGATTGCATGTATTGGGATTGAAAAAACTATCCAACATCGTGAAAATGCCAATTCTGTTATGGAGACCATTGGTATCCAATGATCATTCTAGAAGTTTTTGCTTCATACGATATGTGGATATGTCATATATTTTTTTGTGTGTCGAGAATAAATAATGATCGAAATGTGTTGGACCGTTCACCTGTTTTCAACAACATCTTGGAAGGGAGGGTTCCGTCTGTGGAATTTACTATAAGTATGAATACTTATAATTTGGAATATTATCTTACAGATGGAAGTCAATTACTCTCCCTCAAGATCCAAAATCTGCCAATTTCGCCAAATATCAAGAGTCAACAAGAAATGACATGGAGCGAGCATTTGGGATTCTCCAAGCACGTTTTGGTATCATTAAACAACCTGCACGTTTGTGGAGTGTTAAAGCTCTCGAAGATGTAATGATAGTCTGCATCATATTACATAACATAATTGTCGAAGATGAACGAGACAATTACACAATTCGATGTGATTCAAGTTATTATCACCAACAAAACTAAGATCACTTGACTCCACCATGATTCCATCTGTTATTTGTTTCTCTCGAAGGTTATATTAATAACAACCATCGAATTCTTGATAAACAAAGACATTACCAATTGAAAGCAAATCCAATCGAAAATTTGTGGCAAAAATTTCCACAAACTTGAATGGATAGATGAATCACTTTTTCTACCGAATTTAAGAATTTTAAATTCCCAAATATTATAAACATGCATTTATATTGTATTTCGCTGGTTATTATTTACGTATTTTAAATAAATATTTATTTATTCTAACTGTATATTATAATATAAATATAAATTATTTTTATACTTTAATTATAAAAATAATAATTAAATTTAAATTTAATAAAACAATATAAATAATAAAATAATAATTATCCATTTTAACATATTATTATTTATTTAACATTAAATAAATAATTAAATTTTAAATATTATTAAAAATTAAAATTATAATGGGACACAAAAATCCATAAAAATCCATCCCGATAGGTTGTAGTATTATTGATTGAGATTATTGGTGATGTAGCACACCAAAAATCCCACCTATTAAATATGCTTTATGCATTTTCACCCTAATAAAATATTCAACCAACTTAATAGTTTATTGGTATGATTTTTCATTCATTAAAAGTAATGTAAATATAGTAATATGAACCACATTTTAAATCCATTATAGAATTTAATTTAATTTTCAATTTAGTTTTACTTCTAAAATTTAGTATTTTATAATTTTATAAAATATAGGAGGAAATTAAATATAAATATACATTATTTACATTTAAAAAATATGACTAAAATTCGCCAAACTAAAATTTATGAGAAAAAATTAAGTGAAGATGACACAATAATCTTGAGATGGAACTAATACATTTCTTATCTATGATCAAAACCGTACAAATCATTTCTCATGGTATAGTTACATAATATTCCAAAAATGAAGAGCTCAATGAACACAAAAGTTCTTATGTGTTACATGGATCTCATAAAACATGTGCAAGTAGGATAGGATAGGGATAGAATTGGTGATTCTAATAAAAGTAAAAAACTATTTGTGATGATAAATATATGTATATATTATGAAATATAGGAAGAGAAATTAGTGATACATAAAAATAATAATTTTATTTATATTTATATAAGATTAATGAATAAAATAAATTAAATATATATTTGGATGAATAGTTTTGCAAATTTAATAACAAATGTAAAATTATTATAATAATTAAAATTTCGTGGATTATATATGTAACTAATTATGAAACTGAAATTTATAACTATTAAATAGTACTACATCCACTTTATATATAAATAGAGAAAATTTCTCTTTTCAGTATTTTATTTATGGAAAAGGGAAAAGACTACCATGGTCCTGACCTATTACGTCATAAGTAGGTCCGACCAATCATATCTCTCTATTTTAATTGTTTATCTCTCTTAAACACGGCGTGAACATTTAATACAATATTTAATATATCCTTTATTTGACTTACCATAACTGTTTTTCTAATATTATACAATTTTATTACAATCTATTAATGATGAATTAATGAGGGATAATATTAAAATTAATCCCATGCAAAATCAATTTTCTCTATATAAATAGAGCGGAGGGAATTATATTTTCATGTTGATAATTGTGAATAAAAATGGAATGAATGCATAGAAAATTTTCAAGGGTCAAACCGAAGAAATTTGATTTGTAAATATAAATTTTGATTGATTTAAAGTTGATTTCAATTAAATTAATTAGGTTGGAGTTTTTTTTTGGGTCAATTTGATTATATAATTTAATACCAAAAGAATTCAAATGTTTCAAATAAAATCAAAATTATGAATTATTTTCATTCAATTATATAATTTTTCCAAAATTGTTATATTATATCATTGTGAACTCTTTTATATAAGTATATATCGTTATTACTATTTTTTTTAAATATTTTATTATTTTATTTTTTATTAATCTTACTATTCAACAATTTCACTTAAAAAAGTATTATATAATCTATATATTTATATAAAAGAGTTACAAAACCCACATACGCGGCATGCTTCAAATTGTTCCATTCCATTCTATAAATTGGGTTCATTCTTCCCGTTATTTACTCAAATGCCATTATTAATAACATCTTAAAAATTAGGTTCATTTTTCAATTTATTTACTCCTATGCCACTAATTAGTTTATTATCATTCATTAATATATTAATTAAAAATGTTTTCTTTTATTACATCTCTTCAAATATCTTATTATTATTATTTAATATATTTAAATATATAATTATTTAAAAAAAAAAAACCCGACAAGATCATCAATGCTCCAATTACATTTTGAATATAGTTTTATGTAGAAACTATATTAAGATGCATAACACATGAAATATCAAACATTAGACACCTACTGTCGTAAATAATAATTCTTCACCAAAAGCAATGGTTACTATTACAACAATAAGCATGACCTCTGTATAGGTAATTACACCGAGATGAATGCAGGACCTCCCTTATCAACTATCAATATCTATACAAAGATAACTTTCTTTATTTGGATAATTTTATCTTTTAATCCAATTTTTTTTCTTTATCTTTATAGTAAGTTAAATAAATTAAAGTTAACACAAAAATAAAGTATTATACATATTTTGAATTAAAATTGTAAAACTTAATATTATATATATAAATAAATTAGCAAATAAAATAATTATAAAATTAAAAATATTATAATATTTTATCAATTAAAATTTATATATAATTTAATATAAATTATTATATTACAATTTTAATTATTATTTTATAAGATAACATATTTTTAATTATTTAAAAAATTAAATATAATTTATATTAATATTATTAAAAAATTTTAAAATTAATTAAAAAATACTAAGATTTTCACGCAATGCGCGAACAATTTTACTAGGGTACAGATAAATACAACAACAAGCAATACTCTATACAGATAAATACATCGAGATGAATGCAGTACTTCTCTTATCAACTATCTATACAAAGATGACTTTCTTATTTGGATAATTTTATCTTTTAATCCAATTTTTTTCTTTATTTTTGTAGTAAGTTAAATAAATTAAAATTAATACAAAAATAAAGTATACACAAATATAAAGTATTATACATATTTTTAATTAAAATTGTAAAACTTAATAATATATATATATATGTGATATATATAAACTTACGGATAAAATAAATGTAAAATTAAAAAATATTATAATATTTTATCATTTAAAGTTTATACATACTCAATCTAATAAAAATTAATATATTACAATTTTAATTATTATTTTATAACATAACATATTTTTAATCATTTAAAAAAATTGAACATAATTTATATTAATATTATTAAAAAATTAAAAAATTATATTCTCGCGCAATGCGCGAGAAATTTTACTAGTTTATATTAAAATTGAACGAAGTGTGAAAATATTTGATAGTATGAAATAAAACAAGTTATTGAAGCTAATTACATTATAATTATTGCCCTGGGGTTTATCTCATAGGAAGTAAAATGACATTACAATATTTTTAAATTAATAATAAAATTAATATAAAAAATAAATTCATAATAAGCATATTCTTTATAGGATGAAATTATAATAATCATCCAAATAAATTATCTCAGTTAAATTTGTAAAGATTTATTTTTTAAAAAATAGATTTTTTTCTAAAAAGTTATAAAATAAATTTATAATTTTAATTTCCTTAAGTAGATTGAGTTAACCATAGTATTTGTGAATTACTTTACGCCAAATATACACATACTATGTGAATGCATGCATAAACCACTTAACTTGTTAAATGAAAACTATCTGATAAAATGATAATTAAAGTTTATAAATTATAATTTTGTAACTTTATTCAAAATGGATCTTTAAATTTTTTTTAAATGGTGCAACTATTTTAAGTTCATTAAAAATAGGGATGTTTTTGTCTTCTAAACTAAACCACCTAATTAAAGCCATTCTCAACAAAAACAACTACTTTTAAAAATTAAATTATTAATTTTCGTAAAACTTCTATAACTCTAAAGAAAAAAAATAAATCTAAATTTAAATGTTAATTAAAAACCATTTTTACTGAATCTTTTACTAAATATAATATAAAACTAAGATATCTTTTACTGAATAGAATTTAAAACCAAGACCCTCTTTGTTTAATGTATTTGAGTTATTTTGTTTTATTACAACACAGACAATGTTTGCTTGGCATATTCGAGTTGTATTATTCAAATCATTATCACACCTCTTTTTTTTCCTATTTCTTCAATACACCACAAAATCAGTGTGTTCACGTTGTCTTATATTTTCTTTTTTCCAATTTATCCCAATAATATCACTTTTATTCCAATTTTTTAAAATCATTTTTTTTATTTATACTTTTTTCTTTGAGGCAGTAAGATCAATCGTGTTTCTCTCCATTTGCTATCCTGATTTTTTTTTTCTTTTTCTATTTTAAGTAAACTTTATAAATCCAAATTGAAAATCGAATTTCAAAATCAAATCCAAACACCTTCTATGCATACTATAAGTATGATATTTTATTATTTTTTCTTAACCGTAAATGACATAAACTATCAAACCAACTTTAACAATTTATTAGTGTGACTTTCTATTCATGAAAAGTATAATATTCTATAATATAAATATAGTAATGTAAATAACTTTTTAATATTTATTACAAAATTAATTTAATATTTTTTTTAACAGTAAATGACATAAACTATCAAACAAACTTTAACAATTTATTAATGTGACTTTCTATTCATGAAAAGTATAATCTATAATATAAATATAGTAATGTAAATAACCTTTTAATATTTATTATAAAATTAATTTAATTTACCAATTTAGTTTTAAATCTCATCTTAATAGAATATTGGAGAAAATTAAACACAAATACATATTATTTAAATTTTAAAAATATGATAGTAATTCTCCAGATTTAAAATTGGGAGGAAATTTTTATTTGAAGGGAATTAAAATCATCTTAAAATATTAAAACTCTAGAAACAGATCTATCATATTTCTCACCTATCAAATCAATATACCATTTTAATAGGTATAGGTACATCGCTCATATAAAGAGTTTGCAACTATCTTTTAGATTAAGGAAGAAAATGGATTGATTTTAAGGAACTAATTTAAATGGATTTTATTAAGATCAATTGATTAAAAATTTCTAAGTTTATAATGTTTATAGAAATTAAATACATGATGATGATGTTATGGAAAAAGAATCATGATGGGGAAATAGAGATAATAAATTTACATGGTTGGTATTTCACACACCTCAATTACTATATCTAACATATTTTTTTTCAAATTATTCTTATAATATTAATATAATTAGTAAAATATTTTTTAATTTTTTAATTTTTTATACTTTATTCAATATTTTTATTTGTAAAATACTTTTTTATATAAATTTTATTTATTTTTTCTTTCCAATTTATTTATTATATATTTTCTTTTATTCAAATTTAAAATTTTCTCACGTTACAATTGTGATGAGTATCCATAGATCTTAATATTAATATTATATATATATTATTAGAGATACTTTAATTTTAGAATAGGTTTTCAAATATTTTTATATTAAAAAAAGAAAAGAATTCTTGTTCAAACTATTATAAATAATTATACATTAATAATTTTCCCAACATCTCATGCTTGTATCACGTTAATTTTTTCTTCTATTGTCATATATTGCTTGTTCATGTATGTAGTATTTCATTAAAAGTTATTGAATTTAAGTTTTAGGAATTATAGGATAAATATAAAATTTGTTTATATGTTTAAATATGTGTTGTTGAAATTACAATAATTATGATTTATAGTAAATAAGGTATACAAAATTAATATCATATTTACTTTAATTAGATCTAGTGGAAACCAAAACGGGAAAAACCACGCCATCAGGACGACGAGAGACTAATTACTATATAACAATAAAGCAACAGTTACCACCAGAATATCACTCTCTCACTCCCCAATCTAATTACATTGGTCACAGTCTCACATAAAAGCTCTCCTCATATGGCTCTCACAGGATAACAGGACTCGATCCTAGAACTCAAGATCTCCATGGTTTTCATGGTTCCCAGGCCCCAATTGGGCACCTCCCAAACCTAACCAACTAGATCTACATTGTTTTCTTAGGATATTTAATAATAGATACAAGCATCATATTTATAGCATTAGGTTACTTAGTCACAAAGTAATCCTAAACCATTAAGAAAATTTTTTCATATTTAAGATTCTCAAGGATATCTTTCCTAATTAGAATCTCACTTTAAGAAATACCATTCCTAATCAAATATGACACTTCCAAAATAGTCTTCAGTCTTTTCCAAATTACAAACCAATTATGGTTACCGGAATATACCCGAATTCTCATCACAATCCTAACAAACCACCCCTTGACGAGAATTCTCTTTGTCCATTCCCAACAACCACAACTCAAACTAGAGTCATCATACCCCACCACAAAGGTATACCCACTCAGGTACGATCCATCCCAAGATAAACCACTTAAGAACCATCAACCCAAGATTTTATTTTCTCGGCACATGTCGAAAACACTTAGTGAATAAACTAAGGTGCAACTTCCTTCATCAACTTTCAGAAAACTCCTCAGCCATCAACATACTTTCCACCACACCCACATCCATGCTGATCAGATGTTTGTGCGATTATGGAAATGCTAGAATTATTCTATCCTTTATCATGACTACCTTGGTGGTTCAAAATATGTCATAAGGACACCTATCTAGCGTACAGTCGGAGCCTTTGCCGAACCGCTCCTTCTGTCCTTCCTTATTCGAGTTCACCAGCGAATTGATCAAAATTACCAACCCACAAAGATCCTAAAATATCACTAGTCAAACCGTTAATTTTATTTTGACTATTTGATCAAACTTGAATATTTGACTACATCTTTTGATCTTTACTTGAGTTAATACAGAAACACAAAAGTCTCAAAGCTACTTTACCACCACAATCATACATGTCATAGATCACCATCGCTTGAGAACTACCGCCGAAACTTTTTCATCTCTACGACTATCGCAAACCAGATATTGACAACACTTGCAGATTTTTTTTCAGCTTTAATTTTTTTTTCTCACGCAACCAGCTCTAAACTCGATCAAAGAAACCAAAATAATTATTCTAGAACTTCTAGAGACTCCAGGAGATTTATATATCCTTCAACACCTTTCACTTTCATCTTACCTTAACTCATGTTTACTTTGACCAAACTAAAACTCACTGATCACACCAACGCTAGCTCACGAACCAAGGGCTCTGATACCAGCGGTTGGGAAAACACGACTAGCTCTGATACCACTTGTTGAACAAATCGGTGATCCATTGCAGCGGAGACGAGTATTGGTAACCATAAAGTAAATCAACATACACAAGACAAGAAATAGAGGTAGAAAATAAGACACAATATTTTTTACGTGGAAACCCAAAACGGGAAACACCACGGTCGTCAGGACAACAAGAGACTAATTCACTATGTAACAAGAAAGCAACAGTTACAACCAGAACATCACTCTCTCACTCCCTAATCCAATTACATTGGTCACAGTCTCACATACAAGCTCTCCTCATATGGCTCTCACAGGATAATAGGACTCGATCCTAGAACTCAAGATCTCCATGGTCTTCATGGTTCCCAGGCCCTAATTGGGCACCTCCCAAACCTAACCAACTAGATCTACATTGTTCTCTTAGGATATTTAATAATAGATACAAGCATCATATTTATAGCATTAGGTTACTTAGTCACAAAGTAATGCTAAACCATTAAGAAAACCTTTTCCTATTTAAGATTCTCAAGGATCTCTTTCCTAATTAGGATCTCACTTTAAGAAATACCATTCCTAATCAAATATGACACTTCCAAAACAGTTTTCGAGTCTTTTCCAAATTACAAACCTCTTTTGGATACTGGAATATACTCGAATTCTCGTCACAATCCTAACAGTTACATTGTATGACACTATTTGATATAATGTTACACTATACTGCATGAAGATGAGCTTTGTCGGTCTAACTTCTCGTTTATACTTATAAATAGGACTTCCAATTTCGAAAAAAGAAAACATATAAACTCATTAAGCATTAACAAAACCATCTAACACAACATATTATTATGGTAATAAATTTATATAAACATATATTTATCTCTTAAATTTCATATCTAGTTTAGTTATGATGGTAATAATCATTTTAAATATTTAAAAATTAAAAAAAAAAAAAAGTATGAATAGATAAATATAGAAGAAGTGTACTCAAGATATATAATTTTATCAAGTGTTTGAAAACTGCTTAAATCCAAAATTTAAAGTGAAAAAGTGGCTTTGATGTAATGTGAGTACTTTACGATAATTATTTAATTTTAATAATTTTCAAATTTTAGATTGAATAATAAATTTTTTTTAATTTTTATTTAATAATTTTTAATATATATTTTTAATTCTAATAAACTTAAAAAAATTAGTTTTAACATTATAGTTAAGTTATTCATTTTTTTTATTAATTAGATACCGATATTTAATAAAAAAATTGTATATTTGTGTTAAATTGTTACATTATTGGTATATTTTATGAATTTATTTAAGAAAATTATACTATTATATATTGGTTATGAATTTTTATTAAAAATAATAAATAGTAATTAACTAATAATAATTTTTATTATTATAGCCATATTCATAGGTATTTATGGCAACTTATCAGAGTTTGGTTAGTCGATTATCCTGAATAACTTATCCATGAAGTAGAAGCAAATTGATCACATTTTTTTTTGTGGCTTTATTTATAATTGTTGGTTGTGTAAAAAAAACTAGAGGTGGGTATGGTTTTTGATTTTTAACTGAACCGGACCGACTCAGACCGATCCGGACAAAATTAGTCGATTTTTGGTCTAATTTGGGTCCCTCTGGTTTCAATTGGAAATAAAAAATGAGCCATTTGGTTTCGATTCGGTTTCATTGTTAAAAGATCGAAATGATCTAAAAAACTGGTTCTAATTTAAAAAAAAATAAATTAAAAGAAGTACTAAATATAACAAAATCTAACCTTATTTTAGTTTCAAACAAACATACAGCCGCACAGAAAAGAAAAAAGAAAAAGAAAAACATCATCTTCAGATACTGGAATACTCAATATACGGTAAGTGATCATCCTGTTTATTTTTTTCGGTAATTGTACCTCTATCTACTAGTGACGGTGGTGATTTTTTGTTACGTTATTTAATATTATCTTATCATTTTATTCTTCTGTCTTACAGATTCTACAAACATCTTTATTTCAAAAGTCCATTGATTATTTGTTAGTAGCTGTATTAATCTGAGGTAATAAAGATTGTTTTATTGAATTATTATATATTGAGAAATGTAGCTGTTACAAATTTCTAAATATTACATGTTTGTCACAAAAGTTAAAGGTTATAATTTTTTCTCACCCAATACGCCTAATATCACTTGACCACTTTTGATTAGTGAACACCAAATTAAAAATCACATGAACTTATTTTAATTATTTAATTATATTACTAGTAGTACAGTTGAAAAACTAGTGTGCATTACTAATTCTTGGAGAATTTCATATATATATATATATGTATGTATATATATGTCACATGTTGATATCATAGATTCATTTGATATCTTAAATCCCGGGGAATTTCATTGTGAAAAAATGTAATGCCTCAAACATCGTGTAATTTTATTGTTATATTTTTTCTTGAAAAATATTGCCCGAACCATATTTTGGCTTGTGATCAATCCATAAATACTAATAGAAAATAAATAGGCACTCAAAACAAGTACATGTTCGAGCATCGTTGACTAACCCAGTCCCAATTTCAATTGATTTCAATATGAATAATATAATTCAAGTGATTTGATTGATTAGAATACAACAAGTATAGAACGCAAAAAATATATTGTTAATAGATCGAATCGAAAAAAGCTTTTATTTTATACATGAAATGATGTTGAAAGAGAATTGAAGACAAATGAATGCGATAACACAAAAAAAAAATGGAATCAGGATGAATTTGAATTGCCGTGGCTAGCTATAAAAAAAAAGATTTTTTACTCATGAGCTACAGCAATTGCCCCTATCAAATTAACTAAAAGAATTATCGAAATGAGTACAAATGGAAGAAAA